>JARYGA010027071.1:1200000-1800000 GCA_030545235.1 Helianthus tuberosus
GATGTATTGACACGTGTAATAAACCCTGATAAAGTCAAACGTTGAATTTAAGGGACTAATTTTTTTTGAAAAATCGAAAACTTTGAATGCGAAAGGACTAAAAGTGTCAACGTGCTTAGTATAAGCCTTAGAATGACGTTACACGGTGTTCCTATTCACATATGAGCCACTTGTTGATCAAGAGTAGCCGTTTACGTAATTAATTAAAAGTTTGTGCGACGAAGGGTTGAAAGCGTCAACGTTTTTAATTGTACCTTTGAGTGACCTTTTAAGAAACCCAGAGTGTTATAATATCTGATTGTATTCTGGGGAATACATAATATTGGCCATATAGGGCTTTAATGCCGATAAATGATAATACGCACTAGTTTGTGCGTTAAAAAGGGTTAAAAGTGTCAACATGTTAATTCTTACCTCTGAGTGACCTTTTAACAAACCCGAAGCATCGTGATGTTTGATAATACTCACAGGAATGCCTAATAATGGCCGTTTAAGGCTTTGATGCCATTAAACGATAATACGCACAAGTTTGTGCGTTAAAAGGACTAAAAGCGTCAACGTGTAAATCTACACCTTTGAGAGACCTTTTAAACGAACCGGGAACTCCGTGATGCTCAGTCATACTCCCGGGTGTGCCTAATATTGGTCATGATGGGTATATTATTATTATTATTATTATTATTATTATTATTGTTGTTGTTGTTATTATTATTATTATTATTATTATTATTATTCATTACTTGTTCACCACACAAAACTCCTAAACCATTTGATGAATCTATGGGTTTTTAATGGTTTTAGAAACACATGTTATCATCCTAATAAGTCCCTAAACACATGGCATCATCCTATCAATTCTCAAAATCTATATAAAGGCTTAGAATTCATTCTTTCAAACTCACACCTTCATTCTTTCTTCCTATCTTCACATCTTGGAGGATCCTAAGTATTTGGGAACCACCTTTGAGTTTTATTCAATCCATTGGACCACTTGTAAGTGTTCCTTTCATGACTAGTTCTTTTATTTGGCTTAAAAAGCCGAAAAGTCAAGCGTTTGCGATAAACGATTTGACTTTTAAACGGTCAAGCCATTGTTCGCAACGAACATGGCTATGTGATCGTAATTAGGTAGGTATTAAACCCTCAAAAGGGCACCTCCTAATTACCACGGTTGCTTGGTCAATTGTCGGGTCAAACTTGTTAATAAAAAGTCAAACGGGTCAGTTTTTACAAATTAATTCATAACTAACAATGCAGAGGTTATGGAACATGTTTTAACATTAAAATAACTTGGTAAATAATATAAGAACATGTCTAGGCATGTTCAACTCGACAATACTGAGTTTAGGCTCGGTTCGGAACCGAAAGTCGCAAAAGTTGACTTTTTCTTTGACTTTCAGTTCTGACCTGATTTAGCTTAGTTTAGATATCCCTTAGGGTTCCTTTAGGACCATATTATAGGTTAGTATAACCCTCTAAGGTTATACAACTTGGTTCCATAGAAATCCTAGTTCATTGCATGTTTCCGTTAAGTGCTTAAAAGTTGACCATTATGCCCTTTTGATATTAAAACGAGATTTTTGAAAATGTGAGAGGACAAAAAAACCTTTATTACTGATAGTTAAGCATGTCCTAAAAGTTTGACATCATATTATGGTCTAAAATAGCGAAATATCATAAAATGAAGACTTTTTATTAATTAAATGGAAATTTTGGCATAAATCATATTTAAACCCAAATTTTTACACCAAACTTGCCACCTACTATTAAGATATAATATTTAGGGATTTTTGGAAATTTTTGTTAAATTTTAAACTGATCATAACATAGGTTTCTTGCATAGGCTAGGTATTTGACAGTAATGCCCTTTTTGCTAATAAAATGAATTTTACACATCCTTTACATATCAAACCTTTTCCTACTGATTTTATACATCAAATAAATTATTTTAAACAGTAGAGGCTGATCAAAATCTCAGATTTTATTAATTAACCTGAATATCGTCAAATACCGACTTTTATGCGATTTAGGCGCAGAAGTATGGTTTAAAACCATATTTAGCACCTAGGACTTGTTACCTACAGATGTTATGAATAAATTTTTATACTTTAACAGTAAGCAAAATTTTTAAACTCAGATTCCCAAATTTGACCTTTAAAGCTTATGTGAAATTACCAAAATGTCCCTACGGTGCATAGTTTGGTTATAAAGGATAAATTTCACATATATGCAATACCCTACTGATGTAACTTACTAAATTAAGTATTTTACTGATTATATCATACCTGAACCTTAGATTAATATTTAATCTCTTTTATAACCTTTAAAATTACCAAAATACCCCTACGGGGCTTAATTTGAGTTTAAATTCGTTTTGGGTATAATGGAAGGTATCCTACTGATATCACAACATGTTTAAGGCATATTAACTTAGGAAACCTGTTCATGACTCATATGTTTACCCGTTATGCATTTTCGCGTTCGGTACGGTTTATGTAACTTGTTTGCATAAATTAACAGAAACGGGTCAAACCTTATCATTTTTGTCTCAAAATCCAGAATGGGTTTAGTTTACCCAGACTATACAAGTCTTCAAAGTTATCGGGTCTAAACCACATTCTAATCCGGTCTTCGCTTAATCTTGCGTTTTGAACCGTATATCTTCTTTTAAAACTAACCGGTCTAAGTTTAAACTTAAGTAAGACCCGTTTGGAATCTAATAGGTTATTAAAACCTTCGTTCCAGATTTAGGAGACCAGTAAAAGATACTTGCACTTGCTGATTTGTACGGCTGGGATAAATTGTATAGTTTGCTCAGGTAAATACTTTTAACTTATTTTCCCTTATACGGGCTTGGGGTACGGTATATAAAAGACCGCTTGGTCGGGCATTGAATTGTTAATCATATGAAGGTTAATTTATTGAGATGACCCGCTTAATCTGTTTTGTTTGCTTAAAGCCTTTGGGGGGTTAATAACCATGTCCCGGATATCCTTGGCATCATTCATTGAAATCGCCACGACCTAAGCACAGCGTGTAGGCATACACCTGCCGGTGCGTATATAAAAAGATATAACCGCCTGTTGGAGAATAACTCGTCGCGGGATTATTTTATGTGGTGTGTCAATTAATCTTTAACCCGGTATTCAGCCCGGGCTACTGAACGTATAACAAACATGTATTTCTTTTACAAGTTTATATTTAAATAATTATCCCAAGTTATAAAAGATATTTTGTGCCTTGTGCATTCAAATCAATTTTCTTAAACATTTTCAAAATGAGTCGGTTAATTGTATTTATCAATGTAAACTGACGTATTTTCTAAAAAGGTTAAGTGCAGGTACTATGCGAAATTGGCTGGCTACTCCTGAGTGAATAAATAAAGAGTCTTGCAAGCTTATCACTTTAAGATCTGTTGAACAATATTTCCTTTGTTTTGATCTGCCTGTGGATCCTTTTACATTCCGTTGTAATACTTATGTTACTTTCATTTCGGATTGTAATATATTTACTTTAGACTTCCGCTGTGCATTGAACTGTGATTATTTGACTATGATTATATCAACTACGTCACGATACTCCCCACCGGGCCCACCGGTAATACGTGGAAATATCAGGGTGTGACACTACCATAATCAACAGTTCCTTGAACCTAAACATGAAAACATAACCACAAAGTAAGTAAATCACATGTTTACTACTGCGTATTATCTGAATTTATATATTCAATATCAAAAAATCATTGCCAAAACTCAAAACCAAACACGAGGTATCTCACCTATGCTTTTCTTTCATCTATTTGACTGCATCAGCCAAATCATGACTCTGAAGTTCTTCCGAGTCCTGAAACTTCAAGAATTCATCTCCACCATGTCCTGTCATGTATAGCAGTATGTGGCTTCCTTCATCACTCAAGAGACGTTTGGATCTTGGTACAGCATTTTCATGGCGGCCATGAAAGGGTACTACCGCTGCCAACGCCATCGCTTATCATCACAACCTACCCACCACATTCATTCATTAGATACATAACACGAAAGCACATCATAACTAACTTCTTAATGGTGGGTCATTAAATAATTAATTAGAATATAACTAATTAACTACTAAATAAACATTCAAATTAGCACAAAACTTAAAACTTAAAACCCTGATATAACCACTGAGATACCACAAATCAGATCTAACTAAAGCTACAGCCATTGAATCACTAAAACAAATACAATCTATCAAAAGATAAAATAAATATGCAAAAAAGCATCTTCATTATCATCGAAACCAAACCCTAATTCAAATCCACAAATAACACACACACATATGTAAACACAAATGTAAACTAATCAGAAGCTAAACAACACTACAATAACATCAAATCAAGTACCCAACAGACTTTGGAAGTCAATATTAACAGCCTATAAAAAGAATGAATCTTTAATGAATAGTACCTACAATTCATCATATGGATTTTAATGAAGCGCCGATTAAAACAAAGTTACAAAGAATGTATAAACTGATAATTATGATATGAATTTTAGGTATAGATCATATGAATAAAAAATTCCTAGATAGATCATTTTTTTTTATTTTTTATTTTTCGCAACCGAGAAACCGATTCGATCAACTAATCACCATCCCATTAACCAACTATTAGAAATTTACCAATACATTTCCTTGATTAACAATAGACTTATTAAATCAAGTTCTTACAAACATGTATTCTTATCATCAGACCGCTCCTTTTTGACTGGTTTGTCTTCTTTATTCAAATCACACATTTCTTCTGAATCTTTCTACAAATTCTCATGACCTTCAAAAAAAAAAAAAAAAAAACAAACAAACAATAAAAACCCTAAAACGATTAGAACTCACAGTAAATCATGAACAAAATTATATGAAAATAGAGAAATTACTACCTGATGTCGGTGCTCTAGGTTTGAGGGAATAATCAGATCAGTGAATATGCAACAAATCAAATCTGAATAAGAGGATTAAAAATGAAATCGAAAGATACCCATTTATGTGTTGGTGAAACCCTAGCCGCCGCCCTTTCGTTGTTACGTTAAACCACAACCATCATAACACCACCACTGGGGAAACCCTAAATCAACCAATGTCGTTGTCATCGTTCCTTTTCAGGCCACCACTATCACCATCTTCCTCATACAATGAAACAGTAAAAATTTTAGAAAAAAGAATGAGACGATGAAACAAATAAAACGTATAAAATCAATATCGACTAAGAATCCACATACTTGTAAGTGAATCGGTTTGATTTTGGAATCCTTTATCAGTCGATTCAAAGCACAAGCGACAACTATCTTTTAAGAGAAAATGAGATGTAGAAGCTTCAAGCCAAAGGAAAACGGAGGCTAGGGTTTCGGTGTGAAGCAGTGAAGGAAACGAATGAGGCTACAGGAAATTAGTTTTTTTTATGTGACTTATATACCTGGGTCATAAAACGGGTCGGATCACATCAAAATTGGTATCCGCAGACGATATATAACTCAGCTCATTTTCCCGCCAAAAATGAATCTAGGAGGCTCTAAGGTGATGCCACATCAGCCCAAATCTTCTCATTTATTATATATAATACATAATAGATAATAGATATATATAAAATTTCAAAAAAAAAAAAAATTGTAGTGCACATGTGTAATAATACACATGTGTAGTACACATAATGTGTATGTGTATTATTACACATGTGTACTATAATTTTTTTTAAAACAAGTTTTTTTTATATAAAAAAACCTACGATTTTTAAAAAAAAATTGAATTTTTTTTTTGTGTTTTTAGGCTTTTTTTAGTTAGTTTTCGAGTTTTCACAATAAAAGTGGTTTTCATTTGAACCATCCCCTATATATATACCACCTTTATTGCGAGAACCGCGAGAACCAATGTGAACATGAGGCAATTTTGTAAATAACAAACAACTTTAAAAAAACCCGCATACCTGATTCATTTTACCATCGGACTTCAAGCATAAAATAAATTACATTTAATAAAAACTTTCACATCCAATATCTGAACTCTTATCTGAATTGTGATTACATCCAACTATCTCAACATTTCTCAACCTGATTCTCTCAACAGTTCGTCGATTACAATCGTTTACATCATCGTCCTGAATACATCATCACTTCACCATCATCAGTTCACCATATCGAAGCATCTGGATTGAGATTGTATCTTAGATTTGAGATTTACCAACAGATATTTTATATTTCGTCATATAATCGAGGTTAGTTCCCAAATTTGGTCCCAAATTTATATGTTAGTATGACGATTAAATCGTAGTTTCATATATGCATTAGCGAAAATGGTTTGATGTATATGATGTTTGAGGGATTCAGGGTAATTGTTGTGATACACCGACTTGTAATTTGGTAGGTATGTGTGTGTGTGTTTTTTTTTTGTATGTAGGTTTTGTTACTGAATAATTTTAAATATATTTGGTGGTAATACATAATTAGAGTTGGCAATGGCTAGGTTATTCTATTGAAGCAAACATTACCTGTTGATATTGTCGGTCATGTTAATGCACATGTGCACATAGTTATGCACATGTGCATAGTTAATATGGTGATGATAAAGTTGATGCATATATTGTTAACAAGGTCGTTTATGTTGATGCACATGTGCATAGTTAATATAGTGATGATAAAGTTGATGCGTATGTTGTTAACAAGGTCGTTTATGTTTATGCACATGTGCATAGTGTATATGGTGATGATAAAGTTAACGTTAATGCACATATTTATTGATAATTTATGTTTATTGATCTTATTTTTTATTATTTTATTATTTTTTTGTATATTATTGTATATAAACAATAGAAAAAAATCGAAGAAAGTAATTTTTGTTTTGAAGTCAATGGATGAGGGGTCAAAAAATGTCGGATGCAATGGAAGATGATTATGCGACATGCAATGGAAGCTGATTACGAGGCATTTAAACAAAGAGGTAAAAAAAATAACTTTTATTTTGTCAAATATTTTTTTATCGAAGCAAACCTGTTGATAAGCTCAGATGTTAATGCACATGTGCATAGTTATACACAAATGCATATTTTGCCAGATTATTTCAATTAGGTCAGTCATATGATGCAAACGTGCAGTTAGGCACATGTGCATAATTTGCCAGAATATGTTAATAAGGTCATTCATGTTGTTGTACATGTGCATAGTTATGCACATGTGCGTAGTTTGCCAGAATTTTGACAGAATATGTTAACAATGTAATTTATGTTCATGCACATGTGCATAGTGTATATAGTAATGATAAAGTTAATGTTAATGCACAAATTCATTGAGATTGTATGTTTGTTAATCTTATGTTTTTTTGTTTTGTTTATTATCGTAGATCGACAACGGAAAAAATTCATAGAAGGTAACTTACGTTTTGAAATCAAGGGATGAAGGGTCAAAATATGGTCGGATGCAATGGAAGATGATTACGCAACAGTTAAACAAAGAGGTAAAAAAGGTTGATTAATATTCGATGATGCAGTTGGGAGTTTATGCACATGTGCATCCCTTTATTACTTTCACGTTAAATGATATCATTTATGTATACACATTAAATATATCACATGTAGGTGCACAAGAAGAAAAAAAGCATAAAGAGGAGGATAAGTGAGCGAAATCACGATGAAAAAATCGAACAAGTAAACGAAATCCCTTTATTACTTCACAGTTTGCGGGGTAGTTTGCTGGGTTTTCGCTATGCGACATATGAAGATGTATAATGGGAGTGGTGAGAAGTTTGATTGCATATTCAGCAAAGATAAATAAATTCAAGACTTGCAACTTAAGAACATGAGAATGAAGATAGCAACAAAATTGCCAGTATCAGAGGCGAATGATCATGTTTGTTAATATATGGTGTATTATGTTGTTTGGTAGAGGGAATGTTGGTACTGCACATATGCATAGTTTGAAATAGTACACATATTGGAATTGTATAATGCATTACAGATGGTTATATTTGTTAATTTAGGATGTAATATGTTGTTTGGTATAGTATATGTTGGTGATGCATATGTGCAATAATGATTGGTGATCGGATTATGTGATTCTTATGATGAGGGTGTTATATTTACTTGTTATAACACAAAAGTTGGTATAGTAAACATGTATGCACATGTGCATTGTTCGAAACAATAACCATGTTGGTAATATATGTTAGGTGGTCAATAATGGAATTACATATGATTACATGTGCATTGTTCGAAACAGTAACAATGTAATCATAGTCTATGAATATGAAAACAAATAGTACAAAAAAATGACTGTAAACAAAAAATCATAAACAAGACGATTAATGATTAGAAATTGTTTGACATCATATATAGGCTAATAGAGGATCGTCGGTTGATTTACGACACCTGGATGAACGTCTAAGGGATTGCTCACGTTCATATATATGTGTGTGTGTGGGGGGGGGGGGTCTTCTGGGTCATCATCAGCATCTTCATTAGTGTCATTGGAATCCACATCATTCATTGGAATCAACATCATCGGAATAAGAATTAGGTTCATCATCAGGGGGATCAGGAATCCAATAGCATATTGTCATTAAATGTATACATAATGTAATTGTCAATATAATGCACGTGTGCATAATGTAATTGTCAACATGATGCACACGAGCATTATCATTTTATATATAACAACATTTTTTTGAACAAAATAAGATGTCATATATTCAAACCAGAAATATAGCCAAGAACTAGAGAAGTACGCTTAAAATAAACATATAAACTCCTAATTTTCTGTTACATTCACACCACTGGTGTACCACTCTTCAGTCACTAAATTTTCCAATTTGGCTATGACTTTCATCCACAACAGAGTACACTCATTGACTTGTTCTAGTCTTATATCATTTGAAAACTGCACGAATTTGAATACCTTCTCATTTCTGCTCGACCATATGATCCATAATGTAGCCATCACTATGCAGTTGACTGCCTTTTTCTTCTTCTTAGGAAAAAGAGAGAATACATGCCACTGTTGAGCAATAATGTAAATCTTTTACTCCCAGCCATGATCCGACCATCCACACCATCCACCATAGCGTTTTCGACATCAAACACGTAATGAGGATGTGATCAACAGTTTCTAACTCGTATCTGCAACTCGGGCACAATGTGTTACTGATTTGAATTCCCTTTTTTTCCAGATCCGTCTTTGTCGGTAACCTGCCTTCGACGCCTTTCCATGCTAACATATTGGCTTTAGGTGTAGCCCAGCCATTCCAGATCATTACAAAACCACTCGACGGGTCCCCGCTTGTGACACACAAATACTCTCTAACGGTTTTAACATTGAAAGTCGACTTATTTTTCTGAGTGACAACCCCACCCATATTGACCCGTCTTCATTCTGGTGTCTCTCAGCAACGCCAAAAGCTACAAAAACTCCACGAATGCCTCCTCGGTTGTCGGATTGTTCTTCCATTTCCAATCCCACACAATCGCCTCCCCTATTTTTTTGTAGTTGTCCGCCACCCAAGCCCCTTTGTTTGCTGCCATCCTGTACATAATTGGATAGTCATCCATAAGGCACTTGTTCAGAATCCATACATCAACGACGTAGTCTAATTTTCAACATAATGCACATTTTCATATAATTTAATACAATATCATTTACAATCAACATAATGCACATGTGTATATAATTTAATACAACATCATTTACAGTAAATATAATGAACATGTGCATATCATTTAATATAATATCATTTACAAAGTATATACATCAATTACAGTCAGCATAATACCTTTAGTCACAAATCGAATGGACTGCAACTTCAGGTATGTATTCAACATCAACTTCTGGTATCCAATATGGGGTGCCATTGGGTGTAGAATGTATAGCAGCCGTAACCGTTCATGTGAATTTAATAAGAAAATTTAACAAATTACATGTGCAATCCAATGCAATTTAATATCCAATATAACAAATTAATTGTCGCCATCATACACACGTGCATTTATTTATAATGTATCATAATTTATAATATGGTTCAGTTAACACAGTGCACATGTGCATATATTGTTGATTAATAATTAGTGCATAATATGAATGTGAACATATTTAAAACATGTATAACATTGAATAATATACAAATTACACAAAATGGACATGGGATACCTTTAGTCTCAAACCGAATGAACTGCAATTGAGGTTGTTCTGTATTTGTGGGTGTTGTACCAGTTGAAGCAGTGTCAATCGACAACGATTGGTCAGATATATTGACATTCCCAGATGCATTCCCAGATGAAACCGTAAAATTAGCTGGTATTGACATGGAATCAAGAGTAGGTATTTCAAATCCATGAAGGGAATGTCGACTATCAACTGTTGTGTCACAATTTTACAACTTTCAATTGGATTGATAGCATATACGGGTTTGGCAGCAGATGGACCACCAAGATAGGTAGTATCAGATGTATGAGGATGATATTCAGAGATTGGTGGGTTAGTATCATCGGATGCGGTAGGTTCAACATGAGTTATTTCAACACGGGATGAATCAGAGGACACCATATGTAGCAATAATCCCGAATGCCCCAGCAATGAAATCTGTGGGATGAAATTTGTGGGATAAACTGTTGTCTAATGTCGCGAGAACCACCGTAAACTCATGTGTGCCGCCGGTAAGCCGCCGTGAACAGCCGTGAACCTCAATCAAAGTGTAGATGATGATGATGCAGATTGTGGATTGGGAACAACTGTGATGAAGAAACCCTAAAACAGGGGACAACCGTGTTTATGTTACAAATCCATATATTTACAATTATGACACCGTGTGTTTTTTGTTAGAATTCAATATATTTACAATTTTGCCATGTGTTCACACTAGTTCTCGCAATAAAGGGTGGTTCCTAACGGATCCTTCTCCTATATATATATATATATATATATATATATATATATATATTTCATCGGTTGTGGTTGCGATCGTTAAACCAAAGCTAGCTTCACTACCCAATAAATTAAAGGACAAGAACTATATGTTCCGGTTTCCACCATAAGACGAGCAAGATAACTTATTCAACTATAATATGGTTTTGCGTCTTGGGTTAACTTTATTAATTATATTTAGGTATTCCTTTCAATTTTATTATTGTTAATTTGGGCTTATTTTATCATTCGTGTATAATTATTCTATAAGTTTTCGGGTTGAAAATGTTTGAGCTTGTAAAAAAATGGCATTTTAGTAATATCAAGTATCCTATTTTTTGGTTAGAGGTTACTTCGTATTCTTTTAGGGATATTCTTTATATAAAACCGGAAAAAAACTGCGAATACGGGGTTGAGTTGTAGCCCGTGCTATGGCTCATAATACTATGGTTCCGCCCCTACTATATATACCAAACCTATACTAATCCTAACTTAAACTCAATTTAAAAAATCAAATAAACTTAAGTACTTAACATTTAAACATAAACTCAATTTAAAAAATCAAATAAACTTAAGTACTTAACATTTAAACATAAAAAAAATACCAAATAAATTAACGAAACTTTATCTTCAAATTCTTTTTGTTTGACTCGATTCACTTGTGTCACTAACCAAATTATGATTAATTCCATCAACACCCTAGGCACATTCGGCATATGGAGAGATACTCAACTCATAATTTGAAATTAACTAAACTTTATCTTCAAATTCTTTTTGTTTGACTCGATCCACTTGTTTCACTAACCAAATTAGGACCAATTCCATCAACACCCTAGGCACATTCGGCATATGGAAAGATACTCAACTCATAATTAGAAAAAAGCTTCTGTAAATAAAGACGAATTCAAATGTAATGTGGTACTTACAACTCATTCGCAGCATACAATTGGGCTTCATCTTTAGGCATACTGCATAAATTATAAAATAATTAATACTTGGCAGTAAAATAAAAACATTACAGAGACAAAAGGGCACTTGAAACATCAAATCTACCTATAAAAGACATAGAAAAGTGTGTTCAACTGAAACTTAGAAAAATACCGTTGCTGCCACAATTCCGTTATAGAATTAACCAACAATTAAATAATTATAAAACAGATTAATAATTGCTAACAATAATAAAAAAAAGTTGCTTACATTTAACGTAGGTGCTTGTTTAGAATAATATCATTGGGGATCAAATGAATCCTATCCGCTCTATAGAATAGAGTGGTCATCTCTTCCTCTCTTTAAAACGAACCGTCACCGGAAGTGCTCGACTGGGATAAACATCTCGGAATAGCATGCAAGGTTTCTAGGGTTCCATCCTTGGTGGCGAGCCCTGCTGTTACCTTTCTCTCTATTCTGCCCTGTTATCCCCCCCATTCGCCTTTCGGGCCGGTTGCCTTCTCCCTGTAAGTTCTTTTCTTCTCCTTTTGGCTCCCTTGCTATACCCGGTTCTCTTGATTGCTTAGTAGGTCTGATATCAGTCGCGGCTATCGTTGATTGGTGAGCTAGACCGGTTCGAATCCTATTAACCTTTTAAAGGTTTCCGTGGTTCAAGGTCCGTGCCTTTGTTCTTCTTGTCTTCTGGCTGGTCTTCAATATGGGAAAAAGAGTTTGGAAGAGTCAGCATAATAGTACTATTCTCAATAGAAAGGAGTATAGGAAGGAGAAATTGTTCGTGAACAGGGAAGCCAGACTACGGAATGCCACGTCCTTCTTCATCTCTAACCTTCCTGACTCTTGTAATAAAAAAATTCTATGGCATGCGTTCGAACATTTGGACAACCTAGAGGACGCTTATGTCCCTTTTAAGAAAGATAAAGTGGGTAACAAGTATGGTTTCATTTAACTTTCAAATGTTACGGATCCTAATTGGTGGATTGAAAAACTTAAGGAGATTCGTATTGACGGGGCAGTCATTGGTGTTAATCTAGCTAAATTTGATAGGGACGGTTCTAAGATTGAGCTGCAAAACAAAGGTAATCGTGTTTTCGTTTTCTCCAGGCTTCAAGTGCCGAAACCAAATCCAGTTTCTGTCATAGGCCCGGGTAAGGCATCCACGGTGAAACATGGTGCTAAATCTTATAGCTCGGTGGTTAAACCATGGGGCAATGATACCCCTGGTGGTTCTATTGCCCTTCCCCTGATGAACACGGAGACAAAGAAATCCCTGGAATTCAAGTCGCTTGTTGGGGAAGTCAAAGATATCGACATTCTAAATGATTTGAAAGAACATCTCTCGGGGATATCGGAGACAGGTCTCAAGTTAAAATCTCTGGGGGGCTAAAAGTTTTACTAATGCTTCAATAATCACGAGGAGGCAGAAGCTTTCCGGTGCAATAAGGTTAACGACGTTTTTGAGACTCTAAATATGCGAAGGGATTCCACCGATTATTGAAAGAGTTGCTTGGATAAAAATCTTGGGCGTCCCCGTGTGTCTCTGGGACTGACACGTTTTTAACAAAATTGCCGAAAGATGTGGAAGACTCCTGGTTAGTTCGGAGGCGGAGGAAAAGAACGAAAACTTAACGGAAGATCGTCTGGCGATTCTGGTCCAAACGGGAAAGAGGGTATCCTCTGAATTCAATTTAACCTAGAAAGAGCATTCCATCAAGGTCTGGGTCGAAGAAATCTCGGGTCAATGGAGCCCAGCTTTTCTGGAAGAAGTGGTTTTGGAAACGGAATCTTCGGGGTGTCCGACGTAATTTTGAGGGTCTCTAGTTGCAGGACATTTTGGTTCAGACGGCCGATGGAGTGACTCTTCACGTACTTTCATGGGAAACCCGAGTGTTTTAATGTCGCCTATTCCCGAGGAAAATGTGCTGGAAAAGGAAGTGCCTAGGGACCAGACTCAGCCACATAATAACTATAATGAGGAGAGAGATTGGGTCGGGTAAGAAAGTCAACAACCAAACCCGGTTATTATGTCTGGGAGTCCAGTGGAGATTATTAGGCCCAGTCTCATTACTAACAGGCCCAAACGTTTTAAAAAACCCAATGCTCTGGCCCAGGAGAGATCTATCCCTGACTTGAACATGGCTGCGGAGAATTCAATGGGGTCTGACCCTTTTAACATTGAAGAAATTTTCAGACGAGAAAGAGAGGGAGGAGTTGATGGAGAGCCAGGGGCAACGCGTGACAACCAGGAGGAGGAGCGAGATCAAACCCTATTTGATACGGAAGTTCTGCACACTATGGATTTTGTGCTCGTTTGGGTATTGAAGTGGATGGCTTTCAAAATCAGGTTAAGAAGTTAGTTAATGGAGTGATGGCGAAAATCAACTCCAAATGATTTTTATCTCCATTAACATAAATGGAGTTTTCGATCCCCGAAAAGGGATGTGGATTCAGTGTCTAAAGGGGAAGCTAAAGCCGATTTTTTAGGGATCCAGGAGACCCACTTGGAGCTTTTGTCCGAGTCTGTTCTGCGCCGCTTCTGGGACAATTCCAAATTGGAGTTTGCTTTCGTTGAGTCCGTCGGCAGAACTAGGGGTTTAGCTTCTCTATGGAATCCGGACATTTTTAGCGTCGACCAGGTAACCATAAATCAACATTTTCTTATCCTGACTGGGCATATCTCGGGTATTGAAGGTAAAGTCAATATTATGAACCTCCATGCTCCTAATGACTTGGCCCAAAGAAGAGCTTTGTGGGGGGGGGGGGGGTTGCTGGATTGATAAAACCGGAGGAGTTTTGGGTGCTGCTGGGAGACTTTAACGAGTTGCGATTGGAAGAGGAACAGGTCAACTCCAGGTTTGATCGAGGGCTTACAGATGCTTTTAATGGTTTCATTTCCAGTTCCAGGCTCCTGGAATACTCTATGGTGGGAGGTAAATACACTTATATTTCTGGTCATGATGATGTCAAAAAGAGAAACCTAGATAGGTTTTTGGTTAATGATTGGTTTAGGTCCTCTTGGCCGAACGCTATTGCGGAAGTCCATAAAAGAAGTTTTTCGGATCACTTCCCCATCTCTATGTCGTGCTCCGCATCTGACTTCGGCCCGTCCCCTTCAAAATTTTTAACTCTTGGTTAGGGGAGCAGCGTATGTTTGAAATTGTTGATAAAGCGTTTAGGTAGAATCAGATTGGGGTTAGGTGGGACGCAACCCTTGCTGCTATTCTCAAATGTGTATAGAAATTAAAATATGGAGGCTGGAGAAAAGGAAAACTGAAAATAAGGAGATGGAAGATATGTTGGAACAGATTGACAAAATAGAAAAGAAAGCGTCTCTCGGGCCTCTTACGTTCGATGAGAAGAAATCCAGAATTGAGATGCGGGTGAAAGTAAATAAATTGGAGATGATAAAGGTAAAGGATCTTCAACAAAAGGCGAGGATCATGTTAGGACCGGTTTGACACCATACGATTGCGAAACGAACGTATAACGTGCGGAATCCGTACACGAACGTGACCTAAACACACATGACGTAATATAATTGTGATTCTATTATAAAATCTGATAATGTACAAGAAACACGAATCACGTTTTGCCTTTCTCTCTCTAGATTCTCTCTCTAGTTTCTCTCTCTAGAACTAGATCTCTCTAAAGTGTGAAATGGCAAAAGTCTCTAACATAAGGCATAAGCCTCCTATTTATAGCCCTTGGAATTAATGAGACTTCTCATTAATTACCAAAATGCCACCTTGCTATTTGACTAGATATTACATCATAAAGCAATCTTTTCTTCTGTATCTGCTACGGACCGGATTGACGAAGGCTATAGACATAAATGCACTAACAGATCAGATGGACGAAATTCGGTGATGAAAATAGTAGCTTTTTCCATAAAGTGGTTTCGATGAATTTAGCCAGAAACAGGATTAAGTGTCTGAAGTTTAATGTATCGGTTATTTCAGACCCGGGGATCATGAAGGAGGTAATTAGAAGTTGGTTCAAAAAACAGTTCTCGGAGCCCATTAGAAGAAGACAAGACTTCGTTAATTTTGGGCTTCCTAGTGTCCCAGAGCAGTTGGGTATCGCCATTTGTGAGAGGTTCTCGGAAAAGGAAGTCTTCTTGGTAGTTAAGAGTTGTGATGGAGGTAAAGCTCCGGGCCCGGATGGATTTTCTTGAAGATTTTTCAAAGTTTTTTGGGATAAGATTAAACCTTGGGTTATGGGTATGATGAATGAGTTTCATCTCACTGGTTTGATTAGTAAGGGCTGTAATTCCTCATTTGTAGCTCTAATCCCAAAAGTTAATGTAACTCCCCGAAAATATAAAACTTTATATTAGAATTATAAAGTATAAATAAATGAGAATTTATTAACTAGGAATTTTAACCTAGTTAGTTACAAGTCTAGAAATAGCTTATGATAGGGTTAAAAGCAACTAAACTATAAGTTGAACAAAGTGGGAGGGCCTAAGTTGTAAGAAATTGAAACTATATTATTAATTTTAATAAAAATCAAAACCAAACACCCATTTGAGGATGTCTGATCGTACAGGAGAAGGCAGGGGCGACTCCCCACTCTCAAAAACCTAGAAATCACTAAAACTCTCAAATTGAAGGCTCAATCAAAGCTGAAATCGAAATTAAAGCATAGATTATTGATCCTCATCGCAAGAGGATTCCAAGGTATGTAAAATTTAAGGAAAACTCTCAACTTGAAATTCTCATGAAATTGGGAAAATCTGAAATTATGGTTGCATGTGTGTATTATGATGACTTAGGAACAACTATAGTGTCTAGGGACAAACCCTAGACAAATACAAGTTGAAATCATGTGAAATTTTAGTAAAATCCATGAGCACCATTGTAGGTGATTAGTGGGTTATGTAGAATTTGATAATCACTAGGAGATTGGGTGTTATTCTAGTGTAATTTGACAATTGTGAGGTAACTTCAGAATTATAGAAGCTAACAATTGTGTAAAATGGTTGAATGATGTGAAATCAGGGCTAAGTGATAAGCTAGAGACTTGATATTTAATCATGTAAAATCTGCCCTTAATGTGTTTGTGAAAATGCCTCTAAGAAGGTTTAAAAAACTGAAATTCCAAGTTTAAACGCATAATTATGATGTTTCGGTGTATTATGCAAATTATGATTTAAAAAGAGTTCTAAACATATCATAAATGAACTCTATAGGAATGGGCGCAGGAGCGTCAAGCGGACAAGCGGGTGGCGAACCACGTTTGAAAGGCCTGCTTTGAAGGTATGTAACTTGATCCGTTACATTTGATGAATTGTTGTTAAACTATGCGTTGTTGATAAAAATTGTGTTGATTGAAGCAATCATGTATGTTACTTAAATCCGTAGGTTAAGAATTGGTTTGAAGTCGTTTGGTAGTCATCAAAATGGAGGATTTCCGTAGATGGACCAAACGGGTTGAATAATGATACTTTGTAGTATTAATATTGTAAGTGGAAAGAAGTGGCGGAAATGGTCACAAGAGCACGAAGCCATAGGTTTGGTAATGAAGTGCCAGTGATAATAAGCCCTGGAGTTTGGGTAATAAGCGCCTTAGGTTTACTAGTTAAATGGTAGTAAAATGGATAAGTTAGAATGGTTCGAATATTTGCATATGGACTTATAGTCTTTCGGTCCGTAAACATATTTTTCGGTATGAAATTTGTAATAGGCATGTCGGTAATGAATTTACAGACGCATAGGAAAAAGAATCACCTAAAACGGACTTGCGAGTCAAAAGTTATGGCCATTTTAAGTTGGGACTTGAATAAACATGGAGCTGGGTTTGTTCAGCAGTAGCAAAAAGCAAGAGTCTGTTGAAATAGGGGCTAGACGTCATACGAGCCCCCTTGGCGTCGCGCGACGCCCTCATTCCGGAATTTTATTTTTTTTCTTTAATGTTGACCCATGGAACTTGTTTGTATACATTTTAACTTGATCAAAACTAACTTTTGTTGTGGTTTTGATCTTAGGTGATGATGGAAACTAACCGGAAGATGATCGAGCAAACTTTTGAAGAACCGAACACTACTTACAAGCTTCCGCAATGTTTTAAATCTTTAATAGTCTTTGTTTATGGGTTGTAAACAATTGTTAAACAACTTTTGAAATGTTTTAACTTAGTCGTTAGTTGACTAAGGTTTATGCTACTTATGAACTTCTTTTATGAAAGTTATGTTAATTAAGGAACTTTTATTTGAAATGGTATAATCTATTATTAAAATCAAGTAAAATTAGACGGGTGTTACAAGTTGGTAATCAGAGCTTAAGGTTGTCAACAAAGTGTTCGGTTCAAGCTCGATCAATCGTCCGGTAAGAATTAACTTATTATGTTAGTAGATTATACCTTGCGTAAGAAAATAAGAAACGAATTGAGATGCATGGGAAGAGTGTATTAACACACTCAAACCCGGAAAGTGCATTAGATGTGAATGGTTAAAGCAAGTTAGGAACTTGGCTAAACCAAAACAAATGAAGCAATGCTATAAATGAAATGTTTAACATTTAAATGTAAACATTTCAGTTTCAAGATGTCTGATGGGAATGATGATAATCCGGTGCAAACAAGCACCGAACAAATGAAAGAGATAATTGCCGAAAAGGTAGGGAAGGCAATTGAAGGAAGTCTATCCGGGTTTATAGACAAAATTCAAAGCACGGTGTTATCGCTTGTAGAAGAGCGAGTTAAAAGGTTGGAGGAAAGTGTCAACCTTATGAAGGAGAAAACGGGAGAACGCAAAGGGGGTTCATACAAGGAATTCATGGCGTGTAAACCGCCAATCTATAACGGGGAGGTTGACCCGATAATTTGCCAAAGATGGATAAGTGATGTCGAAGGAGTGTTTGAACGAACCCACTGTGACGTAGGTGACTTTGTTGCTTACGGAACGGGTCAATTGAGAAATCAAGCCAAAGATTGGTGGGATAATAAAAAGAAGGAAATGGGAGCCGAAGCGGCAAGGGTCATGACTTGGGACGAGTTTAAGGTGCCGTTCCTTAAACACCATAGTCCCAAAGCAGTGATTAACAGGATCAAGGAAGAATTCATCCAGCTAAGACAAAAGGGTGAACCAATTGATAAGATCACGGGCATCTTCATGGATAAGCTGAGATTCTGTGACGAGTTAGTCACCACTGAAGAGCAAAAGATATACTACTATTACAACATGCTGAGTGCCGAGTACCGTGAGTTCATGACTCCATCAAAGTATGAAACCCTCACGGAGATTAGCAACACCGCCCGGGAGCGGGAAATAGAGTTAAAGAAACAAGTAGAAAGGGGCGAGCGGAGGGCACAAGATGTGAATCCAAGCCCTACAAAGAAAGCTAGAACTGCTGAATCGGGGAAGAAGGTGGAGGATAAAGGCAGGTCGCCAAGTTGTAAAGTATGTGGAAAAGGGCACAAGGGTGAGTGCCGCTTCAAAGACAAGCCGTGTCCGGTATGTGGGAAGACGGGGCACACTGCATCGCTATGTCCCAGAAAAGTTTCCGTTTGTTACAAGTGTTATCAACCCGGTCACAAGAAATCTGAATGCCCCGAGTTGGTGGGAAAGAGAGACACAGAAGAGTCTCCAACAGAAGCTCCCAAAGCGAAGGCTAGGTCCTTCCAACTTACCGCGGCTGAAGCGAAAACAGAACCTGATGTGGTCTCAGGTATATTCACAATTAACTCAATTCCAGCACGTGTATTGTTTGATACGGATGCGAATAAATCCTTTATTTCACATGGATTTATTCGATATCCTTCATTTGTATTGACGAAATTATCTGTGCCCTTAGAAGTTGAAATAGGGGACAACAAAAGTTTTATAGTTTGTGATGTCTGTCGAGGCTGCAAATTAAGCATCGACAATGAGGAATACTTGATAGACTTAATCCCGATGTCAATGGGAGAATTTCAAGTAGTCGTTGGGATGGATTGGCTATCTCAGCACCATTCAAAAGTCGTGTGTTTTCGTAAAGAGATAAAACTAACATCTCCGAGCGGGAAACACGTCACCATCTATGGCGAAAAAGGAGGTAACCCCATAGTATGCTCAATGTTGAAAGCTCATAAGCTTATGAAGCGAGGATGCAAGGCATTCATGATATACGCAAATGAGCCCGAGAAAGAATCACGGAAGATTGAAGATGTACCGGTAGTACGAGACTATGAAGATGTGTTTCTGGAGGATTTACCGGGGATACCGCCTGAACGGGAAGTAGAGTTCGGGATCGAATTGATTCCGGGCGCAAAACCCGTAGCTAAAGCACCGTACCGACTCACACCGTCGGAATTACAAGAGTTGATGTCCCAAATTCAAGACCTGCTTGATAAGGGATTCATAAGGCCGAGTGTGTCTCCTTGGGGCGCACCGGTATTGTTCGTGAGAAAGAAAGACGGAAGCATGCGCATGTGTATCGATTACCGGGAGTTAAACAAACTCACGGTAAAGAACCGATACCCGCTTCCGAGGATAGATGATTTATTCGACCAATTACAAGGTGCGAACTGGTTTTCAAAAATTGACCTTAGATCAGGGTATCACCAACTAATGGTCAAGGAAGAAGATGTGCCGAAGAAGGCTTTCCGCACGAGATACGGACATTACGAATTCCTCGTGATGTCATTTGGGCTAATAAATGCACCCGCGGCCTTCATGGACCTCATGAATTGGGTTTGCAAGCCAATGTTGGATAAGTCGGTCATCGTGTTTATCGATGATATTTTGGTGTATTAAAAAAGCGAAGCTGAACACGCGCACCACTTACAAGAAGTGTTAGAGACACTTAGACGAGAAAGGCTGTATGTGAAATTCTCTAAGTGTGCCTTTTGGTTACGAGAGGTACAATTTCTTGGCCACATCATAAGTGCTGACGGAGTATTGGTGGATCCGTTAAAGATCGAGACCGTGTCAAAATGGAATCCCCCGAAGAACCCTTCGGAAATTAGAAGCTTTTTGGGGCTTTAGGGATACTATAGGAGATTCATTCAAGATTTCTCCAAGATTGCGTCACCGCTAACAAAGCTAACCCGAAAGAAAGAAAAGTTCATTTGGGGTGTCGATCAAGAAAGAGCGTTTCAAACGCTAAAAGAAAAGTTAACTCAATCTCCGGTACTGACATTGCCGGACGGAGTCAAAGACATGGTGGTTTATTCGGATGCTTCACTATCGGGGCTCGGATGCGTTTTGATGCAACGGGGCAAAGTTATAGCTTATGCCTCGAGACAATTGAAGATACACGAGAAGAAATATCCCACGCATGATCTCGAGTTGGCTGCGGTGGTATTTGCATTAAAAATATGGAGGCACTACTTGTATGGGGTAAAGTGCACCATATTCACCGACCACAAGAGCTTGAAATACTTCTTCGATCAGAAGAAGTTAAATATGCGACAAAGGCGATGGCTAGAGACGGTGAAAGATTTTGACTGTGAAATACACTATCACCCCGGAAGGGCAAACGTGGTGGCGGATGCCCTAAGCAGAAAAACAGATTATGTCCCGATACGAGTACAATCATTGCAACTCATTGTGACCTCAGGCTTACTCGAACGAATTCGAGAAGCACAAGATGAAGCAGTAAAGACGGAAAACTGGAGAAAGGAAAGGATTGTTGGTCAAGTTAAAGATCTCGAAGTAAGCAACCATGGTTTGAAAACACGTTTCAACAGAATTTGGGTTCCTAACACATGTGGAGTTAAAAAGCTCCTACTTGATGAAGCTCATAAGTCCCGTTATTCCATCCATCCGGGAGCGACCAAAATGTACAATGATTTAAAGCAAAACTATTGGTGGCCCGGAATGAAAAGAGATGTGGTGAAGTACGTAGAAAAATGCTTGACATGTTTACAAGTCAAGGCGGAACACCAAAAACCATACGGTAAACTTCAACCGTTGGAAATTCCGGTTTGGAAATGGGAACAAATCACCATGGATTTGTTGACCAAATTGCCCAAAACTAACCACGGGTTTGATGCTATATGGGTAGTTGTAGATAGATTGACGAAAAGCGCTCACTTCATTCCGATTCGTGAGACTTATACATCCGAGAAGATGTCGGAGGTGTACACCAATGAAATCATAGCACGTCATGGGGTACCAATATCCATTGTGTCAGACAGAGATACTCGGTTTACTTCGAATTTTTGGCGTGAATTACAAGAACAAATGGGAACTAAATTGTTCATTAGCACTGCTTACCATCCACAAACGGATGGGCAGAGTGAAAGAACAATACAAACGTTGGGAGATATGCTGCGGGCTTGCATTATTGACTTCGGGGGTAGTTGGGATGTCTATCTACCCTTGGTCGAATTTTCATATAACAATAGCTATCACGTGAGCATTAAGATGGCCCCGTATGAAATGTTATATGGCAGAAAATGTCGAACTCCGGTATGTTGGGGAGAAGTGGGTCCACGAGGGCTAGCACCTACTGATATAATCCGAACTACGAATGAGAAAATCGACATGGTCCGAGCTCACCTAAAAGCCGCTCAGTATCGACAAAAATCGTATAAGGATAAACGAAACAGGCCGATTGAATTTCAAGTGGGTGATAAAGTATGCTGAAAGTATCACCGTGGAAAGGACTGATACGGTTCAGAAAAAGAGGGAAGTTGAGCCCAAGATTTATTGGGCCATTCAGAATCATCGAACTGGTTGATAAAGTGGCATATCGTCTTGAATTACCCGAGGAGTTGAGTGGGATTCATAGCACATTCCACGTGTCACATCTCCATAAATGTTTAGCAGACGAAACTGCTCATATCTACTACGATGATATCGAGTTGGATAACAGTCTCAACTATGTCGTAAAACCAATTGCGATTTTAGATCGAAAAGAGAGGAGCTTGAGAAACAAGGTGATTAACCAAGTGAAGGTTAAATGGGAGCATAGGAAAGGTTCGGACACTACGTGGGAGTCCGAAGAGGAGATGCGACGTCTCCATCCTACATTATTTGGTACGTACTTCAGTTTCGGGGACGAAACCCTTTTAAGGGGGGTGGACTTGTAACACCCCGAAAATATAAAACTTTACATTAGAATTATAAAGTACAAATAAATGAGAATTTATTAACTAGGAATTTTAACCTAGTTAGTTACAAGTCTAGAAATAGCTTATGATAGGGTTAAAAGCAACTAAACTATAAGTTAAACATAGTGGGAGGGCCTAAGTTGTAAGAAATTGAAACTATATTATTAATTTTAATAAAAATCAAAACCAAACACCCATTTGAGGATGTCTGGTCGTACAGGAGAAGGCAGGGGCGACTCCCCACTCTCAAAAACCTAGAAATCACTAAAACTCTCAAATTGAAGGCTCAATCAAAGCTGAAATCGAAATTAAAGCATAGATTATTGATCCTCATCGCAAGAGGATTCCAAGGTATGTAAAATTTAAGGAAAACTCTCAACTTGAAATTCTCATGAAATTGGGAAAATCTGAAATTATGGTTGCATGTGTGTATTATGATGATTTAGGAACAACTATAGTGTTTAGGGACAAACCCTAGACAAATACAAGTTGAAATCATGTGAAATTTTAGTAAAAACCATGAGCACCATTGTAGCTGATTAGTGGGTTATGTAGAATTTGATAATCACTAGGAGATTGGGTGTTATTCTAGTGTAATTTGACAATTGTGAGGTAACTTCAGAATTATAGAAGCTAACAATTGTGTAAAATGGTTGAATGATGTGAAATTAGGGCTAAGTGATAAGCTAGAGACTTGATATTTAATCATGTAAAATCTGCCCTTAATGTGTTTGTGAAAATGCCTCTAAGAAGGCTTAAAAAACTGAAATTCCAAGTTTAAACGCATAATTATGATGTTTCGGTGTATTATGCGAATTATGATTTAAAGAGAGTTCTAAACATATCATAAATGAACTCTATAGGAACGGGCGCAGGAGCGTCAAGCGGACAAGCGGGTGGCGAACCACGTTTGAAAGGCCTACTTTGAAGGTATGTAACTTGATTCGTTACATTTGATGAATTGTTGTTAAACTATGCGTTGTTGATAAAAATTGTGTTGGTTGTAGCAATCATGTATGTTACTTAAATCCGTAGGTTAAGAATTGGTTTGAAGTCGTTTGGTAGTCATCAAAATGGAGGATTTTCCGTAGATGGACTAAACGGGTTGAATAATGATACTTTGTAGTATTAATATTGTAAGTGGAAAGAAGTGGCGGAAATGGTCACAAGAGCACGAAGCCATAGGTTTGGTAATGAAGTGCCAGTGATAATAAGCCCTGGAGTTTGGGTAATAAGCGCCTTAGGTTTACTAGTTAAATGGTAGTAAAATGGCTAAGTTAGAATGGGTCGAATATTTTCATATGGAGTTATAGTCTTTTGGTCCGTAAACATATTTTTCGGTATGAAATTTGTAATAGGCATGTCGGTAATGAATTTACAGACGCATAGGAAAAAGAATCACCTAAAACGGACTTGCGAGTCAAAAGTTATGGCCATTTTAAGTTGGGACATGAATAAACATGGAGCTGGGTTTGTTCAGTAGCAGCAAAAAGCAAGAGTCTGTTGAAATAGGGGCTAGACGTCATGCGAGCCCCCTTGGCGTCGCACGACGCCCTTATTCCGGAATTTTATTTTTTTTCTTTAATGTTGACCGATGGAACTTGTTTGAATACATTTTAACTTGATCAAAACTAACTTTTGTTGTGGTTTTGATCTTAGGTGATGGTGGAAACTAACCGGAAGATGATCGAGCAAACTTTTAAAGAACCGAACACTACTTACAAGCTTCCGCAATGTTTTAAATCTTTAATAGTCTTTGTTTATGGGTTGTAAACAATTGTTAAATAACTTTTGAAATGTTTTAACTTAGTCGTTAGTTGACTAAGGTTTATGCTACTTATGAACTTCTTTTATGAAAGTTATGTTAATTAAGGAACTTTTATTTGAAATGGTATAATCTATTATTAAAATCAAGTAAAATTAGACGGGTTGTTACAGTTAATGACCCTCAAGAGCTTGCTAATTTTCCGCCCTATTTCGCTTGTTAGCTCGATATATAAGATCATCGCCAAGGTTTTGGCAAATCGGCTCAAACTTGTGGTGAATGAAATCTCGTCCCCCAACCAATCGGCCTTTGTGGGTGGCCGAAACATTCTTGATAGCCCTCTTATTGTAAGTGAAACGGTGGCTTGGGCAAAAAAATCGAATACAAAGCTGTTAATTTTCAAAGTCGATTTCGAAAAGGCTTATGACACCATTAATTGGATATTCCTTTTTCGTATGATGGAAAAGATGAATTTCCCGCAACATGGATTGTATGAATTAAGGGATGCCTAAGCTCGGGTATGGGCTCGATTCTAGTAAACGGGTCCGCCACAAAAGAATTTAAATATAAGAGAGGGTTAATGCAAGGTGACCCTCTTTCCGCTTTTCTTTTCATCATTGCCATGGAGATTGTCAGCATGTTTATGAATATGGCGTGTAGTTTGGGTCTCTTTCATGGTTGCCAGCTTCCGAATGGAGGTCCAACAATTTCCCATCCCTGTTATGCGGATGACGTCCTTTTTATAGGAGTTTGGTCGAAACAAAATATTATGGCTTTATACCATCTTTTGAGATGGCTGAGTCTTGTTACCAGTCTTAAAATAAATCGAAGCAAAAGCAAATTATACGAGATCAGTGTCTCAGAACCTGAAGTGGAATCTCTGGCTCGGTTGGTAAACTGTGAAGCGGGTTCTTTACCATCTATGCATTTGGGCATCCCCATTGGAGTCAATAAGAAAAGAGCTAAATATTGGAAACCGATGGTAGATAAGTTTACGGCCAAACTCTCAAAATGGAAAGCAAGACAGCTCTCTTTTGCGGGTCGTATGACGCTTGCAAAGTCAGTTCTTGGCAGCCTTCCTTCTTATTTTCTCTCCTTATTTGCTGCTCCTAAATGTGTCATTCAAAAACTTGAAAAGATTAGAAGAGAGTTCATTTGGGGTAAGACAAATGCGGGTCACAAGTTGAGATGGGTTCGGTGGGAGCTTATTATGAAAGCAAAAACAATGGGTGGAATGGGACTTGGGGGAATCCAAAGTTTTAATCATGAAATGCTCGCTAAATGGAGGTGGAGATTTAAAGCAAATCCAAACCAGTTGTGGGCGGCCGTGGTGGGTGCAATTCATAGGAGTAATGGATCTTCTGACCTCCCTATTTTCCCATTGAAAAGATCTATCTTGGGGATCTGGAAGGATATTGGCTCGGTGGATTCAGCTTTGGCCAAAATCGGAAATAACTTAAAGGAAAACATCGTCGCGGATGGGGAGGTTTGGAAATGGCGGTCGGACCCGAACGATTCTTTTTCCGTCAAACAAGTCCGGCTGGACATCGATTCGACAGTCGGGACTGATTCGAATGATGCTGTGGCTTTCGGTTGGAATAGCTGGGTTCCGCCGAAAGTAAATTATCTTCTTTAGAGGGCTTTGATCAGAAAAATTGCATCAAAAGTCAGGTTGATTCATAGGGGCGGTCCTCTCGCTGACTGTATCTGTCTTAGGTGCGGTATTAGTGAGGAGGACCCGAACCATATTTTTGTGAATTGCCTCTGGGCCCGTTGCATTTGGTGGAATCTCTGGGTTTGGATGCGTATCAACTTCCCATCTGATATATCCAACATTAATGATCTGTTTTTGTGACAACTGGCACAAAACCGGTAATTTCCGTACAATTTAATTATTATTTAATATCTGCAGTTATGTGATTAAATGTCAACATTGATTGATTTCATGCTATACTTGTGAATTCATGCACGTTTTATAATACAAATATTGCTTTATGCATTAATGATAGCGTTGCGTCAGAAATACTAGTAAACTCACCGGTAAGACACATCGTGTCAACAATTCTGCAGAAAGTAGTCAGTCATTAGAATTGGGGCCTAGGAGTAGGTCCAACGTCAAAAATACATTAAAACCCAAAGAATATATACAAGGGTTAACATATAGACTTTTCGGAAGCTAGAATATGCATTAAAAAGCACCCGAAACGCACTTTAAATGCAGAATTCTGCACAAATCAGCTATAATCAGCTTTTTAACACATAAATACCATGCATAATTCATGTTTTATTATCCAGAATACCCTCCTAAGTGTTGGGAATTAAAAGGGTCACAAAATGGTACATAAAGGACACTAAACGGTGCAATTTAGCACTTTAACGAACCGGTATTTAACCGAACAACCGGACATTACCCGAAACACCAAAATATTACTAGAAGCATTGTTTTAATGTTTCTGAGCTAGTTATGATCCCCAAACACCATAACAGCCCTTATAACATAATAACACATTAAATCCCTAAACTTTATACTTGAAAACTAACTTATTTATGAAATTAGAGATTGGAAGTTGCACTTTACCCCCCCCCTATGTGGTTCACGGTCACAAAGGGTGTGGACCCACCCTTGATCTTGTGTGATCTTGCTAGATCTTGCTTGATCTCATTAGATTGCATATCATATTTCTTGGATTTATTTAGATATTATAGGATCTTGTAAAGATTGTGAGAAGATATGAAATGGTTATAAGTAGGCACAAAAGATCAAGACCTCACCAACATCAACCTTCTTTTCCTCTCCCTCTCTTACCCACGGCCGTGAGCCACCAGCCACACCACCACCATCTTCATCCATTGTTCATCCATTCCAAGTTAGTTACAAGGTGCAAGAAGGTGTTTAAGGAGGTTTAGAGCTTGTGAATCTTGAAAAACCTTCTTCCTTTACTTTTATCCAACCCATTTATCATCATCAACATCAAGTGTTCTTCCCTAGCCCTTGTGCTAGTAGTCACGACGCTATATAAGCAAACCCGGTGAATTTTACGGCGCAAGAAACACAAAGTTGTGAGTTCATGCTCCCCGTTTTCTTTTAACTGTTTTCAGTTTTATAACTTCGGGGGTGAAGTACATGTTAGTAAATGTTTACAGAAAAGTGAGTTCATGCTCCCCCTTTTCTTTTAACTGTTTTCAGTTTTATAACTTCGGGGGTGAAGTACATCTTACTAAATGTTTACAGAAAAGTGAGTTTATGTCCCCACTTTTAAACTTTTACATACTTTTATACTTGGCGAAAATACATGTGTTATGGTATGATGGATACAATAACTAAGGAATGATACTTGAAATCGTGTCACGAATAGGGTACCAGAAGCACCATTAATCATGTACATACTAAGACCGCAGAACAAAAGGTTAGATCTAATGGGTTTTCGGGCAGCCACACTCTTGGTGATAACTAGTACCAAGCAGTGCTTTTGTGTCTCAGTCGTGAATCGACAACTAGAAAAATGTTTATCTTTGAATAAAGTTGTGAATCGACAACTAGAAAAAAGGTTAGATCTTGGATGCTTCCTATGTCGTGTCACATGTTAATGGCCTTGCAACCCATTAACAATCTCGGTACATACAGAAATACTTGATTTACACAAATTACATACCATGTTTTCATACAAAGTATACAAACGTTCAATACAAAAACTGCATGAATTCACACCAACATTATCTTGACGATTTTCCAAAAACTCACATGTATTTCAGGTAACTAAAGTGGATGTGCGCGCGGTCTTACTCTTGCTCTTGGATGTTGTTTATGTTTATCTTTGAATAAAGTTGTAAACTTATCAAACAAAATGCCATCTTGTGATGTAAACACTTAACCTATGTTTTTTCAGTTATGTAATGTTATTGGCATTTGAAGTTATTTTTACGAGCGTGTAGTATGTTTACCATTCGTTTGCAATGAGAACCTTTCATGATCACACCTCGTGCTTCCACCTAAGAAAGGGGTGTGACAATTTTCCTATGTTAATAATCGGCCGGGAGGAAAAGTGTGGAAAAGGATTTTTTATTCAATAGCAATGGCGACCGTTTGGAGGATTTGGAAAGCTAGAAACGAGATGGTGTTTGAAGGCCACTTCATCCCTATCAACAGACCAGCGGAGCAAATTAAAGAGGATTCTTTCCTTTGGATTAGCAATCGATCAAAACTGAAGCCGACCATTTGTGATAAATGGAAGAATTTTGACATCTCCGAATTGATGTAATCTGTTTTGGCTGTTTTCTGTTGTCGTTTTTGTTTCCCTGTTTTGTATTTTCTTAGCTTCTTGCTGGCTCTTTATATTTATATATAAAGTGTGTTTGCCGTTCAAAAAAAAATAAATAACATTGGGGCACGGTGAAATCAGGGTCTCCTTTGACAGGCCCATCTGACCATGGAAAACCAAACGTTTTGTAAAGATTTTCGGCTGAATATAAGTTAAGCCCAAGAGTCGTCAAATCGATCCTGAGAGCAAGAGATGTCAAATCAGGGTCATTGATTCTGATTACACCCAATAGACCGAGTAAACCAAATCGATCCGGAGAAGTTTGACCAGCCTGCATTGACTTTATTCCCTGATCCCTGTACGCACCAGATATGTTGGATCGTGTTCGGTGACCCTAAAGTCAGTTAAGGCAGTTCATCTTCAAATACGAGGGCGGAATCAACGTAAACGAAGTCAAAAACAGCTTGTATCCTTTTAACTTTCTTTCTATTACTGATTGTGAGCTTTTACAATGTATTCAAACAAAAATCCGGCAGCACCTTCACTCACACACACATACATGACCGTTTGGAATGAGCATGCACAACATATATTTATAGGCAAAGCCTCCTGACCGTTTGAAGATGTCACAGCTGCTTCAAACGGACAACTGTTTCAAACGGTCAGGCCATGTTCAAACGGTCATGACATGTTCAAACGGTCATGACATGTTCAAACGGTCATGGCACGTTCAAACGGTCATGACATGTTCAAACGAACAGGCACTATAAAACATGATTAAACCCTAATTTTAACACTATTGTGCACTCATTTAACCTATCTAGACATAAGACTCAATAAGACATAGTCAGCAGACATTCAGTGCACCAACAAGATATTTGTTGCAGGCGAGATTGAGACTGATTCTGTTGTGGTGGGTAGTGTTGGATAAGTTGGTCAAAAGAACTGACTCCAGAAACTGTGTTTAGGGAATTTAGAGGTCTTAAACTACCTGGTGGTCCACCGGCCTAAAACAATTAAGTAAAATTATTATTATTGTAGCTTATTACCATACAAGAAGTAGTCTTTACATATACTAACAGTGATAATACCTGAGAATGATATGATGAATGTGACCCTTGGAACATATCGGAACCATGCAAGTGGTGTAGATCCTGGTTGTTGCTTTGTTGATGTGATGAAAACGTTCCGGCCAAGTTGAATCCCAAAGACCTTCCCAACTGCATTTAATGAACCACAGAACTCAAGATGCAGAACCAAGAAAAATAAAATAAAAGAGTTAACTGACAATTTCGTCCTTGTGGTTGTCCAATTATGCCAGTCCGGGCCAACTTTCAAATTTGTACAATTTCCGTCCCTGACATTCTTGAAACATGCCAGTTCCATCCAAAAACTTAACGTCTGTTAAAACCTGCCATTTAATGAAGGGTAAAACGTTATTTCCTTTTTTACACCATTTTCTCTTTTTTTAATTTTCCGTTTAATAGGGTTTAAAAAGGGGAAAATAAAGAAAAAGAAAAATGATGGTTTTACCCTTCATTAAATGGCAGGTTTTAATAGACGTTAAGTTTTTAGACGTAACTGGCATGTTTCTAGAATGTCAGGGATAGAAATGGTACAAATTTGAAATTTGGCCTGGACTAGCATAATTGGACTAACCACATAGACGAAAATCGCAGTTAACTCCAAATAAAATAAAAAGATAAAAAAAGTGCCACCATAAGCAAATATTATAACTCACAGAGAAATGCAAAGACTGGCCCATGGTACCATAGCTCTGATACCAATTGAATGTTCCGGATCCGGTGGGTTTAGACGAAAGTTTGGATAGGATAAGGCTAGTTCGGTAGAAATCTCGTAAGAATAGTTAAAAGTAGAAGGATTTTATTCATACCGAAATAGCATACATCATTTTACAAGCTGGAGAGAGCATCACGCAATCTCTCCAGCATCTCCCTTAGATTCCAAAACTTAACAACTAATGAACACATGACCCTATTTATACTTGAAGTTTGGTGAGGATGAACACATCCGTGCGGATGTGACTTGTCCGTGTGGATGAGCTTCATCCGTGCGGATGAATCTAATCTCTATAAACGAGATCTCGTCCTCTCCAAGGTCTTATGTGTTCGAATCTAACTTGTAACTATACAATATTCAACACACACTCTATCTAGTCTATTCGCACAGTGGCGGACATATATAATATGCACTAACAAACTACAAGAATCATCACAGATGTTGTACCACTTACATTTGTTCCTGCTAGTGATGTTGCTGATCAATTTAAAGATGTTGATTACATAATAGAAGAAGGAGAATTCGTACACAATTATCCAAAAGAAGAGCTTGCAAAGCTATGTGAGGTGAATGAAAATGAGACAGATTTTGACTATGAGAAAGATATTGATGAATATACACTAATGATAAGAAGTAGGAAGAGTACGTGAACATACCAGATGCAAATAATTTTTATCGGGTAGAAGTTTAGGACGACTTTGATGATGCTGATGTGCGATACGCAAACAATATAAATGAAGACTTTCCTACATTTACAGAGATGTTTGTCAAAGAAATTGATGAATACTAAAAAGACATGTATAGGAGAAAACGAAGGAAAGTGCACCAATCATTAAAGAATCAGAGATTGCTGGAGACAAGTCAAAATGGTTTAACGAGTTGAAGCCTAAAAGAAAGTTTTTAAGACTGTTGAAGTTTTATCAACAACATAAGGACACTTCAATGGGCGACATCATCTGCATTACTTACCTACCCAAGATCAGAAAAGTTGTTATTCCTAGAGAGTACGTTGTACAATATTTACATAGAATCAATGATTTGAAAACATTACCGTAGTTTGATGTTCAAGAGTTGTGCAGAATGAAGATGATCAATAATGATGTTATGGCTTAGTCATCATGTTTGGATGTTTATAAAGCAACAATCAAGATCTGGATTCAAAATATGGATGCCAAAACAACCGCAACGGAAAGAATCATTGACTGATATTGATCCAGAAACAGGGAAGTATGTAGTGACTCTCAAGTATAAGAAGCCAAAAGTTCTGAATAATATAACATTCTACGAGATGGAACAAGACCTTCATGAATTCTTTAGGTGGTATGTAACATCTGTGCTTGTAATCATTGTGAACAGTTCAATTATCAATAAAACAATGTTATTTAATCCTAATGTTTGTTTGGTTATGTTTTACATTTTTCATGTTTTGACTTTTGTCCAATTTCAAACTCAATATCGCTTTCTGGAGAGTTATACGCAAGCTGGTGCGTAAACGTAATCAGTTTGATGCGAAAAATACTCCGGAACATCAACATATACTTAACATACCTTAAATAACCTTTACATAACTTACAAATAAGTTTTGAAGGCTTTGGTATGGCAAAATCAAGTTAAATCGCTTACAGGGACTAAAGTTGACAAACTGCGAAAGTATGCCAATTTGAACTGTAACAGACATTCTGAAACATGACCATAAGTTAAAAATACCATAAATATCCTTTACATAGCTTAGTAATAGGCTTTGAAGGGTTCGGTGTGCTAAAAATAAACTTTTGGGTCATTCAGGGACTAAAAGCGTCAAAAAGTGCACAAGTTTGCACTTTCGCGCATAACTTACGTTCTGAATACATCCGGACATCCAAAAATTTATGTAAGCACTAAAATATTTTATTTTAGTGTTTGGCATAAGAAAAATCCATTCGTCAAGCAATTTGGATCGTTATTCGCGCTTATGCGCATGTCGTCGTAATTAAGCGAACATCGCGATCGTACGACCAAACGAACCGACATCCGGGATATTTTTGAGCATGTTTCATGTCCACAATGTTTAGGCATCATTTTAGGGCCTTAAAGTTGACTTAACGAGCCTTAAACATGTCGGAAATGGCCTTAACACACAACGGGGACTGAAATGGAAACTTTGGAAACTGTTTGCTGATCAGAAGGACCTAGGCGTGACACCTAGCCCCTAGGCGTCACGCGAAGCCCTTTCAGATCAGCAAAGGTTGTTTAATAAATTGTTAACAGCTCCCAAACACTCCAAAGGCCAATGCCACATGTTAATCCCTGATGTTGGGGGGCCATTTTGAGTTACCACAAGTTTGCAACAAGTGTGGGGACAAGATCAAAGCACGGTATTCAAGGAACGATCCTAACGGTTCCAAGAATCCTATAAATACCCAACCCATTCACAACTCAAAACCCACAAATCTGATCTCAAAGCTTTAAGTTGAAGTCATTGCTTCATACCTGAGCTATTCGATCAAGTTTTACTAGCGGGGACCCTTTGTAAGTGTTCCTTCGTTCTTTTATCGCTTTTCTAGTCTGAAAGTCAAACTTTGTTTGACTTTCTGCGTTGACCAGTTTATGGTCAACATGAAGTTCGGTTGAACTTCATAACGTGAGCGTGATCACGAGGGTTATAGTCCCTAGTGACTATACCTACTAATTACCACGTTATCTAGGCTTAGTGACGAGTCGAAGTTTCGGCCAAAATGCGCATTCTTGCGTATTTTGTAACCAAACTACTCTTAGGTATCAAAACCGTTTGTTTTGATACCAAACCTGTTTTCTAAACTTAGTTAAGCATGTTTTAACATGCTTAGCTCGTCACTTTTAGTTTAGTGCTTATATAGGGTCGTAAGGTAAGCGATCTAAACAATCGCTTATACTTTCGAACCCGACCCGTTTGGTCGATCATTAGGATCCGACCAAACACATTAGGTGACCATAGTTGTATAGGGAATAACCTTCCGAGGTAATACCTTATGGTCACGGCGTTTAGTTAGTTGTATGATAGGTAGTATATATGCCTTAAGTAAATTACCAAAATACCCTTTTTACGCCAAAATTCATTTTAAGCATATGTAACATAACTTTTGGTATCTAAACTGATTTGGCAACAATATTAGACATGTTAAGGCATATATTACTTGTCATAGGACTAGTTAGGCGGTCCGAACGCGTTTCACGCGAACGACGCGTTAAAGTAGCTTAAGCTACCTAAACAGGTCATAACGGGTTGTAAGCACTTAGGTTAGGTTTCATTTTGGTATGTAGGCTTGGTTAAACCATATTACAGGAGTCTCCATACTCGTTTGGTTCACGAACCCTCATTCTATCCAATCCTCCGATTTAGGTCCGGTATATTAACATAGTTACCTATATTAGGTGTCGTTTGATATCCGTGATCTCTAGCATTGTTTGGTTGTTACTCAAGGACTACTAAGCAATCTAAAGTGAGTACATAGACCCCTCTTTTACTATTTTCAAACTGTTTTGGGGTGAAACACATGTGCCTACTTGTTACTTTCATGCTTTCCTATTCTCGCATCATATGCTTGCTATGTTCGTTAGTACATTTATAGTACATGATCTACATTACATTGTTTTGCTATGTATGTTTACTTAGCATACTTAGTACATTGTTTTACTTTATATTTCTGCTATGTATGTTGACTGAGCATGCTAGCACATTGATTTACATGACTTTTCTGCTTCGTATGTTAACTTAGCATACTTAGTACATTGTTTTCATATAACATGTTCACATTTGCTATGACATTTGGTTTGCACAAACGAGACTTATATACGTTCATTAATGTAACACCTGTGCCTTCACGGCCATCAAACAAATGCCAAACCAATGAAATAATGTATTTCATACTTTGGACTTGTATAAATATGTGTATCTTTTGCACATATCGACTCATGTTCGATTTCAAGCTCTAAATCGCTTTCTGGAAGGTTATACGCACACTAATGCGTAAATATAACCAGTTTAATGCAACGAACACTCCGGAATAGTGAAATAGGCTTAACATACCTTAAATAACCTATACATAACTTAGATATAAGTTTTGGAAGGTTTGGTGTGGTGAAATCAAAGTTAAATCGCTTACAGGGACTAAAGTTGACAAACTGCGAAAGTATGCCAATTTGAACTGTAACAGACATTCCGGAACATGACCATAAGTTAAACATACCATAAATATCCTTTACATAGCTTAGAAATAGGCTTTGAGGGGTTCGGTATGCTAAAATAAACTTTTGGGTCATTCAGGGACTAAAAGTGTCAAAAAGTGCACAAGTTTGCATTTTCGCGCATAACTTACGTTCTGAATACATCTGGACATCCAAAAATTTATGCAAGCATGACTACATTATATTTTAGTGTTCGCCTTAAGAAAAATCCATTCGTCGCGTCATTTGGATCGTTTTTCACGCTTATGCGCATTCCGTCGTAATTAAGCGAACATCGCGTTCGTACGGCCAAACGAACCAACCTCCGGCATATTTTTGAGCATGTTTTGAGTTCCCTATACTTTAACTTCATTTTAGAGCCTTGAAATGAGGTTAACGGGGTTCAAACGCATCGAAAAAGGGCTTAAAACACAACAGGGACCATTTCTGCCAATTTAGAAACATTTCTGAATCAGATGGGTCAGTGGCGTAGCGCGACGCCTAAAGCCTTACCAGTCGCGCTACGCGACTGCATGATCTGGACCAGATTCCATGTTTTTAACACAAGTTGCAGCAGATTGATCCTTAACCACATGTTTTAAGTTGCTTAATCACTAAGATAAGGAGAATATGTGGCTTCCATAAGGTTCCGACAAGTGTACGGGTTGGATCATGGCACGTTTTCCATGAAACGATCCTAACGGTTCGGGTATTCCTATAAATACCCAACCCACACAACCTCATTTTGCACAAGAATTCTGATTTGAGAGCTCTAAGTTGAAACCATTGTTTCATACCTGAGTTCTTGGATCGGGATTAGCATTCGGGGACCCTTCGTAAGTATTCTTTCGTTCTTTTCCTTATTTTTACTGCTTTTCGAGTCTTTGTTTGACTTTCAGCGTTGACCAGTAATGGTCAATGCGAAGTTCGTTTGAACTTCGCAACGTGAGTGTAATCACGTTGGTCATAGTCCCTTGGGACTATGCCCACTGATTACCACATTGTCTAGGGTCGTAGGGTAGGCGATCTAATAAATCGCCTATACCTTCGAACCCGACCCAGTTTGGTCGATCATTAGGATCCGACCAAATACATTAGGTGACCCTAGTATAGGGCATAACCTTCCGAGGTTATACCCTATGGTCACATCGTTTAAGTAGTTGTATGATAGGTAGTTTATATGCCTTAGGTAAATTACCAGAATACCCTTCTCATGTATAATTGGTAATTAAGCATATGTAACCTAAACTTTTATCACATAACTGATTATGTAACATGTTTAGGCATATAACACTTGTCATAGGACTAGTTAGACGGTCCGAACGCGTTTCACGCGAACGACGTGTTAAAGTAGCATAAGCTTCCTAAACGGGTCGTAATGGGTCGTAAACAGTTATGTTAAGTTTCATTTAGTATGTAGGCTTTGTTAAACCATATCACACGAGTCTCCACACTCGTTTGGTTTACAAACCCTAATGCTACCCGATCTTCCGATCTAGGTCCGGTTAATTAACATAGTTACCTATATTAGGTGCCGTTTGATTTCCGTGATCTCTAGCGTTGTTTGGTGGTTATCTTAGGACTCCTGAGCAATCTCAAGTGAGTACATAGACCCCTCTTTTACTGTTTTCCAAACTGTTTGGGGTGAAACACATGTGCCTACTTGTTACTTTCATGCTTTACATGTTTTCACATCATATACCTGCTATGTTCGTTAGTACATTATAGTACATGATTTCATTACATTTCATGCTATGTATGCCCATTGTGTGCGTACTTAGTACATCGTTCTACATTACATTTCATGCTATGTATGCCCATTGTGTGCGTACTTAGTACATCGTCCTACATTACATTTCATGCTATGTATGTCTATTGTGTGCATACTTAGTACATTGTTTTACATTACACTTATGCTATTTATGTCCATTGTGTGCATACTTAGTACATTGTTTTTCATCACATGCTTACATTTTGGTATGACATTTGGTTTGTTTACATGGGACAATACATTCATTAACACCGATCATGTCGTTCGTTAGTAGGTAGTGGTACCATAGGAATTGACAACTCCCGTTCCGGACATCCCAGGGAAAGGGGACAGAAAGGAATGACCGAATTCGTTGATATAAGACAGATAGACCTTTAATTTGTTTAAAGGGTCTATCACCACAGTCGCCAGGCTTGGATGTATGCATATTCACAATACCGCATAAATGTTCATATTAGATATTTGCATGCATTTACACAAAACATAGCTTTGATTTAAACCAAGTTTTACTTCAATACTTTGTTGTTGTGCATATGGTTTAGTTGAGACCTTTCACTTGCCATACATGACATTTTGACATAGACATTCGACATAGACATTTCGGCATAGACATTTTAACATGATTGACATTTGATCATGCATTTACACAAAACATAGCTTTGATTTAAACCAAGTTTTACTTCAATACTTTGTTTTTGTGCATATGGTTTAGTTGAGACCTTTCACTTGCCATACATGACATTTTGACATAGACATTTGACATGGATATTTGACATAGACATTTGACATGGATATTTGACATAGACATTTGACATGGATATTTGACATAGACATTTTGACATGATTTACATCTTGACATGAACATTTTACATTGTTTGGTTTGGTTTGATTAAGTGATTAAGTAACGAGGCGTGTGTAATATGATATAAGCATGGTGGATACGCCGCTGGTACTTCCTATATATAAGTGTTTGTATGGTATTACATGTCGTAACGTTATTTGAATCATTTCAGTTTGAGACATAGAACATTTCATACAAATAACATACTTTTCACAAGACATTGATTTATAAACAACTTATCTTATGCAAACACATTTTACTTGGTTATTCATTTAACCTTACATTTATTTATACTTATCATCTGATCTTATCATTTTTCAAATGATTTAAAAGACAAAGCAAATAACAAGGTTCATGACTAAACATTTTCTCAAACATAAGTCATGAATCTTATTTTCACAAAACCTATGTATCTCACAGGCATTTTTATGCTGACGTACCTATTTTCACATGTGTTTTTCAGGAGCAGTTGCATAAGATGTTCAAGATACACATAGACAGACTTGGGCTTTAGTGACAATAAAAGATGCAAGACTAGTTTATCATGTTGTATTTATTTGTTTATTAAGACATTGTAACACTTTTAATCAATAAAACGAAACTTCAATTGCCATGGATTTGAAACAATTAATTCTGTTACAACACTCCCCGATATTTCCGCCACGTTTTGTATGTTCTACGTGGTCGGGGTGTGACAATTAACATTAGCTACGCCGCCCGGTAGTAAGTACTGGTACCATAGGACTTGACAAATCCAATTCCTGACATCCCGGGTTTGTTTGGATGTAAGGAATGACTGAATCCGAAAACATTTCTTTTGATAACCTTGACTTAGGGTTATCCGACTGTCTCAAGGCTTGAATGTATCTGTTAACTTACCACATAAGTGTTTGTGTCAATGTAACATGCATTACTTTGCAAAACATAACTTTTTGATATATTCAAAATACTTTGTTTTGTACATTTTTACAATTGGTTTATGTAACAACACACTACTTACCAGACATAACATTTGCTACACATTACTTGACTACATTTGGACTATTAACATTTGATATGATTTATACAAGGACTTTTGACAATTGGTTTAAACATAGACTTTATACATTGGTGGTTTGTTTAAGTGACTTAAGTAACGAGATGTGAGTAATATGATACAAGCATGGTGGATACGCCGTTGGTACTTCCTATATATAAGTGTTTGTATTATATTACATATCATAGCGTTATTTAAATCATTCAATTTGGACTTATACATTTTACACAAGTAACACGATTCTCACAAGACTTTGGTTTACAAACAATTTACTTTATACAACACATTTTACTTGGTTATACATTTAACCACACATTATTCTTTTATTTATATATATCATTTGATCTTATCGCTTTTTAAATGATTTACAAAACAAAACAATTTACAAGGTTCATGACTGACTTTTGCTAAACATTTTTTTCTAAACTTATAAGTCATGAATCCTATTTTCACAAAACCTATGTATCTCACAGGCCTTTTTATGTTGACGTACCTATTTTCACATGTGTTTTCAGGAGCTTTTGCATAGGATGATGATCGTGACACTAGGGCGGACCTGTGCCTTAGAGACTTAAAATGAAGATAGATTTAGTTTAATTATGTTATGTACTCTTTATGTCGTGTTAAAGACAATGTTACCCTCTTGTTGATAAATAAAACGTAACTTTAATTTCCATGGTTGTGAAACAATTAATTCTGTTACAACACTCCCCGACGTTTCCGCCATGATTTGATGTTCTACGTGGTCGGGGTGTGACAGAAAAGTTGGTATCAGAGCCAATGGTTATAGGGAATTAGGTTATTAGTAATACTTTGACCTAGACTATAACCTTTCTAGGACCCTAACACAAGTTATCTTGTGTTTAGATGTTAAAACATGCACATCACCTATCCTTAGGTGATTATCAAAACAAGAACCCATTTTTCCGAAACGATTTTCGAAAAACAATCTTCTGTTTTTGAATGAATTATTACAAGGTTTTGAACCCCTTTGAATTTTCAAAATCTCGTCAAAGTTTTGGGTTCTAAATAGTGTGAACACGTGCAAACTGGAAGAGTGAATGCCTGTACCCTGGGTTTTCTGTCTAAGGCTAGTGTGTTCGTACAAATCCACATAATCGGACCAGTCACTCTTACCTGGGAACTCTAGGGGTGTGTGTTCACTTATAGGCGAGCATGTCTTCGCGATACATTATTTTTGACCCATTTACTTTGATTAGTCACTGTGTGTCGTTTGCTTGCTTTGTGATGCGGACGAATGACCACCATCTTTGCTTTTGTTGATTTTGTTTCATCTCATCCTTTTCATTCAATCATCTCACTCGTTTCCTTCCATGTTTTCCTCTTTTAGAATGCCTCCTCGACGCGAAAACCAGATAGCGACTGCCGAACTGGCAGAAATCACTGCGCAACAAATGGCTGCTCAATTCCCAAACCTCTTAGCTCAATGGAACCAAGCCAACAATAACAACAATGCTCCATGCAATTTCAAGAATTTTAACTCGGCTAAACCACTCAAGTTTAGTGGTTCTGAGGGAGCGACTGGGCTTCTTCAATGGTTCGAGAGCATTGAGAATACTTTCCGTCACGTTCAGTGTCCTGACAATCGCAAAGTCGAGTTTTCTTCGAGTGTGTTTCAGAAGAGGGCTCTTACATGGTGGAACGGGGTTATGAGAGATCGCGGTGTTGAAGTTGCTTTAGCACAAACCTGGGCTGAACTTTGGGCCCTTATGATGAGGGAGTTCAGTCCTCGTCATGAACAGCGAGCTTTGGAGAGAGAGTTTGATGACTTGAAACAAGACAGTGGCGAGCACAGGGCGTATACTGATAGGTTTGAGGAGTTGAGTCTGCTTTGCCCAACAATGGTCACCCCACTCGACAAGGCTATCGAAAGGTAAATCGATGGTCTACCTGACTCAGTACAAGACATCATTACTGGTAGTAACCCTACCACACTCCGTCAGGCGATCGAGTTAGCAGCGACCTTGACTGAGTCGCAGGTTCGAAAGGGAAAGCTGCACAAAAAGGGTGAAAAGGGTAAGAAGCAGGCGTCTGACAAAGAAGATAGCAAGAAAGGTCAAAACAAGAAGGGAAAGGATTCTGGTTCCTCAAGGGGGTCTAGGAAGCGAAAGGCTTCCCAAAACTATGTCGTTACTGCACAGGCTCAAGCTGCACCAAATCAGCCTGCGCAACCACCAGCCAAGAAGCCTTATCTTGGCAATGCACCTTTGTGCAACAGGTGTAACGGCCATCACCTACCACATCTCCAATGTCGTCATTGCACTAACTGTGGGAGAATTGGTCATCTTGCCATTACATGCCGCATTCCTGTTAACCAGAATCAGGCAGTTCAGAACCAAGCCCAACAAGTTGCTCAGCCTCTTGCTCAGCAACAAGGTCAAGCTGCACGACCTCATTTCCCTCCTGGTTCGTGCTATAATTGTGGGGATCTGACCCACTACAGAAACCGGTGCCCAAGACTAGCTAACGCCAATCCAAATCAGAATCTGGCTCAGGCTCGAGGTCGAGTCTTCAACATGAATGCACAAGAGGCACAAGCGGACAATGAAGTGGTGAACGGTACGTTTTTTGTTAATAATCAGCCTGCATCTGTTCTTTTTTATTCGGGTGCCGATAAGAGTTTTGTGTCATTATCTTTTGAGCCATTGCTTCGCGTGTCTAGAACGAAACTAGGAAAACCCTTGACAGTAGAAGTTGCTAGTGGTGAACCCATTGTTCTTGATTCTGTTCTTCGCAACTGCCAGTTGAACCTTAACGACCATCTTTTTCCTATTGACCTCACGCCTATGCAACTTGGAAGCTTCAACATTATTGTGGGTATGGATTGGTTAGCCAAGCATCGCGCAGAGGTAGTTTGTTTTGAGAAGATTGTTCGTGTGCCGCTTTCAACAGGCGAGATCCTACAGGTTCGTGGTGAGAAACCTGCTGGTGGTCTCAAACTCATGTCTTGTTTTAAAGCTCGGAAGTATCTGCGAAAGAACTATGTGGCCTTTTTAGCACATGTTGTAGCAGATAAGGGCAAAGGCAAGTCTATTCAAGATATCCCTGTTGTTCGGGATTATCCTGAAGTATTTCCTGAAGATTTACCTGGTCTACCTCCAGCACGCCAAGTCGATTTCAGTATTGATCTCGTACCTGGTGCAAATCCCATTGCCAGAGCTCCATATCGTCTTGCACCGTATGAGATGCAAGAGTTGTCTAAGCAGCTGCAGGAGCTCTCTGACAAAGGTTTTATCCGTCCTAGCTTTTCACCTTGGGGTGCTCCCGTTCTTTTTTTCAAGAAGAAGGATGGATCTTTTAGGGTGTGTATCGATTATCGTGAGCTTAACAAGCTTACCACCAAGAATCGATATCCCCTACCTCGCATCGATGATCTCTTTGATCAGTTACAAGGTGCTTCTTATTTTTTGAAGATTGATCTGCGATCTGGATATCATCAACTTCGGGTGCATGAAGAAGACATTCCCAAGACAGTGTTCCGCACTCGTTATGGGCATTATGAGTTCACAGTCATGCCATTCGTTTTGACTAATGCTCCTGCTGTTTTCATGGACTTAATGAATAGGGTCTGCAAGCCTTATTTGGATCAGTTCGTCATTGTTTTTATTGACGACATCTTGATTTATTCTAAAACACGAGCTGATCATGAGCAACATCTTCGTCTTACTCTGGAGCTCCTAAAGAAAGAGCAACTTTTCGCCAAATTCTCCAAGTGTGAATTTTGGCTTAAAGAAGTTCAATTTTTAGGACATATTGTCAACGAACAAGGTATTCATGTAGATCCCTCCAAGATCAGTGCGATCAAGGATTGGGATACGCCTACTACTCCTACTGAAGTTCGTTCTTTTCTTGGTCTTGCGGGCTATTATCGCCGCTTCATTGAGAACTTCTCAAAGATTGCAGTTCCTCTAACTGCTCTAACTCAGAAGAACCAGCCCTTTGATTGGGGATTCAAGCAAGAGGAAGCGTTTCTGACTTTGAAACAAAAACTTTGCGACGCGCCTGTTCTGACCTTGCCTGAGGGCAATGATGATTTCGTCGTTTATTGCGATGCATCTAAATTAGGTCTTGGCTGTGTTCTGATGCAAAGAAACAAAGTCATAGCATATGCATTGAGGCAGTTGAAGGTACATTAAAAGAACTACACCACTCATGATCTTGAGTTGGGTGCAGTTGTCTTCGCTCTTAAGATCTGGAGACACTATTTGTACGGTACAAAATGTGTGGTTTTCACGGACCATAAAAGTCTCCAGCATATCTTCAATCAGAAAGAACTCAACATGAGGCAACGACGTTGGGTTGAGCTTCTAAACGACTATGACTGCGAAATTCGCTACCATCCTGGTAAGGCGAATGTCGTAGCAGATGCATTGAGTCGTAAGGAACATACTAAGCTTCATTGTGTTCGTGTTCAATCCGATATTCAAGCTCGATCCGATATCCAAGCCCGCATTTCTCAGGCTCAACAATCTTGTGTTTCACAAGGTTTGATGGATAAGGAATTTCCCTATCACATAACACCTGATCTGGAACTGAAGGGCAATGGATCATATTACTTCATGGACCGTTTGTGGGTCCCAAGCCAAGATAACCTTCACACCTTGCTTATGGATGAAGCCCATAAGTCTCGTTATTCTGTTCATCCTGGCTCAGATAAAATGTATAAGGATCTTCGTATTCAATATTGGTGGCCTGGTATGAAGAAAGACATTGCCTGATATGTATCAAAATGCCTTACTTGTCTTAAGGTTAAGGCTGAACATCAGCGTCCTTCTGGTTTATTGGTGCAACCAGAGATCCCAGTTTGGAAATGGGAAAACATTACTATGGATCTCATTACCAAACTTCCGCGCACAAAGAAAGGTCATGATGCCATCTGGGTAGTTGTTGATCGTCTTACTAAGTCAGCGCATTTCTTGCCAATCCGTGAGGATTTTTCTGCTGACAAACTTGCTAAAATCTATGTGGATGAAATTGTAGCTCGACATGGTGTTCCTTTGAACACCATTTCTGACAGAGATGCTCGTTTCACTTCTCAGTTTTGGAGAACCATGCAATCTGCTATGGGGACCCAACTTAATCTGAGCACAGCTTATCATCCGCAAACGGATGGTCAATCTGAAAGAACAATCCAGACTCTGGAGGATATGCTTAGAGCTTATGTAATCGACTTTGGTGGTAGTTGGGATTCACATCTTCCGTTGATTGAATTCTCCTACAACAACAGTTATCACTCCAGCATCAACATGGCTCCTTTCGAGGCTCTCTATGGTCGAAAATGTCATTTACCAGTCTGCTGGAATGAGATCGGTGAGGCTCAGCTTACTGGACCTGCCCTCATTTTAGAGACAACTGATAAGATTAAGAAAGTTCGTGATAACCTTCAGACAGCTAGAAGCCGTCAAAAGAGTTACGCGGACCCAAAACGCAAGCCCTTGGATTTTCAAGTCGGTGATCGTGTATTACTTAAGGTCTCACCTTGGAAAGGTGTGATCGGATTTGGAAAGAAAGGAAAACTTGCACCTAGATATGTTGGACCATTCAAGATCGTCGAAAGAATCGGTAAGGTAGCCTACAGACTTGAGTTACCTCCTGAACTTGGAAATGTTCATCCAACCTTTCACGTATCCAATCTCAAGAGGTGTTTAGCTGATGAGAACCTTCACATACCACTTGACGAAATTCGTGTCGATAAAACACTGAAATTTGTCGAGAAACCTGTGGAAATCATGGAACGTGAAGTCAAGTGGCTTAAACGCAAGCGCATTCCTTTGGTCAAGGTTCCCTGGGAATCTAAACGTGGACCCGAGTTTACTTGGGAACGCGAAGATCAAATGAAGGCGAAATATCCGCATCTATTCCCACGAGTTTCCACTAAATAAATTTCGGGACGAAATTTCCACAAGTAGGGAGACTGTAACATCTGTGCTTGTAATCATTGTGAATAGTTCAATTATCAATAAAACAATGTTATTTGATCCCAATGTTTGTTTGGTTATGTTTTACATTTTTCATGTTTTGACTTTTGTCCAATTTCAAACTCTATATCGCTTTCTGGAGAGTTATACCCAAGCTGGTGCGTAAACGTAATCAGTTTGATGGTGAAAAATACTCCGGAACATCAACATATACTTATAATACCATAAATAACCTTTACATAACTTAGAAATAAGTTTTGAAGGCTTTGGTATGGCAAAATCAAGTTAAATCGCTTACAGGGACTAAAGTTGACAAACTGCGAAAGTATGCCAATTTGAACCGTAACAGACATTCCGGAACATGACCATAAGTTAAACATACCATAAATATCCTTTACATAGCTTAGAAATAGGCTTTGAAGGGTTCGGTGTGCTAAAATAAACTTTTGGGTCATTCAGGGACTAAAAGCGTCAAAAAGTGCACAGGTTTGCACTTTCGCGCATAACTTACGTTCTGAATACATCCAGACATCCAAAAATTTATGTAAGCACTAAAATATTTTATTTTAGTGTTTGGCATAAGAAAAATCCATTCGTCACGCAATTTGGATCGTTTTTAGCGCTTATGCGCATGTCGTCGTAATTAACCGAACATCGCGATCGTACGACCAAACGAACCGACATCCGGGATATTTTTGAGCATGTTTCACGTCCACAATGTTTAGGCATCATTTTAGGGCCATAAAGTTGACTTAACGAGCCTTAAACATGTCGGAAATGGCCTTAACACACAACGGGGACTGAAATGGAAACTTTGGAAACTGTTTGCTGATCAGAAGGACCTAGGCGTGACACCTAGCCCCCTAGGCGTCACGCGAGGCCCTTTCAGATCAGCAAAGGTTGTTTAATAAATTGTTAACAGCTCCCAAACACTCCAAAGGCCAATGCCACATGTTAATCCCTGATGTTGGGGGGCCATTTTGAGTTACCACAAGTTTGCAACAAGTGTAGGGACAAGATCAAAGCACGGTATTCGAGGAACGATCCTAACGGTTCCAAGAATCCTTTAAATACCCAACCCTTTCACAACTCAAAACCCACAAATCTGATCTCAAAGCTCTAAGTTGAAGTCATTGCTTCCTGCCTGAGCTATTCGATCAAGTTTTACTAGCGGGGACCCTTTGTAAGTGTTCCTTCGTTCTTTTATCGCTTTTCTAGTCCGAAAGTTAAACTATGTTTGACTTTCTGCGTTGACCAGTTTATGGTCAACACGAAGTTCGGTTGAACTTCATAACGTGAGCGTGATCACGATGGTTATAGTCCCTAGTGACTATACCTACTGATTACCACGTTATCTAGGATCAGTGACGAGTCGTAGTTTCGGCCAAAATGCGCATTCTTGCGTATTTTGTAACCAAACTACTCTTTGGTATCAAAACCGTTTGTTTTGATACCAAACCTGTTTTCTAAACTTAGTTAAGCATGTTTTAACATGCTTAGCTCGTCACTTTTAGTTTAGTGCTTATATAGGGTCGTAAGGTAAGCGATCTAAACAATCGCTTATACTTTCGAACCCGACCCGTTTGGTCGATCATTAGTATCCGACCAAACACATTAGGTGACCATAGTTATATAGGGAATAACCTTCCGAGGTTATACCTTATGGTCACGGCGTTTAGTTAGTTGTATGATAGGTAGTATATATGCCTTAGGTAAATTACCAAAATACCCTTTTTACGCCAAAATTCATTTTAAGCATATGTAACATAACTTTTGGTATCTAAGCTGATTTGGCAACAATATTAGACATGTTAAGGCATATATTACTTGCCATAGGACTACTTTGGCGGTCCAAACGCGTTTCACGCGAACGACGCGTTAAAGTAGCTTAAGCTACCTAAACGGGTCATAACGGGTCGTAAGCACTTAGGTTAGGTTTCATTTTGGTATGTAGGCTTGGTTAAACCATATTACACGAGTCTCCATACTCGTTTGGTTTACGAACCCTCATTCTATCCAATCCTCCGATTTAGGTCCGGTATATTAACATAGTTACCTATATTAGGTGCCGTTTGATATCCGTGATCTCTAGCATTGTTTGGTTGTTACTCAAGGACTACTAAGCAATCTCAAGTGAGTACATAGACCCCTCTTTTACTGTTTTCAAACTGTTTTGGGGTGAAACACATGTTCCTACTTGTTACTTTCATGCTTTCCTGTTTTCACATCATATGCTTGCTATGTTCGTTAGTACATTTATAGTACATGATTTACATTACATTGTTTTGCTATGTATGTTTACTTAGCATACTTAGTACATTGTTTTACTTTACATTTCTGCTTTGTATGTTGACTGAGCATGCTAGCACATTGATTTACATGACTTTTCTGCTTCGTATGTTAACTTAGCATACTTAGTACATTGTTTTCATATAACATGTTCACATTTGCCATGACATTTGGTTTGCACAAACGGGACTTATATACGTTCATTAACATTTGCTACGCCGCTCGGTAGTAAGTACTGGTACCATAGGACTTGAAAAATCCCATTCCTGACATCCCGGGTTTGTTTGGATGTAAGGAATGACTGAATCCGAAAACATTTCTTTTGATAACCTTGACTTAGGGTTATCCGACTGTCTCAAGGCTTGAATGTATGCGTTAACTTACCACATAAGTGTTTGTATCAATGTAACATGCATTACTTTGCAAAACATAACTTTTTTGAGATATTCAAAATACTTTGTTTTGTACATTTTTACAATTGGTTTATGTAACAACACACTACTTACCAGACATAACATTTGCTACACATTACTTGACTACATTTGGACTATTAACATTTGATATGATTTATACAAGGACTTTTGACAATTGGTTTAAACATAGACTTTATACATTGGTGGTTTGTTTAAGTGACTTAAGTAACGAGATGTGAGTAATATGATACAAGCATGGTGGATACGCCGTTGGTACTTCCTATATATAAGTGTTTGTATTATATTACATATCATAGCGTTATTTAAATCATTCAATTTGGACTTATACATTTTACACAAGTAACACGATTCTCACAAGACTTTGGTTTACAAACAATTTACTTTATACAACACATTTTACTTGGTTATACATTTAACCACACATTATTCTTTTTTTTATACATATCATTTGATCTTATCGCTTTTTAAATGATTTACAAAGCAAAACAATTTACAAGGTTCATTACTGACTTTTGCTAAACATCTTTTCCTAACTTATAAGTCATGAATCCTATTTTCACAAAACCTATGTATCTCACAGGCATTTTTATGCTGACGTACCTATTTTCACATGTGTTTTCAGGAGCTTTGCATAGGATGATGATCGTGACACTAGGGCGGACTTGTGCCTTAGAGACTTAAAATGAAGATAGACTTAGTTTAATTATGTTATGTACTCTTTGTTTCGTGTTAAAGACAATGTTACCCTCTTGTTGATAAATAAAACGTAACTTTAATTTCCATGGTTGTGAAACAATTAATTCTGTTACAACACTCCCCGACGTTTCCGCCACGATTTGATGTTCTACGTGGTCGGGGTGTGACATGGTAGTTTTATGATGAAATGACTAGGGAAGCAGTTATCATTCTACATGAAGGTGATAAGAATCGGAGATCCATCAGAGTATATGGCCCAATGTGGTTGGTGAATCTATCTGAGAAAGATGTGGAAGTATTATTCTTGAATCAAATTGTATTCGATCCGCATGACATAGTACATGTGTTATAGTTTCAATGCATGGTTCGAATATGCTTAATATACGAGATACATTCTGGTCATATGTGGGAAACCAAATGGAGGAAGATTGAAAACAAGGAAGAGAGGAAAGAGAGAAATATGGAAGAGAAGGTAGAGGATAGATGTAACAAGTCATTTATCTATATATCCCAGTTCATGAAGTCGCCTATCACCGATTAGACGGAATGTAAAAGTTTTAAAGAACATAGAAGAGAATATCTGAAGCGGGTGTTCGGGATGAATGACTAGAGTTTTTGAGGATTAAGAAGACAAGGTTGCGGCAATATCCAAGGGGAAGTCTGTTGATGCATATGTGTCACGGCCCCCGATCCACCCTGGTCGGAATCGGTAGCCGCGAACAGCCCAGTGGTACCGGTGATTTAATTTGAAAAATATTGCAGCGGAAATTTCATCAGGACCGTGAGTTAGGAAAAATATCAGAGTTTAGAAAACACCGGATTTTATTTATTAAATAGATGGGATAAACCCATGTTTTACAATGGTAGCTTTAATAAAGATAAATTTGATTACATAAAACAATATTTCTTAATTTGATTTAATTAATAAAATAAGCCACTTCTTGAAGCCTTTCAGTGCCGTATCCATTTCTCACTTCAATCTACTGTAATTACCTGAAACGCGTTTTAAAAAGGTTTGTCAGCAGGAAATACTGGTGAGTTCATTCATTTTATGAAAACGACTCGTTTGTTATAATTTACAGTATTAAGAGAGATTACAATGTTTCCAGATATCAAACCAACTACCCACGGTATTTTGTCACTCGACCCATTGGCCCTCCTGTTGTCCAATGGTGTCTGTGACTATGGTCATATCACCCATTGGCTGCCCTAATGGTGAAGATTATCAAGTAATGTATACAAAACCCCACATACCGGCTGTAACTTGGTGATTACATAAACTTAATCACTGTAATTATAACCTTGAAAACATTTAAGAATTTATAAAGCACTTTGATAAAAAGAGAATGACTCACATTATAAACATGCAGATTCATACGGCCAAAGTTTAGTCTACAGATAAGCCTTGATATATTGCAGATTTATACAGGCAGAGCTTAGCCTATTGATTTAGCTTTGTAACCTAGTGTACACGAACTAGGTAAGTAACTTAATACAGCAATTACGATAACTCACGAGATTAAAACCCTCACAATGAATGACAAAGTGCAATCACTTAAACATCCATCGGATTCACAACGAATGACAGAGTATTCCCCGAGTTCGGGTGGTACTCAAACTGTGACACCTGGGTCATTGCGACCATCAAACAAATGCCAAGCCAATGAAATATTGTATTTCATACTTGCGATCTGTATAAATATGTGTATCTTTTGCACATATCAACTCTTGTTCGATTTCAAGCTCTATATCACTTTCTAGAGAGTTATACGCAAACTGGTGCGTAAACGTAATCAGTTAATACGAAAAATACTCCGGAACATCAACATATACTTAACATACCTTAAATAACCTTTACATAACTTAGAAATAAGTTTTGAAGGCTTTGGTATGGCAAAAACAAGTTAATTCGTCTACAGGGACTAAATTTGACAAACTACGAAAGTATGCCAATTTGAACTGTAACGAACATTTTGGAACATGACCATAAGTTAAAAACACCTTAAATATCCTTTTTATAGCTTAGAAATAGGCTTTGAGGGGTTAGGTGTGCTAAAATAAACTTTTGGCTCATTCAGGGACTAAAAGTGTCAAAAAGTGCATAACTTTGCACTTTCGCGCATAACTTACGTTCTGAATACATCCGGACATCCAAAAATTTATGTAAGCACTAAAATATTTTATTTTAGTGTTTGGCATGAGAAAAATCCATTCGTCACGCAATTTGGATCGTTTTTCGCGCTTATGCGCATTCCGTCGTAATTAACCGAACAACGCGATCGTACGGCCAAACGAACCGACATCCGTGATGTTTTCAAGCATATTTCATGTTCCCTATGTCTTAAGATCATTGTGGAGCTTGAAATTGGGTTTGACGGGTGTTGGAAGTGCCAAAACACAACGATACGCGCACAGGGGCCTGTTCTGCCATTTTCGAAAGTTTCAGGCCTGCAAGGTCCTTACGGACCTCAACATTCTGAGTGTTGAGGTACGTAAGCATGGGTTAGATGCAGAAAATTGTTTTGCCTGCTGATTAACAGCCTTTAAACACTCCCCAAAGGCCAATGCCACATGTCAATCTCTTGTGGTGGGCAAAATGAGTTACCATAACATTCCAACACTTGTACGGATGAGATTCGATCACGTTATTCGAGGAACGATCCTAACGGTGGTCCATTTACTATAAATACCCATCCATCCCCATTGCAAAACCCACTTGAAATCTGAGTTTTTCTCTAAGTGGTTGTGTTTATACACTTCCTACCTGAGATTACTTGGAAATCAATCTTGCGGGGACCCTTTGTAAGTGTTCCTTCGTTCTTTTATCGCTTTTCTAGTCCGAAATTCAAACTATGTTTGACTTTTTTGCATTGACCAGTTTATGGTCGATGCGAAGTTCATTTGAACTTCATAACGTGAGCGTGATCACGATGGTTATAGTCCTTCGTGACTATACCTACTGATTACCACGTTATCTAGGCTCAGTGACGAGTCGTAGTTTCGGCCAAAATGCGTGTTATTGCGTATTTTGTAACCAAACTACTCTTAGGTATCAAAACCGTTTGTTTTGATACCAAACCTGTTTTCTAAACTTAGTTAAGCATGTTTTAACATGCTTAGCTCGTCACTTTTAGTTTAGTGCTTATATAGGGTCGTAAGGTAAGCGATCTAAACAATCGCTTATACTTTCGGACTCGACCCGTTTGGTCGATCATTAGGATCCGAACAAACACATTAGGTGACCAAAGTAGGTAGGGAATAACCTTCCGAGGTTATACCTTATGGTCACAACGTTTAAGTAGTTGTATGATTGGTAGTTTATATGCCTTAGGTAAATTACCAAAATGCCCTTTTTACGCCAAAATTCATTTTAAGCATATGTAACATAACTTTTGGTATCTAAACTGATTTGGTAACAATATTAGACATGTTAAGGCATATTTTACTTATCATAGGACTAGTTAGGCGTTCCGAACGCGTTTCACGCGAACGACGCGTTAACGTAGCATAAGCTACCTAAATGGGTCGTAATGGGTCCTAAGCACTTAGGTTAGGTTTCATTTTAGTATGTGGGCTTTGTTAAACCATATTACACGAGTCTCCATACTCGTTTGGTTTACGAACCCTCATTCTATCCAATCCTCTGATTTAGGTCCGGTATATTAACATAGTTACCTATATTAGGTGCCGTTTGATATCCGTGATCTCTAGCATTGTTTGGTTATTACTCAAGGATTACTAAGCAATCTCAAGTGAGTACATAGACCCCTCTTTTACTGTTTTCCAAACTGTATTGGGGTGAAACACATGTAGTTACTTTCATGCTTTCCTGTTTTCACATCATATACTTGCTATGTTTATTAGTACATTTATAGTACGTGATTTCAATACATTTTATGCTATGTATGCCCATTGTGTGCATACTTAGTACATCACTTTACAATACATTTCATGCTATGTACGCCCATTGTGTGCATACTTAGTACATTGTTTTACATTACACTTATGCTATGTATGTCCATTACGTGCATACTTAGTACATTGTTTTACATTGCATTTCTGTTGCATATGCTCATCCAGCATATGAACACATTATACTACATTTTGAACCGTTGTAACCATTTGACTATGTGAACCGTCGTAACCCTTTGATTATATGAACCGTTTGGAACTATTGAACCGTGTGAACCAGTTGTATCTGTTGACATGATTTACATTTCTATAATTGTTAAACATTTTACTTTGGTGGTTTGGTTTGAGTAAGTGATTTAAGTAACGAGGCGTATGTAATATGATACAAGCACGGTGGATACGCCGCTGGTACTTCCTATATATAAGTATTTGTATGGTATCACATATTGTAGCGTTATTTGAATCATTTCAATTTGAGACATATAACATTTTATACAAATAACATACTTTTCACAAGACATTGATTTACAAACAACTTATCTTATACAAACTCATTTTACATGGTTATTCATTTAACCATACATTATTCTCTTATTTATACATATCATCTGATCTTATTGTTTTCAAATGATTTACAAGACAAAGCAAATTACAAGGTTCATGACTAAACATTTTCTCAAACATAAGTCATGAATTCTGTTTTCACAAAACCTATGTATCTCACAGGCATTTTTATGCTGACGTACCTATTTTCACATGTGTTTTCAGAAGATGATGCATAGGACTTATCAAGACATACTTAGGCGAGCATGTGCCTTAGTGACTTAAAACGAGACAAGAACTAGTTAATTTATGTTATGTACTCTTTAGTTCTTGTTTAAAACAATGTAAACTTTCATGTTTGATTAATAAAACGAAACTTCAATTGCCATGGGTTTGAAACAATTAATTCTGTTACAACACTCCCCGGCGTTTCCGCCACGTTTTGTATGTTCTACGTGGTCGGGGTGTGACAGAAAAGTTGGTATCAGAGCCCATGGTTATAGGGAATTAGGTTATTAGTAATGCTTTGACCTAGTCTATAACCTTCCTAGGACCCTAACGCGAGTTTACTTGCGTTTAGTCATAAAACAATACCGTCACCTATCCTTAGGCGACGACCACAACAAGAACATAAATTTCAAAACCGCTTTGAAAACTAATCATCTGTTCTAGGATGATTGATTACTAGGTTTTGAACCCTCTGTTATAAGGTTTTGAACCCCTTTGAATTTTCAAAACTCTCGTCAAAGTTTTGGGTCCTAAATAGTGTGGACACGTGCAAACTGGAAGAGTGAATGCCTGTACCCTGGGTTTTCTGTCTAAGGCTAGAGTGTTCGTACAAATCCACATAATCGGACCAGTCACTCTTACCTGGGAACTCTTGGGGTGAGTGTCCACTTATAGGCGAGCATGTCTTCACGATACACTATGAGGATCTATTTGATTTGATTCAGCCTTTGTGTTGTTTGTTTGCTTCGTGGTTCAAACAAATGACCATCAATCATGATTATGGTCGGTAATTGTAACATCCTATTCTTACCCAATGCCATTTCATTTGTTTTCTTTCTTGTTTCTCTTTTAGAATGCCTCCTCGATGCGAAAACCAGATAGCGACTGCCGAACTGGCAGAAATCATTGCGCAGCAAATGGCTGCTCAATTCCCAAACCTCTTTGCTTAATGGAACCAAGCCAACAACAACAACAATGGTCCATGCAATTTCAAGAGTTTTAACTCGGCTAAACCACTCAAGTTTAGTGGTTCTGAGGGAGCGATTGGGCTTCTTCAATGGTTCGAGAGCATTGAGAATACTTTCCGCCATGTGCAGTGTCCTGACAATCACAAGGTCGAGTTTTCTTCAAGTGTGTTCCAGAAGAGGGCCCTTACGTGGTGGAACGGGGTTATGAGAGATCGTGGTGCAGAAGTTGCTCTAGCACAGACATGGGCTGAACTTAGGGCCCTTATGATGAGGGAATTCTGTACTCGTCACGAGATCAGGGCCTTGGAAAGGGAATTTGACGATCTTACGCAAGATAGCGGTGAGCATCAAGCCTACACGGACTGTTATGAGGAGTTAAGTCTGTTATGCCCAAACATGGTCACGCCTTTGGATAAGGCAATAGAAAAGTACATTGATGGACTCCCTGACTCAATACAAGACATTGTGACTGGTAGCAACCCTACTACAGTTAGACAGGCCATTGAGCTATCTGCAACCTTGACTGAATCAAAGATCAGGTAAGGTAAACTTTTCCGAAAAGGTGACAAGAAACCGGTCGAGGAATCGAACCCAATCGAGGAATCAAAGACCATGGATGAACAGACTGGATCCCCTAAGAAGTCAAAGAAGCGAAAGGCTTCTCAGAACTTCGCCATGGTTACTCACAATGATCAAGCCGTCCCCAACCAACCAGCTCAACCCCCTGCTAGGAAGCCATACAATGGAACTGCACCCTTGTGCAACCAATGTAGCCTCCATCATCATGCCAATGTAAAGTGCCGCAAATGCCAAACTTGCGGACTTATAGGCCATACAGCAAGAGTCTGGCCAGCTGCAGCTGCACCAAACCAAGCTGGCAACAATCCCGCTCAAGGTCGTTTTCTACCAGGTTCTTGTTTCAATTGTGGCGAGATGGGTCATTTCCGAAGAAATTGCCCAAAGTTTGCTAATGCAAATCCAGCACAGGGATGAGCATCTGACCGACAACATCGTTTAGAAATAATCACGTCTTATGTATTATTTTCTTTTGTTGTCATGGCCCATGAAACAGTTGTTATCATTGTTTATAAATAAATCTTTTATTTACATTGCAATGTATTTATGTGGTTGTATGTATAAACAACATATCTCTTACAATACCGACAATCAAGGAATCGTATTCCTTGTAAAGCAAACTACCCCCAAAATTTTTCCATCTTATGATCTCTTGCGTTTTCCACGAAATTCCTAAGTACCCGTTTCTCTAAGGAAAACGAAGTACAAGGCGCAAGTTACAACACTGGACGAATACCCAAAGTACCACTATAAATCCTAAAATTTTTGTGTTCCTTAATTCGAATATTACGTTTCTTTGAAAACAAAATCGAAGTTTGGGAGATCATCCTATCTTTTCAGATAGATCCCAGAGGACATTGAAGTCCAGCGACTGGTTTCCTGGTGTACTTTGAATATCCATACTCAATCACTAACAAGTTAATAACAAATTAATAACTGAGTTAAGCAACTATGTGATTATGTGCTTATGTGTTCCCTTTTATGTTTTTGAAGTAATCCAAGTTTTTGTTATCTAAAATCCTTAATGGACTTCTACGTTGTAGTTAAGTCCCTTGGGTTATAAAGTACTACTCCATAATGAGTGGTCTAGTTAAACAGATTGATCCAAAAATCTGGTTAGGAACATCATGTGATGATATATCTGAAAGGACTCCTTGGTGGCCTAATTAAAAAGATCATTTGTCGATCTAATTAAAAGGACCCTATGGTAGTCTAGTCACCCTCATCACAGGTTTGATTTTCTTCCCCTAAACATTACAAGACAAACTGTGCGGACTGTGCAAGGAATTACGTAATTATGGATGCATACATAATTATGGAATTTAGTGCACAAAAACCACAGCGAGTTTTGTCATGTGTCTAGAATTAGCCCTATTCATTTCCGTTTCTGAGGAAGCACCCGTTGAAAATGACTCCGTTTGTTCATTTTCGTTTCTGAAGATTTGTCCGTTGAGGAAATGAATATCCGTTTGACTATCCTTTTTCATTTCCGTTTCTGAGGAAGCACCCGTTGAAAATGACTCCGTTTGTTCATTTTCGTTTCTGAAGATTTGTTCGTTGAGGAAATGAATATCCGTTTGACTATCCTTTTTCATTTCCGTTTCTGAGGAAGCACCCGTTGAAAATGACCCCGTTTGTTCATTTTCGTTTCTGAAGATTTGTCCGTTGAGGAAATGAATATCCGTTTGACTATCCTTTTTCATTTCCGTTCTGAGGAAGCACCCGTTGAAAATGACTCCGTTTGTTCATTTTCGTTTCTGAAGATTTGTCCGTTGAGGAAATGAATATCCGTTTGACTATCCTTTTTCATTTCCGTTTCTGAGGAAGCACCCGTTGAAAATGACTCCGTTTGTTCATTTTCGTTTCTGAAGATTTTTCCGTTGAGGAAATGAATATCCGTTTGACTATCCTTTTTCATTTCCGTTTCTGAGGAAGCACCCGTTGAAAATGACTCCGTTTGTTCATTTTCGTTTCTGAAGATTGTTCGTTGAGGAAATGAATCCCCATTTGTTTATTCCTTCATTTCTGCTTCTGAAGAATAATCGTTGAGGAAAATGACTCCGTCTGTTCATTTTCATTTATGAAGTTTTTCCGTTGAGGAAATGAATCCCCGTTTGCTTATTCCTTCATTTCCGTTTCTGAAGAATACTCGTTGAGGAAAATGACTCCGTCAGTTCATTTTAGTTTCTGAAGATTGTCCGTTAAGGAAATGACAGGATTATGCCTTGTATATCTGGTGGTTACTTGACACAAAGTCACAGATGGACTCCTACGAATAAATTTCGGGACGAAATTTCCTAAAGTAGGGAAGACTGTGACACCTGGGTCACTGCGACCATCAAACAAATGCCAAGCCAATGAAATATTGTATTTCATACTTGGGATCTGTATAAATATGTGTATCTTTTGCACATATCAACTCTTGTTCGATTTCAAGCTCTATATCACTTTCTAGAGAGTTATACGCAAACTGGTGCATAAACGTAATCATTTAATGCGACAAATACTCTGGAACATCAACATATACTTAACATACCTTAAATAACCTTTACATAACTTATAAATAAGTTTTGAAGGCTTTGGTATGGCAAAAACAAGTTAATTCGTCTACAGGGACTAAATTTGACAAACTGCGAAAGTATGCCAATTTGAACTGTAACGAACATTCTGGAACATGACCATAAGTTAAACACACCTTAAATATCCTTTATATAGCTTAGAAATAGGCTTTGAGGGGTTAGGTGTGCAAAAATAAACTTTTGGCTCATTCAGGGACTAAAAGTGTCAAAAAGTGCATAACTTTGCACTTTCGCGCATAACTTACGTTCTGAATACATCCGGACATCCAAAAATTTATGTAAGCACTAAAATATTTTATTTTAGTGTTTGGCATGAGAAAAATCCATTCGTCACGCAATTTGGATCGTTTTTCGCGCTTATGCGCATTCAGTCATAATTAACCGAATAACGCGATCGTACGGCCCAACGAACCGACATACGTGATGTTTTCAAGCATATTTCATGTTCCCTATGTCTTAACATCATTGTGGAGCTTGAAATTGGGTTTGACGGGTGTTGGAAGTGCCAAAACACGACGATACGCGCACAGGGGCCTGTTCTGCCATTTTCGAAAGTTTCAGGCCTGCAAGGTCCTTACGGACCTCAACATTCTGAGTGTTGAGGTCCGTAAGCATGGGTCAGATGCAGAAAATCATTTTGCCTGCTGATTAACAGCCTTTAAACACTCCCCAAAGGCCAATGCCACATGTCAATCCCTTGTGGTGGACAAAATGAGTTACCATAACATTCCAACACTTGTACGGATGAGATTCGATCACGTTGTTCGAGGAACGATCCTAACGGTGGTCCATTTACTATAAATACCCATCCATCCCCATTGCAAAACCCACTTGAAATCTGAGTTTTTCTCTAAGTGGTTGTGTTTATACACTTCCTACCTGAGATTACTTGGAAATCAATCTTGCGGGGACCCTTTGTAAGTGTTCCTTCGTTCTTTTATCGCTTTTCTAGTCCGAAAGTCGAACTATGTTTGACTTTTTGCATTGACCAGTTTATGGTCGATGCGAAGTTCATTTGAACTTCATAACGTGAGCGTGATCACGATGGTTATAGTCCTTCGTGACTATACCTACTGATTACCACGTTATCTAGGCTCAGTGACGAGTCCTAGTTTCGGCCAAAATGCGTGTTATTGCGTATTTTGTAACCAAACTAATCTTAGGTATCAAAACCGTTTGTTTTGATACCAAACCTGTTTTCTAAACTTAGTTAAGCATGTTTTAACATGCTTAGCTCGTTACTTTTAGTTTAGTGCTTATATAGGGTCGTAAGGTAAGCGATCTAAACAATCGCTTATACTTTCGAACCCGACCCGTTTGGTCGATCATTAGGATCCGACCAAACACATTATGTGACCATAGTAGGTAGGGAATAACCTTCCGAGGTTATACCTTATGGTCACAACGTTTAAGTAGTTGTATGATAGGTAGTTTATATGCCTTAGGTAAATTACCAAAATGCCCTTTTTACGCCAAAATTCATTTTAAGCATATGTAACATAACTTTTGGTATCTAAACTGATTTGGTAACAATATTAGACATGTTAAGGCATATTTTACTTATCATAGGACTACTTAGGCGTTCCGAACGCGTTTCACGCGAACGACGCGTTAAAGTAGCATAAGCTACCTAAACGGGTCGTAATGGGTCCTAAGCACTTAGGTTAGGTTTCATTTTAGTATGTGGGCTTTGTTAAACCATATTACACGAGTCTCCATACTCGTTTGGTTTACGAACCCTCATTCTATCCAATCCTCCGATTTAGGTCCGGTATATTAACATAGTTACCTATATTAGGTGCCGTTTGATATCCGTGATCTCTAGCATTGTTTGGTTGTTACTCAAGGATTACTAAGCAATCTCAAGTGAGTACATAGACCCCTCTTTTACTGTTTTCCAAACTGTATTGGGGTGAAACACATGTGCCTACTTGTTACTTTCATGCTTTCCTGTTTTCACATCATATACTTGCTATGTTTATTAGTACATTTATAGTACATGATTTCAATACATTTTATGCTATGTATGCCCATTGTGTGCATACTTAGTACATCACTTTACAATACATTTCATGCTATGTATGCCCATTGTGTGCATACTTAGTACATCACTTTACAATACATTTTATGCTATGTATGCCCATTGTGTGCATACTTAGTACATCATTTTACAATACATTTCATGCTATGTACGCCAATTGTGTGCATACTTAGTACATTGTTTTACATTACACTTATGCTATGTATGTCCATTACGTGCATACTTAGTACATTGTTTTACATTGCATTTCTGTTGCATATGCTCATCTAGCATATGAACACATTATACTACATTTTGAACCGTTGTAACCATTTGACTATGTGAACCGTCGTAACCCTTTGATTATATGAACCCTTTGGAACTATTGAACCGTGTGAACCAGTTGTATCTGTTGACATGATTTACATTTCTACAATTGTTAAACATTTTACTTTGGTGGTTTGGTTTGAGTAAGTGGTTTAAGTAACGAGGCGTATGTAATATGATACAAGCACGGTGGATACGCCGCTGGTACTTCCTATATATAAGTGTTTGTATGGTATCACATATTGTAGCGTTATTTGAATCATTTCAATTTGAGACATATAACATTTTATACAAATAACATACTTTTCACAAGACATTGATTTACAAACAACTTATCTTATACAAACTCATTTTACATGGTTATTCATTTAACCATACATTATTCTCTTATTTATACATATCATCTGATCTTATCGTTTTTCAAATGATTTACAAGACAAAGCAAATTACAAGGTTCATGACTAAACATTTTCTCAAACATAAGTCATGAATTCTGTTTTCACAAAACCTATGTATCTCACAGGCATTTTTATGCTGACGTACTTATTTTCACATGTGTTTTCAGGAGATGATGCATAGGACTTATCAAGACATACTTAGGCGGACTAGTGCCTTAGTGACTTAAAACGAGACAAGAACTAGTTAATTTATGTTATGTACTCTTTAGCTCTTGTTTAAAACAATGTAAACTTTCATGTTTGATTAATAAAACGAAACTTCAATTGCCATGGGTTTGAAACAATTAATTCTGTTACAACACTCTCCGACGTTTCCCTCACGTTTTGTATGTTCTACGTGGTCGGGGTGTGACACAAACATCCTGTCGGAATCACGACTAATGACAAAGGATAACACTTAAACATCCGGTCGGATAGTTTAAATCGATCGGACATTGAATCGTAGCAGCGATCAAGTTAATACCCTGTATTGCGGCGACGATTTGTGATCCGTGTGTGTTTTGATAGTAAACAGAACGTAACTCAGTATATATTTCGACTTTTTACGTCGTTCAAGCGCCCAAATTCCAGTCCCAAAGTCTACTATTTATACACAAAAATTGACAGGCTTACGGACCGTAAGCCTTATCCCTTACGGTCCATAAGGGACACGAATTTACTATCGGGTAGCCACGTCCTATACTAGCCTTGCTGACTTGACGGATTTCATAAATTCAATTTTGACAGCGAGATTTTAAGATAATCGTAACTAGGGTTTACCCCCCCTGAGTTTTAGGGGCCCTGATCCTGATTCTGATTGTTCTGAAAATTTTAGGGTTTGTGTAGAATCACTTGGGTGTCTTAATTAGGGTTTTCTATTGGATAAAATAATAAAATAAATATGACTTTTAATGAGAGTTGTTACATTCTCCCCACCTTAATAAAAATCTCGTCCTCGAGATTTGGGTTACGATATTTCTTTTAGATTTATGTCATATTTTAGTCAATAAAAACAATATTAAGGTAGATGACACAAAATTAAAATATCAAATTTTGTGAATACCAGTTGTATAATAAATAGGATTCAATGGTTCAACTGAATTAGTTCAAGAAATTGATGACAAACGAATGAAATGAAATGATATAATTTCCAAGGTGACTAGGTTCAAGCCAAAAGATATATTATCAATAGATATTTAAAATGAATGTGAAGGATTTTTAGAATCAATAAAATTCTTTTGTCAGAAGAAAGCTTACTTTGATTGGCAACTGAGTAAGACTTAGAATCGACAGGTTCAAAAATGAAATAAAAGCATGAAAAATGATTTGTCAAATATTTATGATATGAGAAAATCAAAGCGTTGAGATAAGTGAATTGCAAAAATACACCAAAAGACAATAGAGTTGGTGTATCATTGTTTAGAGTTCCAAGTTGTTTTAATTGTGAAACAATGTGATAATACACTATTAGTGACCATATGTTTCATACTATGTCCTAGAGATTAAAATATAATAAGAACAAGTTGTTTTGGCATGACTAATCATTATATTATATTTGTAAAGCAAATGTAATATATATTATTTGTGTCCCTGTCTGAACCATATCTTACATATCAAATATAAATACTATGTAATATATATTATTTGTTACGCATTTTTACTATATGTAAATGGTCACCACTTTTAAATAAATATTATTTTAGTATTTTACTATACTATGTAAAATACTTATATTTACTATGTAATATATATTACAAAATACCGCAATGAAGTTATTACATTACAAAATATTTTAGTATTATTATTTTGTAAAAGAAATCACTATTATTTATAACGTTAAATGAAAATGGTAAATAAAGGTGTAAAAATATTTATTGTACAAAAGTATTTGTAAATTAATTTGTAAATATATAACATTTAATGGGTCGATTCTATGTGATTACTTATTTTCATTTTGAAACCATATAACGTTGTGAATGTATTTACAAATGTTGTAAATAAGTGAAAATGAGGACTATTCTTATATATCATAATGTTCCCCTAACCCAACGTAATTGATGACTACCATATTATTCTTATATGATCATTTTCTTGCCAGAGCATTATGGTACATAGTTACCACAAAACATGTGATAGACAATTATTTATATAATTTTATTCGTCCCTCTAATTCTTATATTGTTTTATGAAATATGTCTTCTCCTTACAGTACAAAGTAAAATATCTTTTTTTTATATATAATTAAAATTTACTAAATAAGTATGATGACTTAATTTATATATATCAACTAGTTATTATCATGGTTGGATATTGGTTAGTGCTGCCTTGTTTAAGTATAGGTGATCAGTCCATGCCTAACTAAGGCTAGGCTAATCAATACCTACCCCTGACAATAACCCTAGTAAAAATAATACTAACACTACTATTATTAATATATTATTACTAATAATAAAATTATTAATAATATATAACTTAAACATAAACTTAAATGAGAGTATACCTCAACATAATATATATAAAAATATAAATTCTTCACTTTAATGGTTTAGACAAGAATTTAAGAAATTAATTGACTCGATATCAAAGAGTCATCGTTTTGCAATAATGCGGTTCATAGTGCAAAAAGCGGAATCATATTTGAGTTTAGATAAAATAACAAATCGGAATGAAGCCCTCCAGTGGTCTTCATAAATTAAACGAACAACATGCGCAACAAACAGTGCATGTGTAACGTGTGGATTTACCAAGAAATGAAATAGATCAATATTCGCTACTATGAAAGAAATCCTCATTGTATGATGACCATTAGGGGAAGTAGAAACACGAAAGTCAACTCATTATATGTAGAAGTCAGAAAAAGAAATATAATAACTTTATCTGGAATTTCGTGTGATAACCGTTGTTAAGTGACCTTTCCAGGGAATGTCGAATAAAATGAAATAGGGGAATTGCAAAAGTATATAACTCCTTTTTCAGTAATAATAATTATGATTCTGATTAGACTGTGCACCGATGATTGTGAAACGTACCTCAGCGATATTCATTTTGTAGGATTATATGGCAAAGTGCCGCTTTTTGATCAGTAGTTCTTCTACTGACGGAATTAGCATTGGTGTTATCGTGCCAAATTTATATTTTCCAAAGGTCTTGCCTTGGAAGTCGTGTGTGATATACTTCGACGTCTGTGTATAATTTAATTTTCATGTGTTTTCTTGTGCACTAGCACAACTTTACATGCTTCTTACTTGGTTAATAGCTTATGGTAATGCATTGGAATTTCTTATACTTTTGATGGTGTCCTAACTTAATGGGTTTTTATTATTGTCGCTCGAGTTACGAGGTAGATGATCAAATGAAATAATGTTTGATATCGGAAAAGAGATTCCTGATAAAGAAATCTAGACACAGATGCTTGTGCTTTATTTCAAATTGTCAATCCTTATGGTTTTTGGATTTCCTTATAGATATACATATCTATATAATCATATATTTCACATGCTGTATTATTCATATCCTCTATAAGGTCAATGTATTTAACAGATTCATATTTTCAAAAACAAGTCAGATATCAGGTCATGATACTATTTAGGGAAAACTTTGTCACTTATTTGACATATTATATACCCCGTCTTATCCGGTTCGCGCCGGAGAGGTAATCTCAGTATATCCGAACAAACTAGAGAGTCTGCTACACCATACCCAGTCTTGCCGGAGAAAATTTTATATTTCCCATAAATAGTATTTTTAAAAGTGCCTCTTTTATTAGGCTTTTATCCTGAATTAGGGAAATTTGTATTCCTGTAACATATCTTATTATAGACCAAGTAATATCAATAAGCAAGAATTAATAGCAATTAAGTGCTATTACCTGCAATGTTCTAATCGTCATTCTTACGGCGTACAAAATCCATCACATTTTATTTACACAAGTATTTTAGCTTATCTCGAAACTTATACTAAGGCATCTTTTCTTAAGTTCAAGTCTAAATACTATCCTGAGTGCTACCATAAAATATCAAGTACCTAACTCTTTGTTTAAATTTAGGTATTTTATTACAACACCTATTGGCTTAAATCAGTGGCTCTGATACCACCTTCTGTCACGGCCCCCGACCCACCCTGGACGGAATCGGTAGCCGCGAACAGCACAGTGGTACCAGTGATTTAATTTGAAAAATATTGCAGCGGAAATTTCATCAGGACCGTGAGTTAGGAAAAATATCAGAGTTTAGAAAACACCGGATTTTATTTATTAAATAGATGGGATAAACCCAAGTTTTACAATGGTAGCTTTAATAAAGATAAATTTGATTACATAAAACAATATTTCTTAATTTGATTTAATTAATAAAATAAGCCACTTCTTGAAGCCTTTCAGTGCCGTATCCATCTCTCACTTCAATCTACTGTAATTACCTGAAACGCGTTTTAAAAAGGTTTTGTCAGCAGGAAATACTGGTGAGTTCATTCATTTTATGAAAACGACTCGTTTGTTATAATTTACAGTATTAAGAGAGATTACAATGTTTCCAGATATCAAACCAACTACCCACGGTATTTTGTCACTCGACCCATTGGCCCTCCTGTTGTCCAATGGTGTCTGTGACTATGGTCATATCACCCATTGGCTGCCCCAATGGTGAAGATTATCAAGTAATGTATACAAAACCCCACATACCGGCTGTAACTTGGTGATTACATAAACTTAATCACTGTAATTATAACCTTGAAAACATTTAAGAATTTATAAAGCACTTTGATAAAAAGAGAATGACTCACATTATAAACATGCAGATTCATACGGCCAAAGTTTAGTCTACAGATAAGCCTTGATATATTGCAGATTTATACAGGCAGAGCTTAGCCTATTGATTTAGCCTTGTAACCTAGTGTACACGAACTAGGTAAGTAACTTAATACAACAATTACGATAACTCACGAGATTAAAACCCTCACAACGAATGACAAAGTGCAATCACTTAAACATCCATCAGATTCACAACGAATGACAGAGTATTCCCCGAGTTCGGGTGGTACTCAAACATCATGTCGGAATCACGACTAATGACAAAGGATAACACTTAAACATCCGGTCGGATAGTTTAAATCGATCGGACATTGAATCGTAGCAGCGATCAAGTTAATACCCTGTATTGCGGCGACGATTTGTGATCCGTGTGTGTTTTGATAGTAAACAGAACGTAACTCAGTATATATTTCGACTTTTTACGTCGTTCAAGCGCCCAAATTCCAGTCCCAAAGTCTACTATTTATACACAAAAATTGACAGGCTTACGGACCGTAAGCCTTATCCCTTACGGTCCGTAAGGGACACGAATTTACTATAGGGTAGCCACGTCCTGGACTAGCTTTGCTGACTTGACGAATTTCATAAATTCAATTTTGACAGCGAGATTTTAAGATAATCGTAACTAGGGTTTACCCCCCCTGAGTTTTAGGGGCCCTGATCCTGATTCTGATTGTTCTGAAAATTTTAGGGTTTGTGTAGAATCACTTGGGTGTCTTAATTAGGGTTTCCTATTGGATAAAATAATAAAATAAATAGGACTTTTAATGAGAGTTTTTACAATATGTCTAGTTCCTACGTCTAAGTCTTTTGTCTATTTTGTTTATAGGTTAGCATAATAGTGTGGATATTGAGTTGGATTTGAATGTAAAGAAGCTCATACGCACACAGGAGTCCTGCGAGCGCATGAGATTCACAGTGCAGGAGTCATGCGCTCCATGAGTCATGCGTAAGTCTATATATAGGAGTTAGGAGTGCATGACCTCATAACTTCACTTTTGGGATCATGGATAGCTGTGTCAAATATTTGTAGTCCTACTGTTATGCTGCTATAATTAGACAGAAAAGATATGTTATGGAGAATCAAGTGTTCTTATGCTTTGAATTGGATTTGTCACTTTTCATTAGCATCTAGATATCAATACGTGTTATTTCTAGTTTTATCTTCCAACATAGCGATCCAAGATTATGCGCACATTTAAATTTTAACTGTTGTGGACTTTTTAGATATTCAACGACAGTAAATGGGCTTTAAGTTTTTACTAATGAACCTTAGAAAATACTATGTGTCTCTCAAACAATAAACTAAGTGAACTCTTGAAAATAATGCATGTCATTTTAGAGTGGTAATGGGAGTGGCTGTTAAATGAATTATAATATAAAGTGGGCCGAATGTTGAACGATGGTAAGAATATTAGTGACAGATGGCATATGGGCTTAGACTTTGGATGAATGATGGTGATCTTATGAAAATCACAACAGATTTTAAAGGATCAAAAATAAACAAAGATTTTCACAAGTGACGGAATTGAATTATTTTTTTATATAGACTTACAATAATAGAATAATGGATTTCACGTCAGGTTCTCTAATTAATAATTCAAACAATGTTATAGGAAACTAAGGTCCAAGGTCCACTTTCGTTTATTTTGAATTCAGATATGAGTAGTTCATTTAAAACGAATGTAATGATGGATGAGCCTAAACAATTGTTTAAAGATTTCCTCAATTCACTTGCGTTTAACTAAAAGAGAGTCCACTTTTGTTTGTTTAAAGGCTTAACATCATCGCTTAGAATTTATAACGTTCTACAGCGACAGTATCCCAAGAAAACAGTACTGTCACTAAAAATATTTAAAAAAATCTATAGGTGACAAGAAGGTACAATCCTGCTCCACCCATCCCACAAACGTCAACCAATAAGATTCTAGGATCAAAGTGTACTATTCCGGCAACTGTTTTCCGACAAGCTTGTTGACGGAAAAAATGGTGAATTGACAAAACATATATTTTTCAATAGCTCCACTGGTTTAACAACTTTTAGGATCAAAGTGTACTATTTCGGCAACTGTTTTCTGACGAGCTTGTTGATGGAAAAAATGGTGAATTGTGTTTTCAACCTTAGAGGGGAGAGGGCGGTGCGTGATACAATCACGAAAACCAAGTTCAACGCGTTGAAATCACTTTTTTCCCACCGCCACCATAACATTCACGCGTGATACAATAACGAAAAGCCCATTCCGTGATTTTTTTCACGGCGTGATATATGTTAGTTGTGAGGGTCGTTGTTGGTTGGGGGGAAATTGTTGGGTGTGTTGGTGAGTGAGGACCACCGCCACTAAAAAAGTTTGTGAGTTATGGAAAAATGGTTGATGAAATGGCGAAACATGATTGGATATTACGAGTGATAGAATTTTATCATTAGTGACCACCCCCACCCTCCTTATAACTAAACAAAACTTATATTTTTCAATATCTCCACTGGTTTAACAACTTTTAGCCAAAAACATCATCAAATAACATCGATTTTCACGTTTTAATTCATATTTTCCGCCAACCAAAACTGGGTTTTGAGTTCTTGTCCAATAACTCACTCAAAAAACCTCACCGACAACTCGGTTTTCAACAAGAAATCGAGCCTTAAGCTCTGATACCACTTGTAGGTCCTAAAACCGGATCTCGAACAAGATGATTTCTTGTTTCGAATGGGGGTAACGAGTGTAGAATCCAAGTATAACGGGTACGTGTATACGATTCGACATAATTTCGGTACAAGATTATACAATCAGAGCACACCAAAACTCTCTCTCTAGTTCTTGCAAACTCTCATTACAAATGACATTATGTGACTATTTATACTAACAGTACAAGTGTCAAACGAAAGTGCCATGAACCATGCGAAAGTCTTGATACATGATAACTTGAACGAAGGTTCCTTTGTGAAGATTCCAAACAAAGATTGTGCATGTCATGCGAAATGAAGGTGGTGCATGACATTGCATGTCAAATGAAGGTCTTCATTTGTATGCGAAGGTCACAATATTCATGCGAAGGTGATCTTTGGTTCAACGAAGGTCCACCTTGTATAACATGCCAACGACGGTCCTTTGGATTGTGGCCCAAATGAAGGTGTAGTTGCATGCTGTCTTCATGTATAACTTCCCAAACAAAGTTGATGTACGATCACAATATTAGGTGCATGCATGTGACACTAAAACGATGGTAATCTAATAGTAATATGCATGCTTTCTGTTTGAACGGTTGTTCCTTTGTGTTGGGCTTTGTATTTGCCATTTACATAAAGGCACTTTCACTTGTTTCTCATAACAAAAACCAATGTTGTATAGAGTATCGTCGTCACTTGAATCTTGAGCTTCGAGACGACAAAGGAGGAACGTTGTCGACATCGGTCAAGAACCGAACAACACTAGCTACAAACACAAAAAGTGCATCAATAATAATATCATAATTGAGTGCTTAATAGAATAAATAGTTTATGAAAGCCTATGTGTCACATGCTGAGCTGCAACTTGGCTGAAATACCACTTGGTGAAGGATACTAAACATAGTATATTTGCTAAGCCTACGTGTCACATGTCGGGTTGCAACTTGATTGAAAACACCGGTAAGAGATGTTGTATATGAGATTACATAATACGTTAATCATCCATGCAATCAATAGAAAGTTTAATTTGAATACATGTAGGCTTCTATTTGAAGTGGTTGGTGAATTTATATGGTTTAAACCTGGAGTTTGACACGAGATTGGGTAGAATTGTAGATTTTAAGCTGGGTTTAAGTGGATCCTTAGACAAAATGTTAGCTTAAACATAAAAAGTATGTATGAAAGGGGCCTTGACGGGTTGGCAGCTGGGTTTAAGTGGATCACAATAAAGGTAATCTTAATTAAACATTATTATATCTCTGATTAAGTAATCTAAGCTTTTGAAACCTTTTGTCTAAATTATGATTCCATTGCAGTTTTTCCAGAGACAAAAAAGGTTCATGTGTGGGGATATTTGATGTGTTGCAAAACACACCATTTTCCCTTGTATTTTGTATATTATTTAATTAATAGTTTTTGAGTCGTTTTTAGTAATTATAGGCTTGTATTTAATTATTTTGTGATTTGGTAGGTCTCGATGCGAAAATGGTGCTTAAACGAGCTGAAACGGTGCATAAACGAGCTGAATCGGTGCCTAAATGAGCAACCAGGGGCCAAGATATAAGTTAAGGGGTTAAATCCGCATTTTTGAAAGCTGAAGGGGCTTAGTGTATCGTGAATAGTACTATCGAAAATGGTACCTTTTACTACCAGCACTCGCTATAACAACCGAAAGACAAACTTTAAAAATTAAAGTCATGATATACATAAAAGGATATCGAAACTTATTTTACATTAATCGAAACCATAAAAATGAATTATCACTTCCTATACTATCGAAAATGGTACCTTTTACTTCAATCGAGAATCATAAATTATAATACCCGTTTCCGTTCTCCCGATATCGGTACCGATGTTGTTCGATCGAAATTATAATGGTTCCGGTATAATGTCGATACTTGTAGAGTTTACCATACAAAAAAATATGTTTTTAATACCGTTCCTCTTTTCACCATAATTGTTATCAGCACTCGTATGGTTTATGATACAAACAAATACGATATTTTGAATACAACTCCATTTTATACAAAAGTTATGCCCGAATATCAAGAAAAAAATAAGCACGATCGCGTATTCATGTTTTTCTAACAATTTATTAGCGGAAAATCAAGTTAAATATTATCATAAATGAATTAATATTATAATAGAAAAAATCGAATCAAAATCACTATTGAAATCACCATTTCTTGAAAAATTATAAGCATAAAACATTTAACTCAATATTATTTTTAACTTTCACCCTGCCAATTATATAGGTAATAATAATACGTTGTTTGAGATATATATCTTTTATTATGATCAACACCCAGAAGATACCCACGAATATATACTGAATCCTTCTGTGGACGAAAATAAGAAGTAGAATACGGAGATTATAAGGAAAAAAGATCAAAGGTGATTTGATTGGAGATTTGTGTGGCAACCGATTATAAATACTTACTGTGGACGAAAGTAAGAAACAAAATACGAAGATTATAATGTTTAAACTAGTTTTTCGCTTATCAATCATGACGTACTCGATTTTATTGAACTTTCTTTTGGAGTTTTCACTCACCACTAGCAACTGAACTTTCTTAAACTACCTAGGCTCATGCATGTTCGTTTGGCTGGAATTTTATACTTGTTTCACATGAGTTTTATGTTCGTTGGTTTTGTATTAGTTGATTAAAGTTTCGTGTTCTCTTAGCTTACTTTGTGTTTGTGAAATTTCTCGTGGTTTTGTTGTCTTAGAAAAGCTTAGGAACGAGCGTTATTTTTGATAAAACTAGTGTTCTGTTATCCTTGAGCCCTAGAGGAGATAAGGTATTTGTTTGTCCAGTTCTTTAGTATACAGATTTTGAGGAGACTGTGAGGAGAACCATATTAGTAGCCTTTAGATCCTAGCAATCCAAGTTAAAACCATACATAGATAGATTACCCTTCACATCTTCGGGTGTGTGGTGATTAGTGAGAGCGGAAGGAAAATTTTTCGTGGGTACCCTAGCCTATTAATAGGTGAGGCTAGGAGGTGAACAAAAGCCGTGACCTTTAAAACACCTAGTTTGGGATTGTCAGGTAGCATTATTGGGACCAGGAGGAGATCTAGTGTATCCTAGCAAACCCTTATTTGTCGTATCCTTAGAAAAACAGTTAAAACCGAATATCCAATTTCGAGAATATGCGAGTTTACTAGTAGGATCCTACGCCTAGGTAGTTGTTTTCCTTATCTAATTTTGACCGGTTTAGTTTGCCTTAGTATCTTTGCTAGGTATTAGTTAAAATTGGCAGTTAATAATTAATTAATAGAAATCCCAAAAAATATACTTAAAATTAGTATGGTCTCCAAAGAGACGCTACAGTCTTTTCCTTTTTTTTTTTTTTTCTTTTCCACTATAATTTTTGAACGCTTAGAATTTTCATACAATAATATTTTTTTTATATAAAAAAGTATTGCACCAAGTTAAAGATAATAGTTTATTATTTTTAATTTGACGTATTTAAAAGAAGACCATATTATCGTATGAAAAAGTAATACTGGTTTAAGTCGTTATGGAGAAAAAAAAGGTTGTAGCCTCTATCAAGATGCTACCCAGAGTTAGGGTCTCCATAGAGATGCTACAAATGACTATTTTCATGATTTTGTGTGATTCAATGGCTAATTTCGTTATTTTTCCTATATATTTTTAAACTCCGTAAACGAGAAGTGATACTCTCAACTTCAAATTTCACTTTATATTTGGGAGAGCCACCTGCTAATTGAGTAACAAAGTTACAAGAAGGCTATACTTTATAAAAGCCAATGGTTAACTTTAAACAAAAGAAATAAAAAATACGATGATTACTTAACACTTCGTATTGTAACATCTTTACTATAAGTAGTGCTGAACTCTTGCATATTAAATATCAGTTTATTGTAATCACTAACCTTTAATAATACTAAATTAGTGGTTCTAGTTTTATGCATAAAAATAATTTGTTAGTTGTGTTCCAATCACTTGAAAGTGTAAGATTTCAGAGAAAAGTTACTAATTTACCTAAAAATCTTACTGTGTTTTTTTGTATTATAACAAACAGTTCACTTTTAATTTTGGATGATAGGTTGAAGGACGTGTGGATCGGAAGCTATAAACTATTCATCTCCCCAGCGAAGTTCGTCGAGGATTAGTCGGTGAGGAGGAAGGATGAGAAAGTGTGGCAGCCAGTGAGGAAAGATTTTCAGGAAGTTTCTGAAGACACGGCAGTGCGTGTTGACAAAGGTAAATCAGTGGAGCAAAACATTAACGTGGTAAGTGGTTCTCGCTCTTTTAAGGATACTTTAATTGATAAGGAGGTAGGGGAAGGGTGTCCGGAGATTAGAGTCGATGGTAATATTGGTGCTTTTGGTGAATTATTTGATCGTGGGATTGTGGCTAGGGTGAAAGGTTACTCGGAACTAAATAGTTTGAGGTATATTCTAAAGGAGGTGTGTGAGGTTCCGATTATGATAAGGTATATAGGTGGTTTTAATGTGTTACTGGTGTTTCGGAATAATGAGGAGATGGAGAATTTTCTTGGGAATCCTAAAGGATGGGAAGGTTATTTGGATAAATGTGATAAGTGGAGCGGCCAGGTGTTGAAGTATGAGAGGATTGCATGGGTCCATTTGCATTGGGTACCTCTAGTTTTATCTTGTTCTCAATTCTTGGATGTCATAGCATCTAACTTTGGTAGGGTGGTCCTTTCGGCTCAGTTTGACGAAGAAGGAAACGATTTATCGTCTGCGGTGGTTGGGGTGATGGTTGATAAGGTGGATCGAGTGAATCAAAAATGTGTTATTAATTGGCATTCTTCTAGAGTCGACGTCTTGGTTGAGGAGGAGGACGTTGGTTGGTTACCGGATTGCTTAGTAGATTTAGAGGAGGAGGAGGATAGTGCGGTGGGGATGGGGAATATAGTAGTGGAGGAGGAGGGTGACAAGGGAGTGGAGGAAGGGGAGATTGCTATGGAGGATATTGAGATTCAGGATGGGTCCAGGAAGAGTGGTTCGGATAACGTTATTATTCAGAATGGGGACACTAAGGAGGTGATTTCAAACCAGTTTACCGAAGGTAGTAGGTCCGTGATATCTAAAAAGAAGAGGAGGAAGTGTATGCGTAAGAAGTCTCCAGGTAAATCGCCTTCTCATTCCGATCCAGGCAGACCTAAGAAACGTCAAAGAGATGGTAGCGACCCGTTTGATATCGATAGATTCATCTTTCCGGAACCTAATCATCTTGTCTTTGAGAGTACCTCGGGGAATCAAGATGGTGACTTTGTGACTCCGGATCTTAATACTTGTTTGGACTCGAATGAAGGAGGTTTAGATAAAGATGGGAAAGGTGTTGAGAGTCGTGCAAATGTTGAAACGGTTAATTCTCCAGTCTTTGATCAAGCAGAGGAAGTGCATGAAACTATTGCTTTAGCTAAAGTTCTGGGGGCTGAGAATATGGAGCTGTTCGAAGAATCTTTGGCAAACGAAATTCATAAAGAAGGAGTTCAACCGGTTGCTCAATTAATGTGGTCTCGATTAATATTAGAGGTATAGGGAATGTTGAAAAAGGTGATTGGATTCGTAATATTCGTATTCGAAATGGAGCGCCTTTTGTTTTGATACAGGAGACTCAATTCGCTAGTTTGGAAGGGTTTAACATTAGCAGGTTCTCGGGTAATGATAATTATGGTATGGAATGCGTAGACGCGACCGGTAGATCGGGAGGATTGGTTACGCTATGGGATAATAAGAAGTACAATTCGGTTTCAGTGCTTAAAACTCGGTATTTTTTGTCTTTGCGTGGGATAGTGAAAGAAAGTGGCAAAGAATTATGTGTCATCAACGTTTATGCTCCACAAAAGCCGGCGGACAAGAAGGTGTTATGGGTTGAATTGGCGCGTTTTCTTGATATCTATAGAGGGATGGTGATTATTGGAGGCGATTTTAATTGTGTCCAGAATAGAGACGAGCGTAGGAACTCCAAATTTAATGTGGGCTCGGCTAGTGACTTTAACGAGTTTTTCGAAGAGGTCGGTCTCCATGAATATGGTTTACGTGGTTGTAAGTTTACGTATGTGACGGGGAACAAATGTAGTCGCATTGACCGGATTTTCGTTTCGTGGGATGTCTTGTCCGAGTGGCCAAATGCCGAGTACCGGGCTTTGGCTAGGGAAACATCGGATCACAGTCCGCTTATTTTGAAGGTGGAAGATCGTAATTATGGTCCTAAACCTTTCAAGTTTTTCAATTCGTGGCTTCATAGGAAAGACTTCAATGATGTGGTGTCTAAAGCTTGTTTGGATTATAGTGGTAGGGGAGATCCTGATGTGTATTTTTTGAATAAACTGAAGTTTTTGAGACAGGCTATTTTGGTGTGGAAGGATTTGGTTAACAAAGAGGAAGAGGTTGAATATGCTAGGTTGTCTAAGGAAGTGAATGATCTGGACGAGATAGTTGAGGAGCGGGACCTGGTTAAAGCTGAACAATGGATCTACTTGGAAGCCAAAGTTAGATTAAAAGAATTGGAAGAGTTCAAAGGCAAAGATTTGCGACAAAAATCGAGGGTGAAATGGGCGAAGGAAGGGGATGAGAATACGAGCTTTTTTCACGGTGTTATTAATAAACGAAGAGTCTCTAATGCGATTCCGGGGTTGGTTGTCAATGGGGGTTGGGTAACTAAACCTTCTCTAGTAAAAAAAGAAGTGTTTAGTTTTTTTAAAAAGAAATTTGAAGAAGATATGCCGGTTCGTCCTTCGCTTGATTGTTATGGGTTGCGCCTTTTGACAGACGAGATGGCCGAGAAGTTAACTGCTCCGTTTATTGAGAGTGAAATCAAAGAGGCTGTTTTTAATTGTGGTGGTGATAAGGCTCCAGGTCCAGACGGGTTTAATTTTAGATTTATTAAAATATATTGGAGTTTATTATCTGACGACTCTGTGCAGATTTTTCATTCGTTTGCGGAGTCGGCTAGTATTAACAGAGGTGTGGGTTCTTCATTTATCACGCTTATTCCTAAAGTTTCGGATCCTGTTTCCCTTGCTGAGTATAGGCCCATTAATTTAATTGGGGTGGTGAGCAAGGTTATTTCGAAGGTGCTAGCGAATAGATTGAGGATGGTCATGGGAGACATTACTCATGATACTCAATCGGCATTTTTGATTGGGAGATACATTTTGGATGGGCCTATGATGATTAGTGAGATTTTGTCTTGGGCGAAACGAAAGGGGAAAAATTATTTATGTTTAAAATAGACTTCGAGAAAGCTTACGATAACGTTAACTGGGGTTTTTTGATCTCGGTGATGCGTCAAATGCGCTTTCCGGAGTTGTGGTGTAGGTGGATTTATGGTGTTCTTTCTTCGGCTAGATCGTCTGTTCTAGTCAACGGTTCCCCGACTTTCGAGTTTGGTTGTGGTAAAGGGTTGCGGCAGGGAGATCCTATTTCCCCGTTCTTGTTTATTATTGTCATGGAGGCTTTTTCCGGAATGCTTAGAAAAGCTTGTGACTTAGGAGCGTTTAATGGTGTGAAGTTATCGGAAGGGGGTCCTATTATTTCGCATTTGCTATATGCAGACGACGCAATGGTCATGGGTGAATGGTCTACGTTTAATTTCGTGGGTTTAAGGAGAATGCCTCGTATCTTTCATATGTGCTCCGGTCTCCGTATTAACATTAACAAATCTACCCTTTTTGGGGTGGGTAGAAGTGATGAGGAAGTGAAGGAGGAAGCGGAAGCTTTGGGTTGCCGTCCGGGTTCCACTCCGTTTAAGTACTTAGGTATTCTCGTGGGTGTGAACATGGGTCAGATCAATAATTGGGAGCCTGTCATTAAGGTTTTCAACAATCGGTTATCTAAATGGAGGGCTAAAACGTTGTCGATGGGTGGTAGGGTCATTTTAATTAAATCGGTTTTAGAGAGCCTTCCCACGTATTTTTTTTCGCTATACAAGGCGCCTTTGGCTGTGGTGAATAAACTTGAAGGTATCATGAAGAGATTCCTTTGGGGTGGTAGTGATGAGGTGAGGAAAACGCATTGGGTAGCATGGGATGTAGTGACTCAAGCTAAGGAGGATGGCGGTTTGGGGATTAGTCGGTTAGAGGTGGTGAACAATGCTTTGCTTTTAAAGTGGTTGTGGAGGTACAAAGTAGAGACCAATGCCTTGTGGCGAAAAATGATTGATGCTATACATGTTATGAGGAGAAAGTGGGATGCTTTTCCGATTAATGCTAGTATTAATGGTACGTGGGCTAAAGTGGTAAAACTTGGTTTTAGACTTAAAGTTAATGGTAATCAGTTAGTGAGTATGATTAGAGGGGTTGTTGGTAAAGGAACGGACATTAAGTTTTGGATTGATCCATGGGTTAAAGATGTGTCGTTGCGGACTATGTTTCCAAATATTTTTCGTCTTGAAGTGGACAAGTGGTGTTCTGTTCAGGATCGGCTTCAAGGGGGTTCAGAAGTGGGAGCGGTGACTTGGAATTGGTCTGCTTATCCCTCATCGGACATTGAAATTCAAGAGCTGCTGGAATGTCATCGGATAATTGTTGTTGTTCGTAAATCGGAGAAAAGGGATGAGTGGGTTTGGAATAAAGAAGGGGCGCTGGAATTCTCTGTTAAGGAAACAAAGAAATGGCTTTTAACGGAGGCTCCGAGGAACAATGTTAACGTGTTTAAGTGGAGTACGTGGATCCCGAACAAATGTAATTTGTTTATGTGGAGGGCGAACTTGGATAGAATACCGACTAAGGTGGCTCTTGCGAAGAGGAACATCATGTTTGGTGATAATACTTGTGTTTTATGCAGCGATTCAGACGAGAGCACAGAACACTTGTTCACGGCTTGTGCTATTGCGAGTGGAGTTTGGGATGCCATCTGTTCCTGGTGCAATATTCCAAAGACCTTCCTGTTTTCTTTTGGCGATATTCTTGATTTGGCTAAACAGGTGGATGGGTCGGCTAACAGGAAGCAAGTTATCTATGGAGTGGTCATTTTGACTTGTTGGCGTCTTTGGAGATCTAGAAACGACAAACAATTCAATAATAAGGAGGTCAAGGTAACGAAGATTGTGTTAGATGTCAAAGCTTTGGGTTATTTGTGGTATAGGAGCCGGTATAAAGGGGGTACGGTAGATTGGAAACGTTGGAATTCTTGTTGTATTGATGTGATGTAATTGCGTGTGGGTCTCTCCGTCTTGGAGAGGCTCCTCGTTTGTGTTTAATGAAGTTTAACTTTCAAAAAAAAAAAAAAAAAGCTATAAAGAAAATTAGCTTCAGGAGTTTTTGTAGTGACTCCCTCCATGTGCCGCGCTAATTCTTTTTCTTATTTTATATATTTTTAGTTAGCTGATAATTACTTGCCTAATTATACCTATTTAGACATGGCTTTTCCAAAGTGCTAAAGTCTGTGACAAAGGTTAAGTAAGTGGGAGTTAAAATTTTATGTAGTTGGAATTGATTTTTTTTTTTTTAAATTTGCTAGTTTTAAAAAGAATATTGTGTTCTCACCTCATTTTGTACTCACTGATCTAACAAAATAAAAACCCTAAACCAAATTCAAGCATGAGTAAATTACAAAGTTGGTTCCAAAACCCGGATTTTAGAAATGAACTTCAAAATTTTTTTAGTTCGAGTTACCCGACAAAGTTTGGAAGCGAAGATGTTGATGGTGAAGAAGCGGATGATGGCAGCGATGATGACATGGATATGATTTAGAATTATAACGTTTTAGATGTTAAGTAGTTTATGACGTATTAGTGACTTAGAACGATTTCGGATTTGTGAAGTTTATGTAGTTTACGCTTATGTAGTTTATGTATGGTTAGTTTCTTGCGGCTCGTGAACTAGAAATGTACAGGTTTTAATACGAAAAAAACTGGAAAAAACCTGAAAAAATCAAAAAAAAAAAAAAACAAAAAAAAACGTTTTAGTGGCGACGTACATCGTCGCTATTGAGTAACAGGTTTTAGCGACGAAAGTAGCAATAGCGGAGACACCCTTTAGCGACGAAAATCAAGCAATAGCGACGAAGCAGTAGCGGCGACAGCTTTAGCGACGACGTTTTCTATCTTTAGCGACGATTTTTTTGTCGCCACTAAAGCTTAAATTTCTTGTAGTGAATTCTTCTATATTAGAATGTTTTTGAAATCTTAAGAGACTAAATTAGAACGATTTTGAAAATGTCAGACTTTGAAGAAATCTTGTAACATACTAACATAAAAAAGTTAACATTTTCAACAACATTCTAATTTAGTTTCATTTATGATTTCCAAAACATTCTAATATAGAAGAATTACCCATGCTTGAATTTGGTTTAGGGTTTTATTTTGTTAGACCAGTGAGTACAAAATGAGTTGAGATTTGAGAACACAAATTTCTTTTTAAAACTAGTAAATTTAAAAAATCAATTCCAACTACATAAAAAATTTCACTCCCACTTACTCAACCTTTGTCACAGACTTTAGCACTTTGGAAAAGCCATGTCTAAATGGCAGCAATCAGTTAACTAAAAATATATAAAATAAGATAAACAATTAGCACAGCACATGGAGGGAGTTGACACAAAAACTCCCAAAAACTTCAATCAACTAATACTTTTAAGCCAATTGGTAAAGCTAGGTTTCTAGCCCAGTCAAAGACATATTTGATGTTACTTCAGCCGTTAAAAAATATACTTTTGAAAGGCTGGAGATATTTGGACACCCATCGCGCCTATTTTCACACCTTTGGTGCCCTAGACGCCTCGTATAGGTCTATACGAGGCGTCTACGCACTGAATTCAAGGGGGTCTGAGAGAGTGTCAGGCACAAATTTTAAGGATTCTAGACGCCTCGTACAGAGCTATACGAGGCGTCTAGACTTGGGAATTTTTTTTTGCTGGAATGAGGGGTGTTTTGGTGGGTTTTGGTATGGTTTTTGGATAGTTTTTGAAGATGTGTTTTTTGTTGAAAATTTTTTTGTTTTTAAAAAAAGTTATGTTTTTTTTTGTTTTTTACACTATAAAAAAGTTTTTGTTTTTTAAAAATGAACTATTTTAAAAATCGGCTCTTTAAATATATTATATCGATTAAATATTATAATGTTTTTTACATTTTACTTTTTTAAATATTATTCTTCCGATTAAAATTTTATCTCGTTCAAATATTCAAAACTTATTTTGTTTCCGTATTATCTCAATTTAAGACAACAATCATTAAGTAACCGAATAATTGAAAACAAACATAAATATGACATAGATAAGATAACTTTGTACATCCATAACAAAAATATATAAGATAAGTTTGTAAATCCATAATAAAAATAAAAACAACAACAGGTCTATGCATCCGAATCCGAATCTGGCTGCTGCGGCTGCTGCTGCTAATGTGGTGCTCGAGGTGGTGGGAGCGGTATCGCGGGTAACTGTAGGTCCCTCGGAGGTTGAGGTCAAACCTATTCCTTGTTATGTCTAACACACTAGCGAGTGCGGAATCCAAGCTAGCATGCAAACCGAGATAGAACAAGCACAAACACAACACACAAACTTCACCGATTAACACCACTTATATTAATGCGTATGAAAGGTTCGGTTACAAGCACAAGGTTTACAAATGTATTCTGCAAACTCTCTCTAACTCTCGTGTGTGTGTGTGTTCGGAACAGAATGCTCTCACTTCTCACTTCTTTTTGCCTCTGTGTGTCTCTCCTGTCTGTCTTTTTTTAGAAGTGAACACATTGCATGGGTATTTATACCCGAACACAGCATGTCTGGTCGAAGGATCAGATAGACTGATCGAAGGATCATCTATCGACCTGAAACTCATCGAAGGATTCACATATGCTTCGAAGGATGATATCCTTCGAAGTCCATCAACATCCATTGATGGTTATCTTTCGAGCTCATCGAAGGATATAAACAATCCTTCGATGATACATCCTTCGACACACACACATATTACAAACAATGTTCTAACTGTTTGGTCAAGTCAAACCGGAGGATGGTTGACTTGGTCAAACTTACAGGACTAACAAAGACATCGTTTTGTATCATGACGAAATACAGACAAAGTACAGACACAAGTGCACCAACAAACTCCCCCTTGGCTGTAGCTTTGTCTCGATCTTTGTCTCGATCTTCGTGACTTCAAGTCTTTGACGTCCTTTCAAGTCTTCAATGTCGGAGGATCTTTAAAGTCTTCACGTCTTGAAAGCAGAAAGTGTACCAACAAACTCCCCGTTTCATGTAGGAAGTGTGTTGACAAACTCCCCCTTAACATAAGCTCCCCCTTGAGTTATGCTCGTGAAATACTTGTTCTTTATGAATTGAGATCCTTGTGGTGTTGATGATGGTCAGCGGCAGCTCGATCATCTTCATCACTTGAGTGCCTTCACGTCGTGTCTTCATTCCGAAGCTTGTCATCGACCATGTTCTCCTTGCCTTTAGAATCTGCACATGCAAGAAATCTAAACGCGTAATGAGAACAACTGCCTGGAATATCATAAGCAAACGACACACATGTGACCATTGTTCAAACAAACACCGTCCGACAGTTTGAAAGTTTAGTAAATTTGTCAATTTTAGTCTTTAACTTTCAAAATTTGCAAATTTCGACCGTTTATGAAGATTTAGTCGTTTCGGTTTTCGTTCAGGTTTCAGGTAACGAAGATTCGAGTTCCAACATCGTACGATCGAAAATAAGATAGAAATAAAATCTTTTTGGCTTTTATATAGTTTATATTAAAACACACCTAAAATCTTTTTGGACTTTTTGAATATTTCAAATGTAAAGACAGAAAGCAGTAAATAAATATATACAGAGATGCAGAAACTGAAAGCATTAAATAAATATTTACAGACATTCTTTTTGCGAGTTTCGAGGGTAAGAGAATCATATCAGTGTACGGTCATGCCAAAACGCTCTTGTTGTTCAGTTAATTAACATTAAGATAAGCATCCTATAACAATTATCGGTATTGTTGTCCACATAAGCTCAACTTATTAGATGTAATCATGGCGAGGGGATACGTTAAGGTATGATTTATACTTACCGACCGGTGTTCATCCACATTACGACACATTCCCGTATCAAGGTATGCACGAGGGTTCATCTTACCGGTGAGTATACCGATTATCATCTGTTTGACCGTATATGATGTGAGATTCTCACTTATTTTGATTTGTAAACAAGCCCTATGTGATAGAATCACTTATTGATGAGGAACTTGATTTTCATATGCATGAGGGCACAGGAGCAAGTCCGTGAACAGGTCAGTACTTTCGTACAGCAGAGAGACGAACTTGACTCCCGGATAAATGTGATATATTATCACTTATTTTGTTTGGACATGTGATTGTTGATCACTTATTGAGGTCGAATGCAGTATGTACACGTATGTATGGTATCATGGAAGATCTAGACTTGCGTCCCCGTTATTTTTCGGTAAAAGATACAACCATGATACCCAGATGATAAGCAGCATAAAGACCGAATATCTCAGAACCTCGGCAATCTCTCAAACGAAATTTCGGTACTAAGACCATATGCCAATGAATGGTTCCCACCTGGTCTTCAGTCGATTTAAGTTTATATCACCCTGCACACTTTAAAATGATTGTGAGCCTACCGATACATCTTATATAGAGCTGCTTATCGTTTTTCATTTAAGGTTTAAAGAGGTTTAGACAGACCACTGATGTACTATCATTTTCTCTTTTTCTCGCCAGGAAACTCATTTTTGCTTTTCTATTGTTTTTGTGTTTTTGAAGTTTTTCGATGTTTTTGGTTTTTCAAATTTTTGGATTTACTCCCCCTAAAATCAACAAACTAAGATAAATTTAAAACACAAAGGTATTTACAAAAATGATTTTCCGATGTTGGTTTTACTCTTGCTTGACCTTAATGCCGTTTACCAATAATAAATAGTCAAATCTTGATTTGTCAAATGCTTTGGTAAAAAGGTCGGCACGTTGGTCATCGGTGTGGACGTAAGCAATATCGATTAGCCTTTTCTCAAAGCAATCACGTATCAAGTGATACTTAATTTCGATGTGCTTAGTCTTTGAATGCTGCACAGGATTTCTAGTGATCTGTAAGGCAGCAGAATTATCAACGTAAATAGGAGTAGTTAGGAATTCAAAACCGTAGTCGCGCATTTGTTGTTGGATCCATAGGACTTGGGAGCAACAACTTGAGGCAGCAATGTATTCAGCTTCGCATGTTGATGTAGCGACGCACGTCTGCTTCTTGCACTGCCATGTGACTAGGCGATTTCCCAAAAACTGACATCCAGCCGTTGTGGATTTGCCGTCGATTTTGCATCCGCCAAAATCAGAATCACTGAACGCGATCAAGTCAAAGTTATTATCCCTAGGGTACCATAGACCGGTGTCAGGGTAACCCTTCAAATAACGAAAAATCCTTTTTACAGCTGCAAGATGTGAGGCCTTCGGGTTGACTTGATATCTGGCAAGCAGGCACGTTGGGTACATTATATCTGGTCTTGATGCTGTGAGGTACATAAGAGATCCGATCATCGCGCGGTAGTATGAGGGGCTAACAGCTTCACCCTTCAAGTCTGGAGTAATTCCGTGATTTTGCGGCAATGGGGTACCGATGGGCGTTGCATCAGACATCTGGAACCGGCTCAAGATGTCACCAACATATTTAGTCTGATGGATGAATATCCCAGACTCGGTTTGTTGTACTTGTAGGCCCAAAAAGAAAGTCATTTCCCCCATAGCACTCATCTCGAATTTATCCTGCATAATGCGCTCCAAATTCCTACACAAAACATCATTAGTAGAACCAAATATAATATCATCAACGTATACCTGTACCAGTAGAAGATCTCCATCTTGTTCTTTGATGAAAAGAGTACAATCGATAAGACCTCTGCGAAATCCATTCTCCAGCAGATAATTAGATAAGGTTGCATACCAAGCTCGCGGTGCTTGATGTAGACCATATAGAGCTTTGTTGAGCAACCAAACCCGATCGGGATGGATAGGATCTTCAAAACCTGGAGGCTGTTCGACGTACACCTCTTCTTCCACCACACCATGTAAGAATGCACTTTTCACGTCCATCTGGTATACCTTGAAACCTTTGAATGAGGCATAAGCCAGAAAGATCCGAATTGCTTCTAGACGTGCAACAGGTGCATACACTTCGTTGTAGTCGATCCCTTCAATCTGACGAAAACCTTGAACGACTAGCCTTGCTTTGTTTCGAATAACGACTCCACGGTCATCCTTTTTGCATTTAAACACCCAACGGGAACCAATCTTCTTGTAACCAGCAGGTTTCTCTACGAGTTTCCAGACACCAAGCTTCTGGAATTGTTGCAGTTCTTCCTGCATTGCTTCAACCCATGAGCTATCTTTCAAAGCTTCTTTCCAAGTTCTTGGCTCTTCTTGTGAGACATAACACGCGAAGGACCAATCATTTTGTTGACCAGATTCTCTAATTGCCGCATACAAGCCTGCATTGTTGTTGTTCCGCAACATGTTTCTTGTTTGAACGCCACTTTGTACATTTCCGATGATGTTTTGTTGAGGATGGGTATTGTGAATCCTTGTTTCTGGATTATCTTGAACTGGAATATTTGTACCCAGATTGTTGAGATTGAGATCAACAATCAATTCAAGGCCCGGAATTGACGAAGAGGATGATGCAGTAGCTTCAGCTGTTCTAGGGACATCCACTGGAGGTGTACCCTCTGAAGTACCATGTACTGCTGTTGTTGGAGCTTCTTGATCTGCATCGAGAAATTCATCATCCTCTGAAGATTCGTTCAAATCGGTAGCAGCGTGAAAATCCTCATTGTCGAGAGCATTATTGTTCACCGAAGATGGTTCTTGATTGACAATAATTGGACGAACCAACGGTGAATCTGTTGCATTGTCACTCTCGAAAAACATCCTTGCCGCAACATTTTCTTCAACGGCTTCAACATTGATCGAATTGAAAAAGTCATCGTACTCAAACATCCAAGGCTGACCAGGATTTCTAACTGGCAAAGTGTGCCTTTGTACTCTGACTTCAGACCATTCCTCGACCCTTTTAGTCTCTAGATTCCAGACTCTTAAGTTGGGGGTGGAATACCCAAGAAAGTATCCATCAATTGCTCTTGCCCCAAACTTTCCATTAGGATCGATTATTGTGCACGGAGCTCCAAACGGTTCAAGATATGACAAATCTGGTTTCTGTTTGTTAATAAGCTCAAAGCAGGTCTTGTTGTGCCTTTTGACTGTGAGGACTCGGTTCAACGTGTAACATGCAGAGGACACAGCTTCAGTCCAGAATGGAATCGGCAACTGCGATTCTACTAACATAGTCCTAGCAGTCTCGATCAATGTGCGGTTCTTACGTTCAGCGACGCCATTCTGTTGAGGAGTATAAGCTGCACTAAATTCGTGAAGAATACCTTTTGAAGCGCAAAACTCCGCCATGGCATGATTTTTGAATTCAGTACCATTGTCGCTACGTATCCGCCTAACTTTCAAATTATACAAATTCTCAATCTGAATGATCAAGTTTTTGATAATACCGAAGGTTTCGCTCTTGTGTGCCATGAACGCCACCCAAGAAAATCTTGAATAATCATCAGTTATCACGAGGCAATATTGATCATTCCTAATACTTTTATGCTTGACAGGACCGAACAAATCCATGTGCAAACGTTCAAGAGGAACAGCCACCGTGTTGATTTTCTTTGTAGGGTGTCGCTTCTTCGTTTGTTTTCCTTTCTGGCACGAGACACAAACGTCTTGAAGATGGAAGTTTTTAAGAGGAACACCATTCACTAATTCATTTGACACCAAATGATTCATTTTGCGTAAGTGAATGTGACCCATTCGTCTGTGCCAAGAAATTGTGTCTTTTTCTGTGGCTTTGGAAACGAAACAGGTTGCTTGTGCAGACGTTGTGATAGCTTGGCTCATATCAAGGACGTACAAGTCATTTATCCTTGGAGTAGATAAGAGAATCCATTCTATTGGAATTTTGAAGCCGGGTTTCAGCACATAACATCCATTTGCATCAAAGTGTACTGAGAACTGCTTATCACAAATTTGAGAAACACTAAGAAGATTGTGATCAAGTTGTTGTACGAAGTTGATCTTATCAAAGCTAACAACTCCGTTGGAAATCATTCCTTCACCCGTAATATATCCGCCTTTATCTCCAGCAAAAGCAACATAACCTCCTCTAATAGATTTGACGTCGTAGAGAAGCTTCATGTCGCCTGTCATGTGCCTGGATGCCCCACTATCAACAATCCAATGACTACTGATAGTTCCTCCTGGAACACCCTGCACATGAACTCAATTGATTAGTTGGAGATGGGGACCCAAGCCATTGTGGTCTTGGGTCTTCCATTTTCATCAACAACAATAACTTCTATTCTTTGATGATTTGAAAATTGTGATGGTCCCCCTGATTTAATAACAGATTTTGGTTTCCAGGTCTGTTGAGTTTTACCAGTTTGATTGTTTGAAAATTTAACTTCATGATTGTTTGAAGTTTTTGAAAACTTTGAATTTTCTGGTTTAACTGAAACAGATTGTTTTTGAACCACATCAGTTTTAAGTGCCTTTTCAATCACCTTGACCTGTTGGCGTTTCTGTTTCTTTTTCTTTTCTTTTACAAGTCGGGGATCTTGTTTTACAGAAACAGATCGCTTTTGGTGATTGCGTTCACGGGGATCATCTTCTTTGGCTTTCAACTTATGAAGATACGGGCAATTTCGAATAATATGTCCAATTGTACCACATTCAAAACATGATCTTCGTTCAACAAACCCCGAAGTATCATGTGGTCGTCTTGCCGATGATGAACTTTGTGATCCCGAGGTACTAGGTTTTGAACTATTTGGTTCATTCCTTTTCATCACTGTTGCTTTCTTGACAAAATCTAAGTTAGATTGATTTTCAAATGTTGCAATTTTTTCCGTTCCCTTAGATTTCACAAAGTTCACATTCTTGTTCTTCTTTTGATTCGGCTTCCTTTGACCTTGAGCCGGTAATTTTCCTTTTGGTTTAGTATGATTTTGCTGTTTTTGCACTATTGGTAATTTTTTATTGCCATATTGTTTTCGAATTTCAGCCTTTGGGATAGGAGGGCACTGTGTTACGGTAACACGTGATCCTGTCTTTCCCAAAAACTTACTTGTCGAATTTTCAAAGACTTTACTGATTAATGATTGATTAACATTCTTAATAGGAAAATCTTTGTCAGAATAAATTTTCTCATCACCAACAAGAGTGTACAGCAAATCCACACTCTCCGACTCCTTTGCAGACGAGGACTCGGTTGCAGCAGTCTTAGCGGGCTTTGCGGGAGGATCACATAGAATATGATTCTCAAGAGGTATGTCCTCTTCTTTGATTACCGCATCAGACTTTGCTGAATTAGTATCATCAGATTCATCATCAGAAGAATCAGCATCCTCAATCACAACTGGAGGATCCTGATTTTGTTCAGCAGTTACAAATGTATCTGCTGACGCATCTGAATCTGATGATACTTCCTTCTGGTATCCGAGTCCTGCTGCAAATTCATTAACATCTAGAGGAACAGATGGTTCAAAGAAAGTTCTATCTTCCTCATCCGGCATGGCATCATAATTATGTCTCACAGGTGGTGGACATTTCTTGTAACTTATGCATGTGACATCCCGTTTCTCTTTCTGTACGTCAATGATGTGATCCAACACATAGCTAGAGCTCAAATAACTGTCTAGCTTAAGTTGGATCGCCTCACTTTCAGTTTTCACACAAGCCATTTCCTTTTGCATTACCTCAAGGCGAGTTATATACAAATTAATGTCAGTTTGTTTTCTTGAAACCATTTTAGTTAACTCGGTTTTATCTTTCTTTAACTTTTCAATTACCGATTTAAACTCCTTTTCATGGTTTTCATAAAACATATTGGCTTCAGTGCACTTTGAAAGATCAACGGTCAATTTCTGATTGTGAATGAATGTCACATCATATTTCTCTTGCAAAGCCTCGTGTTTGCTTTGCAATTCACACCACTTATCATTCAATGAAACATGTTTGTCTTGCAAGTCAAACAAACTAGCTTGTAAAGCATCATGTTTGCCTTGCAACTCAGACATGTTTGCTTCTAAATCAGCACATTTAACATTTAAACTACCACAGTTATCACAACTAACAGAAGTGGGTTCATCGACACATACCTGACTTGATGAACTGTCGACATTAGCCATAAAGGCTGAATGGAGAGAAGACGAAGAATAAGCAGCTTGATCCACCAAAATAGATCTTCTTTCAATTCCTGCTGTAGCTTCTTCCAAAAGCTCATCAATATCTGCATTAACTGACGCAGTTGATGTCTCATCCACATGATCATTGCCTGAAGTCGAGGACTCTTCATCTGAACTTCCATTGTAACCAGAAGAGTCTTCATCCTCAGAAGATTCACCACCATTGGCGGAAGATTCTCCACCACTGGCGTGATTTAAATCCTTAACCACTTCAGCAAAACATGCTGTTCCATCTGGAGCATCATTTCCCAACTGAATTGACCAATCACAGCCTTCATCTACTTGAACCACAAGTGCCTGATTGGCATTAGATGGTCCTGCTTGACTCTGGTTGTTGACAGGCACCAGTGTGCGCTCATTGTTCCTTACTTGGTTCTGATTTGCCCTGTTGCCTTGACCTCTGAAAGGATTTTGGTTTCCATGTTGAGATGCCCTCGTACATTCACGTTTGAAATGACCACGTTCACCACAATTGAAACACTTAACCGCCTGCTTATCAAACCCATACTTGGTGTCTTTCTTGCTTTCCAAGCTGGTTCTGCCGGTTCTTTCCATGAAATCCTTTGCTCGCCTAACAGCACTGGCAAAGGCCCACTTGATGTCCATCATCTCCATCTCCTCTTTATCGATCTGCTGATAGTCTTCTTGTGTCAGATTAATGTTGCCAATCTGACCTTCCACTAATCCACAGTATGCGCTCACCAAAGTGTTTAGCAGCTCCATGTGTTCCTTTGCTACTTCCACACTGACTTTAGAAAAGCTTGAGGTGTCGAGCCGTACTGTATTTGACTTTGATTGTTGACCAGCAGATGATGTGCTTCCATAACACGCTTGCTGTTGAGGAGGAAGTGGATTCCCATACATGTCTGTTGGTACGGTAGATTAAGGAGGAAGTGGATTCCCATACATGTCAGTTGGTCCGGTAGATCGAAGAGGTAATGGATTTCCGAACATATCAGTTGGTCTGAGAGGTCGTTGGCTTTGTTGTTGTGGTACTGATTGAGGAACTGGTTCAATCGGATTTCCATACATGTCTGTTTTTGGAGGGACCGGAACTTGAATAGTATTGCCATACATGTCAGTGCTAGACACAAACGCTGTTTGAATTGGAGCATGTGAAGAAGGTTTTGTAGAAGTACTAGAAGTTCCATAATACATTTCAGGATTTTGCGGCACTTGAACTCTTTTTGCCTTGAGAGTTTCTTCCTGATTCTTGTTTTCCAGGAGTTGAACAAAGTCATTGAAACTTGTTGTAGCTAAAGTGCCATTGTACTTCATGATTTCCAAGAAAGTATTCCATTGAGGTGGCAACGCATCTGCAAACTTTTTCACAATCTCTGCTGGAGTTGTAACAACCTCAAAATTTGACAATTCAGTCAGCAGATGATTAAATCGACTTGTCAAATCTCCTAAAGATTCATTCTCCATACAAGTAAAACCATCAAACTCTTTCTTTAGCAGGTCTTTTCTCAATTGACGTGTCGCTTCATTTCCTACGCCCCTTGTCTTCAATGCATCCCACAACCTTTTCGTTGTCTTGTAACTGACAAATTGATGATAAATATCTTTACTTAACGCCTGAGTAAGAATGGCATATGCCTTCTTTTCCAAATCATAGACCTTCTTCTGATCTTCCGTAAGATCTACAAACGTAGCAGCAGATGATGCGGCAACTTCTATTGTTTGATCGAAATATGTGATGAACCGCAACCACAATTCTGTATTTTGACCAAGGACGTATGTATGAAATCTGTCAATCCATCCTGGATATTCGTATAAGTGCATCAACTTTGGAGGCCGATTCAAACTTCCGGTTTCGCTCTCGCTTAAGAGAATGCTTTGAACACTTGGAGTTTGATTTGATACGAATGCCCATTGACCGGTAGATATAGCATTAGTTTGCGAAGATGAATCCGGAGTCGGAGTACCAAAATACATTTCTGTATTTACCGGTATACCCCATCTTGGATTCATTTTTGATCAAGAAAAATAATACCGGAAAATCACAAACTTGTTAAACATAAACAGACTAAGGATCGAAAGATCAAGACTTGTTCGAAGGATCAACAGTGTTCGAAAGATCACTGTTGATTTTCGAACAATGATTTCGAAAGATTCTCCAAACGAAGGATCCTTATCTTTCGAAAAAGAACTGTAGACCGAAAGATGTATGCTTCGAAAAGATTCCTTGGATCGAAGGATAAAACACAGACTTCGAAGGATGTTCGAAGGATATCCTTCGATCTGCACTGACACAGTTGACAAAAGATGACAGGTTGGTGAAAAAGGTGATGGGTTGGTGAAATCTTTCGGCAGAAGGTATGCTCAGACAGTCAGACCATACCTTTTACCAAAACCATGATTTGAAACATAAAATATAATAAACTTATCCAGAAAACCGGTCACCGGAGTAAGCCGGAGTTTGGCCGGAAATTACCAAACACCTCAAAAACAAGTTTTTAAGTTACCCAACCCGTTCCTTAACACACCCGGTTAGTTTAGAACACGTTTTAACAACTGGAAAAGCGAGAAAAACAGTAAAAACGGGAGCTAAACCAAGTGAGTTTTTGTCCAAAACACTCCAAAATCTTGTATAAAACCCGGTTTTTAACAAGGAAAAGAGCCACGGCTCTGATACCACTTGTAGGTCCCTCGGAGGTTGAGGTCAAACCTATTCCTTGTTATGTCTAACACACTAGCGAGTGCGGAATCCAAGCTAGCATGCAAACTGAGATAGAACAAGCACAAACACAACACACAAACTTCACCGATTAACACCACTTATATTAATGCGTATGAAAGGTTCGGTTACAAGCACAAGGTTTACAAATGTATTCTGCAAACTCTCTCTAACTCTCGTGTGTGTGTGTGTTCGGAACAGAATGCTCTCACTTCTCACTTCTTTTTGCCTCTGTGTGTCTCTCCTGTCTGTCTTTTTTTAGAAGTGAACACATTGCATGGGTATTTATACCCGAACACAGCATGTCTGGTCGAAGGATCAGATAGACTGATCGAAGGATCATCTATCGACCTGAAACTCATCGAAGGATTCACATATGCTTCGAAGGATGATATCCTTCGAAGTCCATCAACATCCATTGATGGTTATCTTTCGAGCTCATCGAAGGATATAAACAATCCTTCGATGATACATCCTTCGACACACACACGTATTACAAACAATGTTCTAACTGTTTGGTCAAGTCAAACCGGAGGATGGTTGACTTGGTCAAACTTACAGGACTAACAAAGACATCGTTTTGTATCATGACGAAATACAGACAAAGTACAGACACAAGTGCACCAACAGTAACCCCTCTCTCTCGCGTCTATCCTGCAGCTCCCGAACCACCCAACCTATCAAATCGCTGAGCCTGTCAAGCTCTGCTCGTACCTCCGGATGTAGCGGCGCAGGTCCTGGGGCATGACCTGGAATAGCGTGACGTGGAAACTGAGGCGCCCCGGCAGGTGGCGGTGGCTGTGGCACCGCTGCACCGTCTACATCCTCCGGAGGCTCCTCCACAGGCACTATATCAGCAGGATCTACAGGAGGATAAACGGGCTCGAAATGCTCTGGTAGTGCCTCCTCTGTCCATATGCCCCCGGTCTCGCAGTTTTTAAACCGCGGGCCAACTGGAAACCTCTTGATTACCTTCATCCCCCACAGCGACTGCATGCCCATCCGCGTCGGCATGACTGGCGGCGTCTGTAGATGTGGGTCCTCGTGCAGCACGAGGCCAAATGAACGGGCAATGACGGTCACATACGCCCCGCCATACAAAAATCCGCGCTCCTGCCGGTGATGGGCGGAGGCGTAGTACTGGGCTAGACCGTGTGCTAGCGCGCACGGCCTCCTATACAACAAACAGTAAAGGAAAAAAAGATCTGTGGTCGTACACCACTCACGGCTGTACCCGCACGCTGAGATAGAAGTAGCGAGCAAATGGTGCAGATACCTGCAGATAGTGTTAGTGTTAGCGAAATACAGAAATAGAGATAAATAAACAATGCACATAATCACAATAATTGCCGTAATAAACGTACGTACCTGTACAGTGGGTCCGCAACAAACGACACCCTCCCCTTCGACTTATCGTGCTCCCAATGATCTGGCCCCGCAATCACCTGCCAAAACCCTAGAAGAATGGGTTTTTCAACCACCACTAGCCCCGCTGTGTAAACCTCAGTCTCGATCTCCCCCTGCATGTATAAACCAGAACGCACCGCAAAGTCTGCTAGCGTCATCGTACGCAAAACGCCAGCGAGCCTGAAAGAAATCTCAGGCGGAGGGGGAGCACCTGGGTACGGCAGCGGCACTGGGACCCCAGGAGGGTGAAATGTGAATGACGAAAGGAACTCGACCAGCAGCTCCCTGTAGGTCGGCGTGTGCGCCAAATCGAAAAGTCGATGCCACGGCGAATCGAGAGGTACAAACCAACGCACTCTATCCGTCTCAGCAAGCTGGTCCATCGCATCCCAGTCGATCGATGCATGTGATCCAATGTACATCCTCCGAAGCTTCTGGCAATGGCGGGCGGCATCGGTGCCCGCGGGAAACTCTAGATACGGACAACCCTGCAGCGTATCCAGAGGCGGCCGCCGTCTCCGTCGTGGACCCTCTTGAACCGGCTGAATCTGCTGAGCCGGCTGTCCCCCCTCAATCTCTATCTCAATATCATCGCCCTCCATAATCAATCTGCAAATAATAAATAATAATAATAATAAATAAAAATAATAATCAATAACAATAACAATAATAATAAATAATAGTAATAATAAATAATAATAATAATAATAATAATAATAAACAATAATAATAAGAATAATAATAATAAATAAAAATAATAATAAATAACAATAACAATAATAATAAATAATAGTAATAATAAATAATAATAATAATAATAATAATAATAATAAACAATAATAATAATAATAATAATAAAATAATAATAAATAACAATAACAATAATAATAAATAATAGTAATAATAAATAATAATAATAAACAATAATAATAATAATAATAATAAATAAAATTAATAATAAATAACAATAACAATAATAATAAATAATAGTAATAATAAATAATAATAATAATAATAAATAAAAATAATAATAAATAACAATAACAATAACAATAATAATAAATAATAGTAATAATAAATAATAATAATAATAATAATAATAATAATAATAATAATAATAATAATAATAACATTAACAATAATAATAACAACATTAATAATAACAATAATAATAAAACTAATAATAATAATTAATTAAAAAAAAAAACACAGAGCCTCGTATAGCCCTCGTATAGGGCTATACTCGGCGTCCTGTTCTTCCACATTCATCTTCAACCTCAAAACTCAAACCCCCAAACCCCACAAAAATCAAATTTCAGGGCAAACCTACGGTCTAAAGGCAAAAACATGGCAAAAATACTAAACTACGGGGCGAAATACGTACCGGTGATGCTTCAAATCTTCGAAAATCCGGTCGAAATACGTATCCGAGGCGTATAGAGGTGTATTCTCCGTATGTGTATTTGTTTTTTGTTTGGGGGTTAAAAGCAGCCTCGTCTAGACCCCCCTGTGTTATACGAGGCCTAGACGCCTCGTATAGCTCTATACGAGGCGTCTTCCTTTTTTATTAAATGACCATTTAGCCCCTGGTATGCCCCCAGTATAGGCATTATTCAGGGGCAAAATGGTAATTAACCATTCCAAAAAGATATTTCTTGGCGGTTTGATCTTGGCGGAGGATTCATTATCGATGTATACCATTCTAGACGTGGCAAGTACATATCTTCCCATTGTTTCGTATGGGGTGTTCGGTTGGTCAACCATAGCCCGTGTGCTGGTGGCATTGGATAATCCCCTTCCAGCTTAACATGTATAATCCCCTTCCAGCTTAACTTCTTTGGAGTCAACACCGCTTTAATCTTTGAAATCAGGCTTTTTTGCTGAGCTGGGGGGTGCGACTCTAATTGTTGTCTAACAATATTTAGCTCTTCGACCACGTCCACGTCATCGTCTATCAATTTACAACTTTGGAAGTTAAGTCTCCGCCAGAAGACGTCCACGTCTTCGAGTTGAATCGGACGCTCTGCACGGTTAAAAACAACATTGTTTAAGTCACATGATTAACGGAAATATATCACACAAGTGTTGTACGTTTAACAATTATTACCTTCAAGCATGTACTTTTCTATCCTGCAAGCACAGGGCAACCCACAGCTGTGCCACATTTGGCAACCACATGATGAATGAAAGCGCTCCAAGACATCTAGCTTCCTAATTGCCATACCCTCCGGCTTTTCTAAGTGTTGCTGTAGTCTGGTGCTCACCAGCACGATCACATTCAAGCCATACCCTCCGGATTCTTCCACCGGTTTTCTTTGATCGACGGGTGACAATAACGAAACCATCCGCGTTTGCTATTTCTTGTATCCGATTCTTTAGTTCATCTAAAGAGTTGAAAACCTGTAACATCGACAATAATAATAAATAATTTTAATAAATAAATAAATAAATAATAATAATAATAATAATAATAATAATTATATAAATAATAATACTAATAATAATAATTAAATAATACAAAAATAGTAATTAATACCTGCTTTTTTAAGTACGGACTGTCCTGGATGGGAGGTGTCTCACCACCATATCTACCATATCCACCATAACCACCGTCTCCTCCGTATCCACTGTATCCACCATCTCCTCTGTAACCACCGTCTCCTCCGTATCCACGGTCTCCTCCGTATCCACCGTCTCCTCCGTATCCACCGTCTCCTCCGTATCCACCGTCTCCTCCGTATTCACACCCGTATCTATAATCCGGATACCCTTGTTGCGTCAGATAACTTGGTTGACAAGCATGGTATGAGTCATCTACAGGGGGTGTTTCATCAACAGGGGGATGATTGTTCAAATCTAGAAACGGTTTGTTTTGTTCTCCTTGTATACTAGACACAACCTCCTCTTGCTCATTAGAATCGGGAACGCAAGACTCCTCCAAAATAAAGAACCGTATCATCATTAGTAAATAATAAACTAAAACAAAAACTAATTAAAACATTTAAGTACCTGTACTGTTACCGGATCGCTTTCGGGCACCCAGTTCTCGCTATAATACTGCCCGAAGACATAGTTGCCGTCCCAGTATGATGACATTTCAACACTTCGGGATGATAAGAACACAAATTAAATGCCGTCCCAGAATGAAAGAAGAAGAAGAAGAAGCAGAATGAAAGAAGAAGAACAAGCAAATGTCTTAAATGTCGGATGCTAGGGACAAACCATACACTGTATGTTGCACTTTTTCATAAGCCATCGACGCCTCGTATAGCTCTAGACCCCTCGTATATCTTTTTGTCACCTGTCGAAGACGCCTCGTATAGGTCTATACGAGGCGTCTTAGTGCCTCGTATCCATCCCTCGTACAGACCTATACTCCCCGTCTGATGTGACTGATTTGACATTGTGCTTTGGTGCAGAGATGGTCGGAAAAGTAACCCTATACGCCTCGTATAGGTCTATACGAGGCGTCCTGAAGGGTGTCAAAATAGGCATAAAGGTGTGTAAATATGTAGACCCAAATGTCAAACTCCTCACTTTGTTCTGCGATTTGAACAACTAAACAGCTAATATCAAACATTGTTCACTGTAATCTATAAAAGAAGCAATAAATAGTATTATAAACAACGTAGGAGAATTGAAAAAATGCATGAATTAGTTTAAAAAAAAAAAACATTATTACAACTTCGCCCAATTCACTTTGCCTACACAAAGTGAAACTCATACCTACTTACATTCCCCTATTCTTTTCCTTTACTGTATCTTAATAAAATAAAAAATAAAATAAAATAAAAACCTTGATAGAACAACATAAAAAGGATAACTGATTCGGGTAGTTCATGCATTAATTTCAACCTTGAAATTTGGTGATGCCCTCGTCCCGAGTGTAAACGTAGGAGTTGTAACGGACGGTCTGAAGGATGACTTTATCGATATGATGAGCATAAAGGCAATTGTTATTAGGCTAGAGTTTCGGTTAGACTTTCAAGTTGCAAACATCAAAGACCAAAAACAAGCACCTAACCGCGTTTCAAAGCCTAATAACCGTTAGGTCGAGTCTTATTACTTAACACAATGTACATATTTTCTTAGCAGTAAAGATATATAACCCTAATCCGTGCATGAGTAAAAGTTTTGAAGTATTGAGTAAATTATATGCAAAAGTAGCAATAAAACAATCTTAGTTTATTATATTAAGGAGCCTTCCTGAGTTCAGTGGGCAATCCACCGCCGTCCGACAAGAGACAAGCCATGTGTTTATGACAAAATAAACGGCAAAGGCAACCTGTTCTTCCCCACTTGTAGGGGCCGCCACTTGCGGGGGAGCTAGGGTCAGGGACACCAACCCTAGTTTTTGATTCTCCTATAAAAGTTTGTGTTTGACTACTTATATATAATCATTTGTAGGTCTTAATATATTATATAAGTGAGGTGCATGATTCAGTAACATGCTCACAGACCAAATGATTAACCTAAAAAAACATATGGAACTCACTTTTGTTTTTGTTAATATTGTAATGTAATACGGCTATTAAAGCCAAAAATGCACTTTGAAAGATCCTAAGTAGCAAGGGTTGTACTTATAATAGAATTATAGATGCATTCCTTTTTAACTTCTCATGGATACGGGTATTAAGTGAACATTATAATATCATAGAATAGATTTAATCATCTGTTGTTGAATTCCGTAGAAGAATAGAATGAACGTAATATTTGAACGTCATTCTAAGATAGTATTTCAACATTTAAGTACACACCGGTTGAAATTGCGCACTATTATAAATTTTTCTAACTTAAAACGGGTTAAAATTGGCAAGCACTACACTACATACCACCAATGTATGTTGACACCTACACCAATTTACAATTTATTGAAATCTATCGTTACAAATTGTGATGTCCGTCGCATCGTGTGGGTTTCACAATTTTTAACATTAACACACCGGTCGTGACTACGTTTCAACCGGTCGTAAAGTCCGCATTCGTATGTCTCGCAAACATCATACGTAAGACCTTGAATCTTCAAATTTTCAATGGAAAATATCAATGGAGGTGGGTGGTGGTATGTTCGGCCTAGAGGGAGAGGGAGAGGTGAGAAAGAGAGTGTTGATGTGTGTGTAATAAGATTTTGAGTTTTTAAAAAGTTTAAATGATTAGGGTGGAAGGGTTTAGGTGACACTTGTAAGCCTAGGGTGTTGGTGAACACCCCCATGTGCCGCCTATTTACATGATAGGACATGTATGTGTTTTGTGACAGTATGTGTACGTATTTTCTAATAAACTTGAATATTATTAAAAAGAGTAAACTACAATTGTATCTTTCATAGTTTGGGAGCACTAACACCCTTACCCTCTATTTTCAAACTTTTATTGTCTTATCAGTCATTTAGTCCCAATTACATCAATCTTAGCCCTTTGTCATCTTTCCGTTAATGGGAACGTTAGTTTGTTGAAAAATTACCTATTTACCCTTCCTACTATCTGAAAAACCCAAATCCCTCCATTGTTATTTCAACTATCTTCTTTTTCACTTTCACTTTTTTTTTCCTTTTTCTGAAACACCCCAAATTCCATGAGATTTTAGTTTAAGCTAATTATGAATAAGTAATGATAGTCTTGGTCATATTAATATAAATATTATTCTCGAAGGGCCAAACATGTTAAGTGTCAAAACATAAAACATTAAAAGAAAACAAAAATTAAAACACATACATAAGTGTGTGTGTGATTGTGCGATCTTGACCAGGAGGAAGGGGAGAAGGGGTGAAACCTTAATTCAAGAAAAATCTTCAATTTGAAAGGGGAAATCGACCCTGATCTGATTCATGGACATAGATTCTTGATCATCTAGACTTTCTACACATGAGGTATAATGGGAACTAGAGCTTCGCGGACTGATGAATGGAACAAGGTTTGGTGACAAATCCGAGATCGGGTCAGCAATGTCAGTTCGTCCATCCGTCAGGTTATATCGCCGACTTAGACGGGTCATCATGTTTTACTTGCCTTTTTCGGCAGTCGGTAGTATTAAACCGTGTAAGCTTCATGAGTCAGACGTAGTGTCTTGTTTTGTTTATGTTCAAGTTTAGAGTTGTAAAATGGATTGTAAATAGGTTTTGTTACCGTAACGGTTATCCGTATTACGAACGGGTCATGCTGAAATTTTATAAAAATTGGCATGAAATATGTTAGTGTTTAAATGATGGTAACCATCAAATGAAAGTCAAGACACTATAATTGTTTCTAGAAATTAAAGCTAAAAAAAATAGGCCTACATTCCGCATAGTAAGAATGTTTAGAAAATTCATGGGCGTTATAAATTGGTATCAGATCGCTGGTTTGAGGGAAATCAAGTATGAGGAGGTAAATACTTGAACTCAAACCTGTGTGCTCTTGTGACAAGGAACCCGTACAATCCAAGACTCGATCAAGATCTAAAGGTAGAAGAGAATGTAAGTATGTATTTAAGTATGTATATGAAGAAAACTAACAGTATGTTATGTGTAAGGTAAGCATAGTTGTTTAGAGAGGATGATTTGCGAATGCGGTGTAGGATCGACACCAAGGCATGTAATAAGACAAAATGATCGCCGGTACATAGATTTAATATATATATATATATATATATATATATATAAGTACATGATGGTAAAAACCTATCAATAGAAGGAGAATTTTAAATGAAAGATAATAATGGAATAGTAATGAGGTTTTGAAAATGTTACACGTGCTGAAAACTAATTCTTCGGACATAAGGTGACGATTAAACGAATACACGAAACTAGTATGTGGATTGTGTACTTGGCCAGGACACAAGAAACATATGACGTTCACGAGACCATGATAATTGTTACAGGTATGTCCGTTAGAATTAGGGAGTAAGTGGACGTGAGGGTGAAAGGAAATGTAAGACTCTCAAGAAATTGAAAGTACCAAACACGAAAGAGAAGCTAGTATGAATGATACGTTAGAATCCGCTAGACGGATTCGAAACATAGAAGGAATGAGAAAGTATGAATGATATGTTAGAATCCGCGAGACGGATTCGAAACATGAAAGGAATGAAAGTATGAATGATATGTTAGAATCTGCGAGATAGGTTCGAAATATGAAAGAATGAATGATATGTTAGAATCCGCGAGACGGATTCAAAACATGGAAGGAGTGACGAATATGAATGAGATGTTTGAATCCGCTAGACGGATTCAAAAAATAGAAAGGAATGGAAAGTGGAATGGAAAGTCCGAATTCGTAAGTAAATGCGGACCGAAGAAGTAATTATTTTAAGGCAGATATTAACCAAGTTATGTTTTAAAACTTTTTACTATATATAAATATAATTATGCAAATGCGTTGTATGCAAGATGGTTAAGAGGGACAAATGAGTCACACGGGTCAAATGGTGATTGCCATTTGAACCCGGTATTTAATGATTTGATTATTCATGTCTAATATTTGTAGGTGGGCATAATGCATGATCATCCATTACCACAAATTGGAAAGAAATAACCAACGCAAGGTATGGATAACGAGTCAATGGATTTGACTTGCATTGGTATGTATAAAGATTATGTCTTTTTAATAGGAGCTTAAAGCTCGGCTAGAGAGGGATGCGTCAGGACTGGGTAATTGGTAAGCATAGATCAGAATGTATTTACAAATGGAATGTGTAATATGTTTTAAGCATGTATGTAAGAAATTTGTAAAAGAGTCCTAGGCGAACAAACACCATGTAGAATGCAAATAACAAATGATATGTGCTAATCGATAATTTTACAGATAAGAATGGAGGAAATTCTCAGTAAGATGATGGTAATAAAGCTGATGGAAGGATGTTCACGAGTGGGAGCGTGTTTCGCGAATGAATGAGACCAAATCTGGTACGAAAGGTGCCAACAAAGAAGCGAATCTATCTTGTTCGCGGATCACTGATTTATGCGATGAAGGCGAGGTTAGTAGAATGTTTAATTCTAGATTAATAAGTACGAATTTATAAATTAATTGTACATATGAATGAATTGAATGGTAGGACAAATATGGTATGATATGAAATAATTTACTTGTAATGGTCAACCTTAGAAAATATTTATGTCATTAAGAGAAAGATTTAAGAACCTTAAACAAAAATCTGGGACTAGTTGATAAATGCTCTTATGGTGCTCTTGCATGACATGCCGGGCTAGTATAGTGAAGTAATGTGAAAGATTAAATATAAGGATAGACATAAGGTTAGACATAAGGTTGTAAGTAGATCAAGTAGTGATAGAAATATAGATTAATGTTTAATCCTCATGACAAGTACGAATAATGAGATATGAAATTGATAGTTACGTTAGCATGTTAATACCTGAGTTTTACGGTAATGCGTACTGCTATGTGCTCACCTCACCTGGGGTCGTGATAGAAATTAAGGACAACGATAATGTAATGATTTGCTCTGAGATAAGCAGAATGAAATAATAATTATCCAGTGATAACTTTTTGTAACATCTGTGCTTGTAATCATTGTGAACAGTTCTATTATCAATAAAACAATGTTATTTGATCCCAATGTTTGTTTGGTTGTGTTTTACATTTTTCATGTTTTGACTTTTATTCAATTTCAAACTCTATATCACTTTCTAGAGAGTTATACGCAAACTGGTGTGTAAACGTAATCAGTTTAATACGACAAATACTCCGGAACATCAACATATACTCAACATACCTTAAATAACCTTTACATAACTTAGAAATAAGTTTTGAAGGCTTTGGTATGTCAAAAACAAGTTAATTCGCTTACAGGGACTAAACTTGACAAACTGCGAAAGTATGCCAATTTGAACTGTAACGAACATTCCGGAATATGACCATAAGTTAAACATACCATAAATATCATTTACATAGCTTAGAAATAGGCTTTGAGGGGTTCGGTATGCTAAAATAAACTTTTGGGTCATTCAGGGACTAAAAGCGTCAAAAAGTGCACAAGTTTGCACTTTTGCGCATAACTCACGTTCTGAATACATCCGGACATCCAAAAATTTATGTAAGCACTAAAATATTTTATTTTAGTGTTTGGCATAAGAAAAATCCATTCGTCGCGCAATTTGGATCGTTTTTCGCGCTTATGCGCATTCCGTCGTAATTAAGCGAACATCGCGATCGTACGGCCAAACGAACCGACATCTGAGATATTTTTGAGCATGTTTCATGTCCACAATTTTTAGGCATCATTTTAGGGCCTTAAAGTTGGCTTTACAGGCCTTAGAAGTGTCGGAAATGGCCTTAAACACGTGCAGGGACCAAAACTGTCATTTCTGAAAGTTAGTTCTGATCAGACATGGCCATGCGGCCCGCGTCAGTTTGGTGTGCATCTTCACGCGGCCCACGTCAGGCTCCCAGAACAGATAAGACTGATTAGTCAGCAGATTTCAGCTGATTAAACCTCATCCACACACTCACACTTGCCCTTTCAGCTCATTAGGGGCCATTTTTAGTTACCACAACTTTCCAACAAGTGTACGCACGAGATTCGATCACGTTATTCAAGAAACGATCTTAACGGTTCGGGAAATACTATAAATACCCCACCCCCATTTGCTTCAAACTCACTAGAATCTGATCTAAAAGACTCTAAGTTGGAACCATTGTTTCATACCTGAGTTATTTTGATCTAGATTAGCATTCGGGGACCCTTCGTAAGTATTCCTTCGTTCTTTTATTGCTTTTCGAGTCCGAAAGTCAAACTTTGTTTGACTTTCTGCGTTGACCAGTTTATGGTCAATGCGAATTTCGTTTGAACTTCGCAACGTGATTGTAATCACGATGGTTATAGTCCCTTGTGACTATGCCTAATGATTACCATGTTGTCTAGGGTCGTAAGGGTAAGCGATCTAATAAATCGCTTATACCTTCGAACCCGACCCATTTGGTCGATCATTAGGATCCGACCAGACACATTAGGTGACCATAGTATATAGGGAATAACCATCCGAGGTTATACCTTATGGTCGCTTCGTTTAAGTAGTTGTATGATAGGTAGTTTATATGCCTTAGGTAAATTACCAAAATACCCCTTTGATGCCAAAATTCATTTTAAACATATGTAACATAACTTTTGACATCTAAACAGATTTGACAACCATATTAGACATGTTAAGGCATATTTTACTTGTCATAGGACTAGTTAGGCGTTCCGAACGCGTTTTACGCGAACGACGCGTTAAAGTAGCATAAGCTACCTAAACGGGTCGTAATGGGTCACAAACACTTAGGTTAAGTTTCGTTTTAGTATGTGGGCTTTGTTAAACCATATTACACGAGTCTCCATACTCGTTCGGTTTACGAACCCTCATTCTATCCGATCCTCCGATATTAGGTCCGGTTTATTAACATAGTTACCTATATTAGGTGCCGTTTGATTCCGTGATCTCTAGCATTGCTTGGTGGTTATCTTAGGACTTCTGAGCAATCTCAAGTGAGTACATAGACCCCTCTTTTACTGTTTTCCAAACTGTTTTGGGGTGGAACACATGTGCCTATTGTTACTTTCATGCTTTCCTGTTTTCACACCATATACTTATTATGTTCGTTAGTACATTATAGTACATGATTTCATTACATTTCATGCTATGTATGCCCATTGTGTGCATACTTAGTACATTGGTTTACATTACATTTTATGCTATGTGTGCCTATTGTGTGCATACTTAGTACATTGGTTTACATTACATTTTATGCTATGTGTGCCCGTTGTGTGCATACTTAGTACATTGGTTTACATTACATTACATTTCATGCTATGTATGCCCATTGTGTGCATACTTAGTATAGTTGTTTTCATCACATGCTTACATTTTGGTATGACATTTGGGTTGTTTAAAATGGAACAATACATTCATTAACATTAGCTACGCCGTTCGTTAGTAGGTAGTGGTACCATAGGAATTGACAACTCCCGTTCCTGAAATCCTGGGTTTGTTTGGATTGGAAGGAATGACCGAATTCGATATACATAACTTAGATAAACCTTTAATTTGTTTAAGGGTTTATCGCCACAGTCTTAAGGCTTGGATGTATGCATTTTCACAATACCGCATAAATGTTTGTAACAGTATAGCATGCATTTGTTCCACAAAACATAACTTTGATTTAAACCATGTTTTACTTCAATACCTTGTTTTTGTGCATTTTACATATGGTTTAGTTGATATATTTCACTTACCATACATGATATTTTTAGGTAAACATTACATAATCTACATTAACATAAACATTTTGACATTGATATACACATTTAGTGGTTTACATTGGACATAGACATTTCAATATGGTTTACACATTAACACATGACAATTCATTTATACATGAACAATTTACATTGATGGTTGGTTTGGATAAATGATTCGAGTAACGAGGCGTGTGTAATATAATACAAGCATGGTGGATACGCCGCTGGTACTTCCTATAAATAAGTGTTCGTATGATATTTCATGTCGTAGCGTTACTTAAATCATTTCAATATTTGACATATTACATTTTACATAAACAACTTATTTTCACAAGACATTGATTTACAAAACAACTTATCTTATACAAACTCATTTTTACTTGGTTATTCATTTAACCTTACATTATTCTCTTATTTATACATATCATTGCTTTTTAATGATTTACAAAACAAAACAACTTACAAGGTTCATGACTGACTGTTATTAAACAATTTTTCCTAAACTTATAAGTCATGAATCCTATTTTCACAAAACCTATGTATCTCACAGGCATTTTTATGCTGACGTACCTATTTTCACATGTGTTTTCAGGAGCTTTTCCGTAGGATGATGATCGTGACACTAGGGCGGACCTGTGCCTTAGAGACATAAAATGAAGATAGACTTAGTTTAATTATGTTCTGAACTCTTTATTTCCTGTTTAAGACAATGTAACTCTTATGTTTATAAATAAAATACAACTTTGAATGCCATGGTTATGAAACAATTAATTCTGTTACAACACTCCCCGACGTTTCCGCCGCGGTTGCATGTTATACGCGGTCGTGGTGTGACAGAAGAGTTGGTATCAGAGCCAATGGTCATAGGGAATTAGGTTATTAGTAATTCTTTGACCTAGACTATAACCTTTCTAGGACCCTAACACAAGTTATCTTGTGTTTAGATCTTAAAACATGTACATCACCTATCCTTAGGTGATTATCAAAACAAAAACCAAATTTTCCAAAACGATTTTTGAAAAACAATCATCTGTTTTTGGATGATTTATTACAAGGTTTTAAACCCTCTTTTGTAAGGTTTTGAACCCTTCCAGTTTGACTAAATTTTTGGCCTTGTGCCTTCAAATTTTCAAAATCTCGTCAACGTCTTGGGTTTTAAATAATGTGAACACGTGCAAACTGGAAGAGTGAATGCCTGTATTCTGGGTTTTTCTGTCTAGGCAAGCACTTCATATATATCTCATCAGACACGAGACCAGTTGTGCTTACCTGGGAATTCTTGGGATGAGTGTTCACTTATAGGCGAGCATGTCTTCGTGATACATTATTTTTGATCCATTTACTTTTATTAGTCACTGTGTGTCGTTTGTTTGCTTGGTAATGCGGACGAATGACCACAATCTTTGCTTTTGTTGATTTTGTTTCATCTCATTCTCTTCATGCAATCATCTCACTCGTTTCCTTTCATGTTTTCCTCTTTTAGAATGCCTCCTCGACGCGAAAACCAGATAGCGACTGCCGAGCTGGCAGAAATCGTTGCGCAGCAGATGGCTGCCCAATTCCCAAATCTCTTTGCTCAATGGCACCAAGCCAACAACAATAACAATGCTCCATGCAAATACAAGGATTTTAACTCGGCTAAACCACTCAAGTTTAGTGGTTCTGAAGGAGCGACTGGGCTTCTTCAATGGTTCGAGAGCATTGAGAATACTTTTCGCCACGTGCAGTGTCCTGACAATCGCAAGGTCGAGTTTTCTTCGAGTGTGTTTCAGAAGAGGGCTCTCACATGGTGGAATGGGGTTATGAGAGACCGAGGTGCAGAAGTTGCTCTAGCACAAACCTGGGCTGAACTTAGGGCTCTTATGATGAGGGAATTCTGTCCTCGCCATGAACAGCGAGCGTTGGAGAAAGAGTTTGATGACTTGAAGCAAGATAGTGGCGAGCACAGGGCATATACTGATAGGTTTGAGGAGTTGAGTCTGTTATGCCCAACAATGGTTACCCCACTCGACAAGGCTATCGAAAGGTACATCGACGGCCTACCTGACTCAGTGCAAGACATCATTACTGGTAGTAACCCTGCCACACTCCGTCAGGCTATCGAGTTATCAGCAACATTGATTGAGTCACAGATTCGGAAGAATAAGTTACACAGGAAGGGTGACAAGGGCAAGAAACAGGCATCTGACAAAGAAGATAGCAAGAAAGGTCAAAACAAGAATGGAAAGGATTCTGGTTCATCGAAAAGGACAAGGAAGCGTAAGGCTTCCCAAAACTATGCTGTCACTGCCCAAGCTAACCAGGCAGCTCCCAACCAACCCGCACAGCCTCCAGCGAAGAAGTCGTATTCAGGGAATGCACCTTTGTGCAATAGATGCAACAGTCACCATCAGCCGCAACATCAGTGCCGTTTCTGTACTAACTGTGGGAAGTCAGGTCATCTTGTCGATGTTTGTCGGTTTGCTCAGAGTCGGGCAGTTCAGAACCCGGCTCAACAAGTTGCTCAGCCTCCTGCTCAGCAACAGGGTCAAGCTGCACGACCACACTACCCACCAGGTGCTTGTTATAACTGTGGGGATCTGACCCACTACAGAAACCGGTGCCCAAGGCTAGCTAACCAGAATCAGAATCCAAATCAGAATCAGGCTCAGGCTCGAGGGCGAGTCTTCAACATGAATGCCCAAGAGGCGCAGGCGGACGATAATGTGGTGAACAGTACGTTCTTTATTAATAATCAGCCTGCATCTGTTCTTTTTGATTCGGGTGCCGACAAGAGTTTTGTGTCATTGTCTTTTGAGCCAATGCTTCGCGTGTCTAGAACGAAACTAGGAAAACCCTTGACAGTAGAAGTTGCTAGTGGTGAACCCATTGTTCTTGATTCTGTTCTACGCAACTGCCAGTTAAACCTTAACGACCATCTTTTTCCTATTGACCTCACGCCAATGCAACTTGGAAGCTTCGACGTTATAGTGGGTATGGATTGGTTATCTAAGCATCGCGCAGAGATAGTTTGTTCTTAGAAGATTGTTCGTGTGCCACTTTCGACAGGCGAGATCCTACAGGTTCAAGGTGAGAAACCATCTGGTGGTCTCAAGCTCATGTCTTGTTTTAAAGCTCGGAAGTATCTGCGGAAGAACTATGTGGCTTTCTTAGCACATGTTACAGCAGATAAAGGCAAGGGTAAGTCTATTTCAGATATTCCTGTCGTTCGGGATTATTCTGAAGTATTCCCTAAAGAGTTACCTGGTCTACCCCCAGCACGCCAAGTCGAGTTCCGCATTGATCTCGTACTCGGTGCAAATCCCATTGCCAGAGCTCCATATCGTCTTGCACCGTCTGAGATGCAAGAGTTGTCTAAGCAGCTTCAGGAGCTCTCTGACAAAGGCTTTATCCGTCCCAGCTTTTCACCTTGGGGTGCTCCCGTTCTTTTTGTCAAGAAGAAGGATGGATCCTTTAGGATGTGTATCGATTATCGTGAGCTTAACAAGCTTACCATCAAGAATCGATATCCCCTACCTCGCATAGATGATCTCTTTGATCAGTTACAGGGCGCTTCTTATTTTTCGAAGATTGATCTACGTTCTGGATATCATCAACATCGTGTGCATGAAGAAGATATTCCCAAGACGGCGTTCCGCACTCGGTATGGGCATTACGATTTCACAGTCATGCCATTCGGTTTGACTAATGCTCCTGCTGTTTTCATGGACTTAATGAATAGGGTCTGCAAACCTTATTTGGATCAGTTCGTCATTGTTTTTATTGACGACATCTTGATTTATTCTAAGACGTGAGCTGATCACGAGCAACATCTTCGTCTTACTCTGGAACTCCTAAAGAAAGAGCAACTTTTCGCCAAATTCTCCAAGTGTGAATTCTGGCTTAAGGGAAAACACAATGGGCACACTAACTCTAAACAAGGAACTAGTAATCTGTTCGGTTTGTGAGATGAAGATGATGTTGATGATGTTAACTGGTGATGATAAACATGGTGTCTTGAACTTCTTCGGGTGTAAAAATGATAGACTAAAAATGCGAAATCACCATTTTACCCTTTGACCGTTAGTGGGTAACGGTTGACTTTAATAGAGTTTAGGTCCAGGGTCCAAGATTGATACAACTGGTAGACGAAATTTGAAAATAGGAGGTAAGGGTATCAGCGCCCCAAAGCCCTGTTTGAGATATAGAATTGTTAACAGGATAGTTGAGCAATTTATATCTCAAATTAGGGTTTTCAGTAAGTTTAAGATCAAGTTTCATATAATTTAATCCTAAAGGATAATTTTAACTACAAATTATCACAAACGGGTATACTCAATTTCGTCACAGATACCTAGAACCCGATGGTAATGAGTAATGGGTACCTGGTGGATATTTGACCTTCTATTGAACACAATTTTGTAATCGGGTATGAGAATGTAATTTATATAACATGTCAAATACCAAGCCTTTTTGCCACCCCTAGCTCTCAGTCTAAGGTTTTGGGTAATACTATCAAGTCTTATATGGTTAAATACTAATACTTATTGATTTGGGTGATGGTGTTGGAACCCCAAAGTCTCAGCTTAACCAAAACCTTGTATAAAGGTAAAAGATGATTATAAAAAAAGTGTCACATGATCATCCTACGATATCAAAGCAATAGGGTTAAAGGGGTTGTTTTAGTGAACAATAGAAGACCGCATTTGAGTACCAACCCAAGAGGACCATTATGCAACCACAATGGGTTCCAGACCGAGGTAAAGCACTTATTCAGGTTGCTAACTTGTTTGTTACTTTGGGAGATTAGAATATGGGGTTAATTAGCCTTACGTTGATGAGTGGGATGAGAAATCTATGCCTCAAAGAAGCAAATTAGTAAGCTTATTTGCACACTCAGGAGTCATATTTGCGTAAGAATGAGCGTGAGAAATCATTTCTTTGTGATAATTGTTCTAGCTTTAACCTTGATGATCAAAAAATTTGATGAGGTGTTAGACTAAGGATTAGTCACATGACAGAGAAATAGGGTCAAATGGGGTTTTATAGTTAAATGTAAGGGGTAAAGTGTAAGCGTACGAGAGATTCTTCATATTTCGCTTATATGTTGATGTCGAGGAGATTACACTAAAATTCTGGTAGGATTTCAATCAAGATGGCGAGTTCTGATGAGAATCTTAGTTTCCCTAAGACTCCTACATGAGTAAATATATAATGAGGGATTCCATTGCTTATAGCTTAATGTGTTCGAGAACATCTTCGGTCTGATAGTTGTGCTAGTCAACTACCAAATAGGTTTAATGGTACCAGTTAGTAGCTGAGTGGTTTACGAGAACTTCTAGTGACAGTCGAAGTTTTAAGCATGAAATTCACAGGTTAGGACAATTTACCCATACACAGGGTTTCACAAGGATTCACATGCATCGCAAATTACTATTACGTGTGAACACGCTATGATAATTTGGTTTGCATGCTCACCCTACTGTCTCCTGTCCTGTGTCGAGATGTCGTCCAGATATGATTATCAAATACATAGTGTTGCCAAAGAAATGAAAGATCATCAAAATTTTGGATATAAGCATTGTTGTAGAGATCGCTAGGCGTCAGTCGGGCAGTTGAGCACTGACTCGGGATTAATCGGGATTAATCAGGATTAATCGGATCGGAATTTATGTATATAATTTTTAAATTTATATATATATACACATACATTAATATCATATAATACTTAAAAATAGTTCAAAATTCAAACAACTATAAGTTTAAAACATAAGAAATCAAGTATTTAAACATTCAATACACACATTAATATCAATATAGTACTTAAAAGTAGTTCAAAATTTAAACAACGAAGTTTAAAACATAGCAATTTAAGTATTTAAATATTCTAACATTAACACATCAGTCATGACATTATGGAATATGTTTTAATGGCTTAAAACATGTTTTTTTTTTGGGCTAGGTTAGAACTAAACAACTTGGGTCATGTATTTAATGGTTAAAAACATTGTTTGGGGGCAGATTTAAACTAAAAAAGAGTGGGCCGACTAGAAACGATTTGGCCGACGTGGGCCGATTTGGACCGACTGCCGACTAATGGTCCGACTAGCTCGAAATTAATCAGTTAACGCCCGACTAGCGCCTAGGCGCCGATTAATTCTGATTTTTACAACACTGGATATAAGTCATAAGTCGATCAACTAGAAGTTATATAAAAAAATATCTATGGATCGGTTGATCCGAGTATCCTCTCGAGTTGAGACACACAATGAGAGTCCAATCCAGTAGATTGTAGATGGAAACATGCACATAAGACATACATGCACATGAATGTGACTCCAAGAGATGAAGTTGGCACATTGACATATCGAACTTGATTTCGGCAATAAGGTGCGCAAGGGTTTGTGATATGCACAAATTGTAACATATAAATTATATCAAATACGGTAGAAAAACAACATTTTTTATAGTAACGTTAGAAAAAGTGTGTTTCTTGATTACTTTTGATTTTCAGGATAAAATAAGCTCAAACGAACAAAAGAAACAAATTAACAACAAAAACCAACATAAAGACGAAGAAAGGAAGTTGACACGTTATACCGACCCTCCAAAGCTTCACCCCAAGAATAAAAGCAACAATCCAGAAGCCTAACACGGGGCCGTGCCTGCCAGGCATGGGTTGTGCCCTAGTCTATATTCCTTAGAGAATAAATACAAATAAAAAACGACAAGGGACACGGGTCCGTATAACCTAAGCACGGGCCGTTGTCAACTCTCATATTTGCATATATGAGTTCGTACAACAAGTACAAGGGCCACGGGGCCGTGTGTGTAGAAGAGCAAACAAGAGTATTAAATGAAGACATAGAAGGTGAAGGACAAGGGGTCGTGCCCACCAGGCACGAGGCCGTGTGAGTCTCTTGATTCCAACTATAAATAGAGGTGTTTGGCTCATTTGCAAACCATCCCTTGTCAAACAATTTCTCTCAGTTCCACCACCACAATACCATCATCTTCTACTAAATTAGTTAGAGTAGTCTCGGGATCCAAGATTGATAGTAAGAGCTTTTGTCAAACTATGGTCATGCTTGGCTAACCTCTTACGTCACTTGGTGAAGACGAAATGTTTTGTGTATTACTTTTAATTTCTAACCTTTGGTCACTTTTTAATTGGGTATGTATTAATGACTACAACAACTAGTTTTTTTACATCGAAGGTGAATTTTTATTCTATCATTCTTCATGTTTTGATGATTTACTCATTCGTGTCTTTACGCTCTATATAAAGCACGTTAACTGCCTAGAAGGGGGTTAGAAGGGTGGTTTGGGTAAAGTTCTTGACTCGTTCAGTGTAGTGATCCGGCGAGAACCTAATTCAAGCTTATTAGGACTTTCCTTGAAGTAGATAGCATCAAATCGGGGGAAGTAAGAATGGCTTGTAATCACTTATAAACAAACTAGTATTAAAACTTTAAACCGGCCTTGCGGTACTGTATACCTGCTGACTCAGACCAATATGGCTGAGGGTAGCGTTGCTTCCAAAAGAGGGAAATGCCACATTTTGCATTAATAAATTACTTAATTATCTTTCAATAATCCGGCCTTGCGGAACTGTATCCCTGCTGACTCAAACCAATATGGCCGAGGGTACACTACAAGAAACTACCACTTTTAGCGGCGACACCATTAGCGGCGACAGGCGAAATGTCGCCGCTATTGGTCGATCCGCGTCCCGGAGTCTGAAACCAAACCCCAACCGTTGATCCTTATCCTGATCTAACGGTTGGGGATTTAAAGGGCATTAGCGGCGACAAGACAATAGGCATTAGCGGCGACAGCTGTATCAAATAAAAGTCAATCCATGTGAAGCTTGAAAAGAGCTGATCTCTGCCCTTGATAAGAGGATGATCCAACGGTTTGGGCTCTTTCCTGCTTTCTCTCCCTTAAACAAACACACTCACCTACAAACACAATCACCAAACTCCATCATCTTCACCAACAACAATAACCTGCTACCACCACCACCAGATCGCCACCACCGTGAAGCTACCACCACCCTAAAGCTCCACCCACCACTGTTGGACCGCCATCATCAAGCTCCACCACCACCATTGGACCGGCTGCACCACCACCACCACCGGTAAGCTTCGTCAACCACTGTTGAACCGCCATCATCAAGTTCCACCACCACCATTATCAAGCTCCACCACCACCATTATCAAGCTGCACCACCACCACCACCGTGAAGCTCCGTCAACCTCCGTTGAACCACCGTTGAACCGCTATCATCAAGCTCAAGTCCCGGCCAATTTCGTTTTATTGTTTAGAATATGTATAGTTCCGACAAGTTCCGGCCAGTTTCGTTTTATCGTTTTATTGTTTAGAAAATGTATAGTTCCGACAAGTTTTTGATAGTACCGTTGAATCCATTTTTTGAGATGAGAATTTGAATGAAAAGTTATGTAATCTTAAAATTTATTAGTTCCGACAAGTTTTTGATAAACGATTTGTTAGTTCCACACGTTATGTAATCTCCAGAAATCTATCTCAGGCGACCTTTCCTGCGAATTCACCGGCAAGAGCATTAGCGGAGACGGTATCAATAGCGGCGCCAAACTGGGCAATACCGACCCATCAATACCGGCGACCCTTTAGCGGCCACATGTCGCCGCTAAAGGTTAATAGTGGCGACAAAGTAGGGCAATAGCGGCGACACCTGGCGTCGCTAAAGGTGCCCTTTTTTGTAGTGGTAGCCTTGCCTCCAAAAGAGGAACATGACACTTTAACTAAGATAATCTATTAAAAAAACATAAAGTACGAAAATTATCAAATAATACATAAAAGATGAGTTGGAAACAAGTGATTCTTCCTTTTTATTTGTTTCTTTCATTTATTTTATTTTCTTTCTTCATTTTACATGTTTACAAACGTTTTAGACAACATGAATTAAAATCACCTTCAAAAGCAAATCACGTGAACCAAAATAAATCACCATCAAAACCTACACAACATATCAGATGATATGAATAAAATTGAATCATGTCTAAAAACCCATATGAGAAAACAAACTATATAAAAAGAATACTATATCTACAAATAAACCTAAAATATTTCAGTGACCCAACTCGAAAACCCCTTTTCATAGACATTCCTTCCAAATGACGCTTAATCGTATAAACCATGTAAGAAATTAAATATGAATTGCACATCTAAAGAAATTAATTACATTGGGACAACAAATAATATACTACTAGAGGGAAGCTTGTGATTATCACCACAGAAACTCTAAACAAATACATAATAAAATTAAAATCTACACTTAGACATTCATCTAGATATTCATGATCAAATAAATAAGGTTGGGATCTCCTATTACATGGAAAGCGAACAATTGGGTTCCTTACATCAATTCTTTATATTATTTGACATTTACTTTTAAGAACATAACATGTAGAAACATAGGTTTGTAGATTTAGGGAATGAGACTTGGTGGGAATGAATCAAGAAAGTTGTTCATCCAGTTGTCATCATCTTCATAGTCATTTCGTTCTTCTCCCCCTCCTTGACTCGCGCATTGATGTTCCATTGTCGAGATTTCATCGTTTCGAGCAAATCTACCTCGTATACGAGGTCTACTATCTGCCAATGTTTTCCTACATACATACTATACAATGAAAATAAATGTTTGTTATGCCTATTAAAAGGGAAATATAAAATTAACAAAAGTATTTGTATTTTGTTTATTTTTTTGAAAGAAGGAAAAATTGATTTAACACATATGTAAGCGAGTTTAACCTTGATTTTCTTGGTGAAGTTACGCTGCGTTTTCTTGCTTCGATACCGTTCGATTCTTTCTTTTTTCTCATCAGGTGAGTACCGACAGGCCTTGTTCATGCTTTCGATGATACTGTTACTTTCACTCGATAATGGACTTTCTGATCGATGGAAGTTACTATGTACCATATTTGTTCCCTGTAACAAATTGAAACAATGATTAAATACATAGAAATCTGAAACTAAAAAGCTTATAAAGGCTAAGATTTTTTTAATGGCTAACGAATCTTTCAAATGGTCTACTGCGATTCACAACATCGGTATACACTCGCCTTCGAACCGGTGAAAACCCTCACCTATGGCCGAACCCGTGAACACTCGCCTGAAGGCACGATAGTGCGGTGAGGTAAAACCCGCTTAGTTTAAGGATCGAACTAGCGATCGCCGCCTACTCGCCTATTCTCTCATTATCACCAGAGGCCGCCGAAGCTAAATGTTTGCGGCATAAATTAAAGCTGGATCACTTGGAACCCTAGATCTCTCTCTTACCACTCCACTACCAACTCATTGGCTATAAAGACAGGGATTATGCTCACATAGCAATAATACATTCAACATATTAAAGTTTAAAAGTTTAATAAAACTGGTTGCCTTCCCTTTGTGTTTTCCTTGTGTCACTCATGATTGAGACTAATCATATGTCGTGGGGTTATAATTCCTTACAACACTGTTGGGGTAAAGCTACGTACTAAAGTGAAACAAATGGCTATATTAATATATCAAAGAAGCTTACAAATATAATAATTTAATATATATTAGTTTCTAACTATATTGATCATGTACTCGTGTTAACTTCTAAAATGGAAATTGATAGGTAGCTGATTTAACAGTTAACTGATTTCTACTTCAACTAACTAGAAAAGAACAATGAGACAATACCCCAACATAAAATGTTATAACTTGGACCACGATTGAAGCTATGAGATGTATAAGCAGCAAATGGAAATGTCTTGATCATAAAACGGATCATGAGGCAAACGCTATAGGCGGTTTGCCCAGAAGTTGTAGCCGAGTTCCATTATTTAGGGCTACGATTTCGTTATTGTCGTTATTGAAGACTTTCCTTATTTTATAGTCTTTCTGATATTTTTCTTCTTTAGACCACACGATATGGACGTCGAAACACGGCGTTGTTGCCAGCCCACGCCCGTAAAACAACCCGTGCCCGGCGTTGTGCTTGGGGCTTGAGGATTTCCACCGGCGTGGGGCAAATGTGTGGGTGAGGTGGAAGCTCTTTATTAGTGGATGTAGTTTAGGTTAGTTTTGATTGGTTGATGTTATTTATTTTTATTTTTTTTGTTTTCTTTCACGCCACTTTCCCACCCCATGCTTTTTCTCCACGCCATTATGCTAACATGCTTGCCACATGTGGCTCCACGCTCTTCATTCAAACCCCTCCACACCTTATGGTTTTTCGATGAAACGGGCAAATCACAAATTTCCTTGAATTAGAGGTGTTTAACTTTCAATATACTGATGTTGACAATTTGTAATTTCAAAATTTTAACAATAAATGTCAAATTAGGAATTTTTATAAAGCGGACACTCATGTAGGGTATGTTTGGTATTGAGGTTTTTTAAGAGATTCTAGTTTTAATCTTTTAAGAAAAAACTCATACTTAATAAAAAAGTCTTGTTTGGTTGAAGGAGCTTGAAGCTTTTAGGTTAGGAGATTGAAGCTTTTGGTTGAACGCTCATACTAGTAGCGTTTAGAAGGAGCTAAAAGCTTTTAGGGAAAAAAAACGACTATTTTAACATCTAAAGATAATAAACTTTTTAATGCACAATTTCTTTAAAATTTTAGTTATGTCCGTTTTTGTCATTTTATACATTTTATTAAAAGCTTCAGCTACTCTGCCAAACACCAAATATATCTAAAAAGCTACAGCTACTAGCTACTAGCTACCAGCTTACCAACTTTCAGCCACCAGCTACCAGCCTCCAGCCACCAGTTACCTTTGCCAAACATACCCGTAATGTTTCAAACATTTAATAATTTATTAATATCTAATAAGAATTATCTCTATTCATTTATGTACTTCCCGCTCTACGTAAAATCGTAAAAATTAAGAAATTTCAATTGGTGTTCGGCTAATTTGTCTATGAGACGACTTGTTTGAGTCTAAAAAACAGAGACTTTTTTTTAATATTCACAAAAAAAAAAAAAAAAAAGTAAAAAAACCTGTATATCTCCTGCACTGAAAACCCTCCTCATTGAAGTGGAACTACTTCCTTCTGAGTCTAGTAACTCAGTAGGGGACGAAACATGTTGATTTAAGAAGCCATTATTACGGTTATTAAACTGAGTAGCTATGGACTGACTACTTCCACTCCTATGAATCTCCTTGGTCAAACTCGGTGAGTCATACCCTCCGCTACTCGTTGTATACAACGAGTCCAACTCGTACCCAGGGATGATTAAAGGGGGTGGTGGAGGGATGACGTAATCGGTGGTCGTAGGCGGTGGAAGCACTGATCCCGACATGAGAAGAAAGTCCGGTGAGAAATTATATGTCTCATTGTTGTGAGTGTGTCCGTACATTGCGTGTGGAGGATTAAGTTGATGTTGCAATGAAAAGGAGTGTGTTGTGTATAGTTGTTGTAAAACATGTCACACGTTTATATAAGCTTGATGGTGACGTCGAGCATCACGTCATTGTATGGTTTGACACTTTATGATTTCATGTTTTAAAGTGACAACAAACGTTTTGACTTTCGAATAATGGATTGAGGTCGACATATTCTGACCTTTATTTTTCTTAGGACCTATCAATATCATCTACGATGTGAAATCTTTGATGTGTATCCTGATATATGTATAATGAAAATGCATTAGTAAGAATATATGGTATGGGCGCCACGTACCTTACTAGATTTCACACAATAATGTCCCCTACCTTCATATCGTCGGCGCTTATGGGCGCGCTATTGATCAGCCACAGCAATGACGAGGTTGTGTGGTGGACCAGTGTGTGTGTGTGTGTGGGGGGGGGGGGGGGGGGGTATTAACGAAAAGAGGGCTTTATCTCATAAATTGCTTGTTAAGGAGGGGAGATAGTTCTATTGATGATGTGGTGCTAAGATGACACAATCGAGCCTTACAGGATCCAAACCATACCATGCATCCTAATTAACATCTACTATGTGAATCTGTGTATCTGTAATAATATATGTACAATGAAAATTTCGTTAGTAATTAACATCTAAATCTAAAGTTTAAACAGATATTTAAAGCAACATTCTTTTTGAATTATTATTATTATTTCTATATAAAATGATACGCAATGCTGAGCTTTTCTCATCAACATGTCATATCAGCATGTCACATCATTATAAACCATAACCATTTCAAACTAGGAATGAGATCGGTAGAATACTCGTACCAGTACTGAAAATACAGGCACTAAATTTGAACAAAACTAGGTATAAATACGGGTACGAGTATTAGTACCGACATTAGGTACTATACTTGTTTTGTTACCACTTTATTTTCATTTTATTTATTTAGCATTTCTACGAATACTAAACACGTAAAATCATTACGAGTATCAATACCAACGGGTATCATATATACAAAATTGGTACGAGTACCAACATGATACGGGTATCAAATAGGTAAAATCATTATACGTAACAAAAAACCCATAATACGGACTAAATCATAACATAAAAAAAACTCTTGAAATTATATATAAAATTTGGTACAAGTACCATTTTTTACCCGTACCAATACCGAAAGTAACAAACACCAAAATTAATAAACCTGGTGCCACACTTTTTTACTCCAACACTAAACCACTCTAAACATCCACCTCATCACCTATTTTTTTTATTTAAACTATATATCTATTTATAATTTTAATAAATCATGATATTGTTTATATTTTTTTAAAATTCTAAAAATATAGAAAAATAAAATTCATAACAAATTAATTTATTTATTTGTTATTATTTTTTTTATTTTGTCATTTAGAATTTAAATAACCTGTGCACTTCTCTTTTAGATAATTTACTACAAAGATTTATCAAAAAAAATGACAAGAAACCCTTGGAATGAAAATGAAGACATGACCTTGGTCAACTCTTGGATAGACTTTTGTGACAATAGACAAGGAGCTGTTTCAATTGAAGCACTCTTATTTGAAGAATTCCGTCAACGTTTAATTATGTGGTGTGTTTATGTTTATTAATGTGGTTTGTTTAGGTGAAATTAGTGGGTGTGTGTGTGTGGGGGGGGGGGGGGGGGGGAGCACCACATCGCCTTAAATACCCGTTTGCTCAACCGGACCAAGCCACCTCTGAACCACCTATGTCATCCTCCTCCAACGCTTCACCTCGTTCGTTTGCGAAACCACATCGCCGGAGGATGCTTTAAATATCACTACTGTCTATGAGTATTAATAGCAATTTTGTCATACTCGTTTATTTAGTATTGTGCACGTGTTTAAAAGCTAAGGACATACATCTATATCTATACTATATAATAAAAGAAACTATTTGAGTGATACTTATCATCATATTAGGTCATTTCTCTTATTGATAATTATTATTTAGTTTAATCTATTCTAATTAATTATAGATAACTCTCTAACTATAAATTATTTAGTTTAATCTATTCTACTTAACTATAAATAGTTATTCTTTAGTTTAAATTTAATGTATACTTCTCATTTATAATATTATTTATTTGATTTTATATTTCATTTTATTTTTATTGTTTATATTACCTAACGTGTTATATAACAACTACAATTTTTAGTTTCCATTTACCTCGACTATTCAATCATATTTTTTTCTATCTTATATTAACTAAATAAAAAAAACTAATATTAAATCTTGTCCTACTTTAAAAGTCGAATAAAATACTTATATTTTTCTAATAAAATGTTATCCTTAAATTTAAATTGTTAATTTAAGAGATTTTAATTATCTATCACCAAAACCAAACTTTGTGATAATATATTATTTATTTTTATTTTCATTATTAAAAAAATTAGTATATTGACTTTATTACATATTTTTTAAAACAAATTGTATATAAGTTTTAATATTACTTTATATATATATAACTAGATTTATTACGGGTTTTTTAAATATAATTTATATTTTATCACTTAAATGACTGCTTATTTGCTTCTTGAATAACATGTTTGACCACTGTATCTTCTTTTCAATAATCATCTCTGTAATCACCATATCTATCACATACCGATTATATCCATTAGTTTTTTTAAATATAATTTTCTTATTATTTGGTATATAAAATAATATTTATTCAACATGTGTAAAACACAAGCGTTTTTAAAGATATAATTATTTTTATTAATTGGTAAACAATATTACATTTATTCAACCGGTGTAATACAAGAGGTTATAACCTAGTAATAATATATTCTAGTTCAACCATTATTTATCTTAAAAAAAGCTAAGGACATACATGAGATATTCTAGTTCAACATTAATTATTTTCAAAACGCTATATGTATACAATTCATCACAATATATTCTGGTTTTTGGGACTGAAATAAGAAGGTTGCAAATTCTGCAACCTACGTTCGTGAACTTCGCAACCGGTGTAGTTTTGATCGCATATCGGTCCTAAAAACTGTGACTTTTTTTTGGTCCAAATGTCTTGTAGAACAAGATAATCATGATGGTGGTAATGTCTGTAGTTTTGTTTAAGTGAAAGTAAGCTCATGTCATAGAACCTAAAAGAGCTGCTGGTCACATGCAAGCAGAATTTTTGCTAAATATAAAACGTACAAAAAGGATGATACCATAGTCACTTATCATTAAATAAGTATAATGGTTCTTTTCTTATTTTTTTAAACCAGTAATTCTTATTTTTATGGTTTCCAATATGAATTTCTCCCTCAAATAGATGTCGTTAGCAACAACCATTAAAGGTCAGCAAGACCAAAGAGTTTGTAGCCTAGTAGTATCAAAGTGTATAATAAAAATGTTACTTCTTAAACTATATATTAAGCCGTTAAGGGTTTTGGTCTATGGTAGAAGTTGATGTTTGTGTACGAGTAAGTTTAGAAGATAAGACAAAAGATCAAATACAAATAATCTTAACATACTAAACATACAAATTGAAGGAAAACTCAAAAAGACAAGGTGGCATTTTGGTAATTACCACCAACTATCAAAGTTACTATACAAATGTGAACTCAACAAAAAATACCTAAAAAAACACAAATTTTTTTTTAATATTTTTTTTAAAAAAATCGCCACATTTTGTTAGCAAAAAAAAATTTTTTTTTGCTGCTACTAAAAGTAGCGATTTTTAATAAAAAATGTTTTAAAAAAATAAAATAATTTGTGTGTGTGTTTTTTTTTTTTTTTTTAGGTTTTTTGGGGGTTTAGTTTTTAGCATTTTAGCTTTGGGGGGGGTTAGGTTTTTTAGGCTTTTTAGATATATTTGTAGAGTAACTTTGATAGTTATTGATAATTACAAAAATGACACCTTGTCTTTTTTAGTTTTCCTTCAACTTGTATGTTTAGTATGTTAAGATTATTTGTACAAGAACTTTCCCCTAGAAGATAAATGAGTTAACTAATCTAAAAAACAAATTAATAAAAATAAAGTTTAAATGTTGCCAAGGATTCAGTCTTTGATGGCCATTTTTTTTCTACCCATTTATTCTCTTTGTTAACACTTCTTATTACAAGGTCAAAAGGAGAGTTTATTAGGGCTTTAACTCGTAAATGATAAGACAAGAGATAAAAACCAATGAGTTTAACTAACTCATTGATAAAGGATTGACTTTAATATAAAAACCGACTCGTCTTTTTTGGTTGTGAGTACCATCGGTAACCACAATTGTTAGAAAGGGAGAGAGAATTGAGAACCGACAATAGCCTACCCTATCAATTAGCTAGACTGGCTATTAGTCGTACACCTGCGATCAAGCGGTAGCTCAACATCAACATCCGGTCAAGGCAGACCCAATAAATGTAACACCCCAAAATGTGTATATTTAAATACCTTAGTTAGTATGAAAAGTACAAACTAGCACCATTAATCATTTGAAAACGTTAACTAGCATGTTAGTAAAATTTTATTAGTTAATATGGAACATGGTGACTACAAGTAATTAACCTAGTTATATAATTTTAACTTTTGTAAGTGGAAAACACTTGGTGGCAAATAAAACAGCTACCAAACTGTGGGGTTAAAGGTGCATTACTTGGAAAACTTAATTTACTAAAAGATGATAAAGAAAAGAAAGTGCAGTATGTGCGTGTGTGTATAGCGAGACATAAAGAGGGAAAGAGAAACTTTATCTCTTGAAAAAGAACTCTAAATTCATCAAATTGAAGGGAAATTGGTGCCTAATGCCTTGCATGGACATTGAATAAGACCCGTTAACATTCTAATTGGTTATCATACCATTCAATTCAGACTAAGGTATTCCAGTAGAGTGCAACCAAGCTTAGTTAATTGATAACGGTTGTGCTTATTATATTTTCTTGCATTGTATGACTTGTTTAAGCCAGGTAAATACTCTTAAGCTATTTTACCACTTGGTCGGGTATGGGATCAAAGGCCAATGTGTCGAGTGTGGGATCAAAGACCAATGTGTCAGAAATCCAAATAATTCGTTTTAATTCGTATTGCTTGTACTTAAACATTGAGGGTTAATACGACCGTGTCCGGGATATCCTCGGGTCATTTAATTGCAAGTTGCCACGACCTAAGCAGGGGTGTTGTCACACCCCAACCGATGGCGGAAACATCGGGGTGCGGCACTGAGCGAAACAAATTGTCCTGGAGAATCCATAACAACAATTAATTATAATATATTAAAGGTTCGTGTCCCATACCACAAACATCTAAAATAAAAACAGTTATTACAGACATTTTTTTCACAGACAAATATCCATTCCGACAACTCAGATTTTATTTAATTTGTTTCTAGACTCCATCCTAGCTTGATTCCAGCAAGTAACAAGCAAAGCAATCCTACACACCTGTCACATACGTTAAAATAGAGGTCAATACACATAGTGTAAAGGTGAGCATATAAGTTTGATAGCATATAGTAGAGTTCGAAAGCATTTACGCATAACAAGCATGTAACATGTATAATGTGAAGCGAGTAAGTTATCGGCAGTGAAATATGCACAGACGTGACTGCGAGTTGTAGAGTGCGCAACACATATCACCACTGTGACACGTGAAGAAATAACCTTAGCAACCCCCGTCCGCGACAGGTGCCGAGTCCAAACTATAGTACTATCGTTGCTAAGGTGTCAGGCAACAATCACTATGTAAACAAAACATACAAGCATTCATCGAGTAACACGCATCATGCAATAGAGGTTAACGTATAAAAGTGTTCGCGTTGTGTGATCGATGTGATTTAGTATAAGTAACGTATGTAACACCCAAAAGTGCTTAAAGCAAAAAGGGATCGAGTATACTTACAGAGATGGTAGCGACTAAACACAGTCTGTGGTTGGATTGAAGGCAGCGCTAGACTAAGCCTGATTACAGGATGATAGCATAAGCGATAAGCGGCACGTAAAACATTGCGATGTGATTAAGTGTCGAAGTGTCATCCGAACGGATGGCAATCCGATCGGATGGTCATCCGTTCGGATGGCCATTCGGTCGGCGTGCCACTCGTTTGGGATGGATGTGTTTGTGTATGATAGCTTTGAAGTTTTCGTTGTAGCATTTTGAAAACAGAGAAATATCTCTACCTTTCAGGTCGTCCGGTCGAACGGTCGTTCAGTCGGATGGCGATCCATCCAGTGGAACATTTCTTCAGGAACCAGTCCACAGAAGAATGGTCATTCGACCGGATGGCAATCCTATCGGATGGCCATTCGCTGGTTTTGATGGTGTAGAATTTGTTGTAAAAGCTGAAGTCTTGAAACCAGATGTCATCCGATCGGATTATCGTTCGATCGGATGGCAATCCGATCGGACGACAGTCCGTTTGGTGACTTTCTCGTTTTGAAATTTTGATAAGTTTGAAAGTTTGCGGTTTGATCGAGACGGTATGACAACGTGTTAAACAACAGGAAACTCCATCAGGCCCAGGTCACCCGATCGAATAGAAATCACCGTAATCCAACCAGTTAACTGTTCTTGATGGTTCGTTCATGTTCAACCCGGAATCGGTTGTCGCTTTGATAGGAATCAGATTTTGGACCGGCACTTCACTTAGAAAGCGAGTAGAAGGCCTGTACGAGCTCCGATTCTATCGGTTTTGAGTGCATTGAGTGTAAAAGAGTTGAAAGAAAGTTATAAACCATCTTTCAATCCTTTTATCCTCGAAAATGTCTAGATCTATGCAAAAATAGTGTTAGATCGTGTTAGATCATGTTGAGATCCTTTAGATCCGAGTTGTTCTTGGTGGAATGAGGCCAAACATTGAAGTTCATAAGAACCTCATGATGACATCATCCTAGAACACCTCAAATCCGTTGATTTCACGGATAAAAGTTCAGATTCAAAGGTGAAAATGATGAAGAAGTGAGTGTAGATGATGGATGTATAAGATTTGAGGAAGAAACTTACAAGAATTGCGAGAAATCGAAGGAAATGAGGGCTTGAGCGTGCTGGTCGAGTGGGAGCTGTCACATCACTGTTTGTGATGTGATAAGGGGTATTTATAGGGTTTCAAAAAGAGGAAAGAGGGGCACAGACGACGGATTGGATGGCCATCCGATCGGATGGTCATCCGTTAGGATGACCATTCGATTGAATCGTCATTCGATCGACTGGTCATTCGATCGACTGGTCGTCGCGAGTTGGTTTTCGTGTTTACGTTTCGTGTGCTGAGCGTTGCGATGCGTTTCGAGTAAGTGATGCGATAGTATTATCTATTAGTTACACAAATAACGTAACTACTAAATATTACAAAAGGAATTCGTAAATCTCGAGTTTGCGATGAGATTGCGTTGCGATAGAGTTGCGATAGCGATTAAACACCTCAACATAAACATAACATGCACAAGTAACACATAATAGCACACACACGTAAAACAATATCCATAACCTATAATTCGGATTGCGAATGCTATTGTGATTGCGATGCGATTAGCGATTAACTGCGATTACGTAGCGGTTTATTAACATGTACTCCACACAATACAACTAAAGTGATTCAAATTTGAGTATCGATTACAAGTCAAAGAGTACAATCAGTAATTTAGTAAGGAGTGACAGATCGCAATTAGCAATCTTTTCTTCCTTTGACTTTGACTTTCAAAATGCGGGTTGTTACAGCCTCCCCTACTTTAGGAAATTTTGTCCCGAAATTTAAGTAGCAGGCGTAATAAACAGTTGTGGGTACTTCTCCTTCATGTCACTTTCGAGTTCCCAGGTGAACTCGGCGCCGCGTTTGCCTTCCCAGCGAACCTTCACAATGGGAATGCGTAAGTGTCGGAGTACCTTGGTTTCTCGGCCCATGATCTCGACAGGCTTTTCCACGAAGTGTAATGTTTCGTCCACTTGTAGATCCTCAAGGGGGATATGTAATTCCTGGTCGGCTAGACACTTTTTGAGGTTCGAAACGTGGAAAGTCGGGTGGACGTTACTCAGTTCCTCCGTGATCTCCCCCTTCCAAGGTGAAACCTTTAGGAGTACGTGATCGCCAACATCAAATTCAAGGGGCTTGCGGCGTCTATCGACGTAACTTTTCTGATGACTCCGAGCTTTCAACAGATTATCTCATATTTGGAGGATTTTGTCAGTTGTTTCTTGCAACAGCTCAGGACCGGTAATTTGCGCGTCTCCGATCTCGTGCCATACAATAGGCGATCGACATTTCCTTCCGTATAATGCCTCAAATGGTGCCATTTGGATGCTAGAGTGATAACTGTTACTGTACGAGAATTCGACTAAAGGTAAGTGTGTGTCCCAATTACCACCGAAATCTATAACACACGAGCGAAGCATGTCTTCAAGGGTACGAATCGTGCGTTCAGTTTGACCGTCGGTCTGGGGATGGAAAGTAGTACTAAAATTAAGGGTAGTACCGAGAGCAGATTGAAACGTTTCCCAAAAACGCGAAGTAAATTGACCATCGCGGTCAGAAATGATATCACGAGGTGTCTCGTGTCGACAAATAATCTCATCGGTGTAGATTCGTACTAATCGTTCTATCTTATAGTCTTCCCGTATTGGTAGAAAGTGAGCGGATTTGGTGAGACTGTCAACGATAACCCAGATGCTATCGTGACCTGATGGCGTGCGCGGGAGTTTCGTTATAAAGTCCATAGCTATACTCTCCCATTTCCACATAGGGATCTCGGGTTGCACGAGTAAGCCAGAGGGTCTTTGATGTTCGGCCTTGACTTTCGAATAAGTCAGGCACTTCGAAACATAGATAGCGATACCCTTTTTCATGTCCGGCCACCAGTACTTGTAGCGCATGTCCTGGTACATCTTATCGGCACCGGGATGAATGGAATATCGAGATTTGTGGGCTTCGTCTAGCAGAATTTATCATAAATTGGCACACTTGGGAATCCAAATTCGGTCTAGATAATGGAATATACCATTCGATTTATTCACCAGTTGTTCGCCATTATTGATGATCCTTTCCTTCTTCAGAGTGCGTTCGGTAAAACAAGCATGTTGAGCATCACGGATGAGAGCTTCGAGATTGTGCTGGGCTTGGTTATTACAAATGCTATGCAAATAGCTTCGTTAACTGAGAGCATCCACATTTGCTTTGCCTTGGTGGTAACGAATCTCACAGTCGTAATCGTTGAGAAGTTCTACCCACCGGCGTTGGCGCATATTCAGCTCCTTCTGGCTAAAGATGTGTTGTAGGCTCTTATGGTCAGTGAAGACCGTACACTTGGTACCGTATAGGTAGTGTCACCAAATCTTTAGCGCAAAAACAACTGCACCAAGCTCGAAGTCGTGTGTGGTATAGTTCTTCTCGTGGATCTTGAGCTGATGAGAGGCGTACGCAATAACCTTGTCTCGTTGCATGAGAACACAACCGAGACCGAGGTTGGAGGCATCGCAGTAGACTATGAAGGCATCGTTTCTGTCGGGTAGCAGAGCACAAGAGCGTTACAGAGCATAAGCTTGAGGGCTTGAAAGGCAGTCTCTTGTTCAGTTTCCCAAACAAAATGCTTGTCTTTGTGCGTGAGGGAGGTAAGCGGTACGACGATTTTAGAGAATCCTTCGATAAATCGATGATAATAGCCCGCTAGTCCGAGAAAAGAACGGACTTAGGACGGGTTCTTGGGTGTAACCCAGCTCTTAACTGCTTCAATCTTTGCAGGATCGACATGGATACCTTGACTATTGACAATGTGACCCAAGAATTGGACCTCCTCTAGCCAGAATTCAGACTTGGAAAATTTGGCATAGAGACGGTTTCCATGGAGTAACTCAAGAACCAAACGGAGATGTTGCGTGTGTTAGCTTTTGACTTGGAATAGATCAGGATATCATCAATGAATACGATGATGAAGCCTCCATAAAAACTGCGGGAGCGTTGGTCAAACCAAAAGGCATAACAAAAAACTCGTAATGACCATAGCGGGTTCGAAAAGCAGTTTTGGGTATATCTTCCTATTGAATGCGTAGTTGGTGATAGACTGAGGGTAAATCAATTTTCGAGAAACATGTAGCACTTTGTAGTTGATCAAACAAATCATCGATTCGAGGCAAGGGATAATGATTCTTGATGGTAAGCTTATTCAATTCCCGGTAGTCGATGCACATCTGGAACGATCCGTCCTTCTTTTTGATGAAAAGGACAGGCGCGCCCCAAGAAGAGGTGCTAGGGCGAATAAAGTCTTTATCAAGTAGTTCCTGGAGCTGACTCGAGAGTTCGCGCATTTCAGAAGGAGCGAGACGATAAGGTGCTCTAGCAATAAGATTTTATCCAGGAATGAGGTCGATTCGGAAATCGATATCACGAGTGGGAGGTAAACCAGGTAAATTATCAGGAAACACAGCAGGAAAATCACAAACCACAGGTACGTCTCCCATTTGTATCCATTTCTTTTCCTTCTTCGCTACTATGATGTGTGCCAAGAAAGCTTGGTATTCCTTGCGGAGATACTTGCTTGCTTGGACACATGGCATGAGTTGTAACTTCTTCAGAGCGACTTCGCCATAAACACACAATTGATCACCATTCGCGAGAGAGAAACGAATCATTTTATCGAAGCAAACGATTTTAGCATGATTCTCCCGAAGGAAATCCATGCCTACTATGACATCAAAACTACCAAGCTGCATTGGAATAAGATTAATTGGGAAAAGGTGACCGTTGAGATCGAGAGTATAGTCACGTAGAACGAAATTAACAGTGACGGTTCTTCCAGTGGCAACTTCTACGTCGAAGGTCGATGGAAGGTTAACGCGCTTACGGTGTAGTAGCCTTTCGAATTCGAATGATACAAAACAGTTATCGGCTCCAGTAACAAAAAAACACGAAGCATATATACCATTTACGAGAAACGTACCATTAACCACATTGTTGTCTGCCTGAGCCTGGCGGGCGTTGATGTTGAAGACTCACCCACGGCCTGCTTGCTGTGCTGGCTGCTGCGGTTGCTGTTGTGGTGCTGGCTGCTATTGCGGTGCTGGCTGCTGTTGCTGTTGTGGCTCTTGCTTCACCACTCTGTTTGGGCAGACGTTTGCGAAATGGTTGGGATCACCACACGCAAAGAAGGCTCTTGCGTGAGCAGCGGGAGTAGGAGCTGCTTGCTGTCCTTGAGGAGCTGATAGTGTAGGAGCTTGAGCTGGCACTGGAGTTGGAGCTTGGCGAGGACCGGTACGGCAGTTAGAGGTGAAGTGGTTGTACAGGTTGCAATGAACACAGAACCGGCATGCGATACCAACCGGGAGATGATAAGTACAAGTAGGGCAGAGTGGATGTGGGCCAGTGTATGCACGCTTTGCTGGTTGTGCATTGGCCATAGTCGCCGCTACTTGGCGGTGTTGAGGTTGCGGTTGGGCAGAGATGGCATTCAATGGTACGACAGCTGTACCTGCCATGTTCTTGTTGCTGGAGTTGCTGTTCTTTCTCTTGCAACATGAGAGCTTTGAAGATTGCGGTGCGGCGGTAGTTTCAGCGGTAGAAGTAGCAATGACTTGATGAAGACTCTTGGCAACTTTATCGAAATAACTAGCCCTGACTCGCTTATCGTTGATCTCAGCAGTGAGTAGGTAGGTTTCCTCAATAGTTGTTGTCTTTGCAGCTTGCACAAAATCTGCAACACTATCTGGCAGAGCGCGGATGTATTTCTTGATTGTGATCTCGGGGGTAGTAACTTGACATGGACAGATGAGACTCAGCTGCTTGAAGCGAGCAGTTAAACCAGCGTTGTCACCACCCTCTTGGTTGATGTGCCAGAACTCGTCCTCCAACTTTTGGAGCTCGTAGGGAGGGCAGAACTCTCACATCATGATGTCTTTCAGCTCATCCCACGTCAATCCGTAAGCTGCATCATTCCCTCGTTTGTTTCTCTCGGCAGTCCACCAATCTTGAGCTCGGGATTGGAAGACGCCATTAGCGTTAACAGTGCGAAGGTTTTTCGGACAGCCACTCTGGCGCAAGGAGACTTCGATCAAATCAAACCGTTGAAACATGGCCGTAGGCACGTCTTCTCCGGTGAATTCTTTCGGACAACAGGCTTTGAACTGCTTGAAGCTAAAAGCCGCTTTAGGAGAATCTGTCCTAGATTCTTCTGAGGATTTGCTAGCGTTTTCGTTCAGCTCGCTAACAATTTGCGGGATAACTTTAGCCATCTGCTTAGCGATGAGAGCAGTGATACATTTGTCTTCGTGATTACGACGAGCGGAGCGAGCAGTGTGTGATCCAAATGACGACATTGTCTGCAAACAGACATCGTCACAGGACTCAGACACGATTTTGATTAACCCTAGTATGGCCTAGCGATCTCACCAAAAGCTACTAAAGCATAGGAACACATCAAGGCACAAAATCACGTAGGCACAAAATTTCACAGAAGCACGTTATCACATAGGCACATAGTTCACGTAAGCACATAAGGCAAATAGAGCACAGATATCACGAGGAGAAACTATATTTTGCACGTATTCACCTACATATATTGCACGTATTCACCTATCTTTCACAGTTGCGTAATGCGATCGAGAGTTGCGAGTGCAAAAAGCGAGTAGCGATTGCGAGTACCATAGTATGCGATTTGTGGTGTGAGCTGTGCGGGGTTTAGCGGAGCGAGAAATGTGAAATTGAAACTATCAGTACCACCGTACTGTTTATCTCAAAACGCTAACAAATAAGCATATAAAACACATAAAATTCCACACAAAAGCGATAATTTCCAGAGTTAGTGGCGGCGAAATCCAGAATCGAAACACACATAAAAATCAAGGGTAGATTGTCACAGCTTGTTAGACGTCGACTACCCAAAGTGATTCGACTATTCACAAGGACTTCGAGTGCACACTTAGGCCTTCTGGACTGTGCTCTCGCCTCAATCCAGGCGATCGGCACGCATCCTTCCAGTTACAGCGTGTCTCAAGTCGTTGGAGTCCGTCGAGACTTTGGTGAGAGTTTTGTAAAACCACAATAGAGGAAGCAGGAACAAGTCATCAAGGTTCGGGTTTCACCCCTAACTTAACGACTGTATCCCTGGTTGAATGATAGAATCACGAGATAGAGAGGGAATTGCGTCGAAGTATGGATTTCACTCCTGATTCAACGCGAATTCTTGTGTTTGCAGTAAAAAGGTCGCGTCGGCGAGTGATCTTATCGAGAGTTTGCGGCTTTCATACCTAGTCTCGACCAAATCACTTGCTTGCGTGAGAAATTTTTAAAATAGTGCGAGTTCCCATCCTTAGGAAAGGCTGACCTTGCGCGAAGCGGTAGTATGCGATGTCAGCGCAAGTGTGTAGTGTTTAGCGAGATCAAACGAGAATAGCAAGTAAACCTGTACAAAACCCCTACCAGGTTGCATGAGTTGGTTTGTTGGTGCTTAGACTATAGACTAGGTCGATTCTAAGACATTAACCCGGACTAGGTCAAGTCTTGCGTAATTCCCTATAGTTATGGCTCTGATACCAACCTGTCACACCCCAACCGATGGCGGAAACATCGGGGCGCGGCACTAAGCGAAACAGATTGTCCAGGAGAATCCATTACAACTATTAATTATAATATATTAAAAGTTCGTGTCCCATACCACAAATATATAAAATAAAAACAGTTATTACAGACATTGTTCTTAAAGACAAATATCAATTCTGACAACTCAGATTTTATTTAATTTGTTTCCAGACTCCATCCTAGCTTGATTCCAGCAAGTAACAAGCCAAACAATCCTAAATACCTATCACATACGTTAAAATAGAGGTCAATACACATAGTGTAAATGTGAGCATACAAGTTTGATAGCATATAGTAGAGTTCGAAAGCGTTTACGCATAACCAACATGTAACATGTATAATGTGAAGCGAGTAAGTTATCGACAATGAAATATGCACAGACGTGACTGCGAGTTGTAGAGTGCGCAACATATATCACCACTATGACACGTGAGAAATACCCTTAGCAACCTCTGTCCACGACAGGTGCTGAGTCCAAACTTTAGTACTATCGTTGCTAAGGTGTCAGGTAACAATCACTGTGTAAACATAACATACAAGCATTCATCGAGTAACACGTATCATGCAATAGAGGTTAGCGTATAAAAGTGTTCGCGTTGTGTGATCGATGTGATTTAGTATAAGTAACGTATGTAACACCCAAACGTGCTTAAAGCAAAAAGGGATCGAGTATACTCACAGAGATGGTAGCGACAAAACCCAGTCTGTGGTTGGATTGAAGGGAGCACTAGAGTAAGCCTGATTACAGGACGATAGCATAAGCGATAAGCGGCACGTAAAATGATGCGATATGATTAAGTGTCGAAGTGTCATCCGAACGGATGGCAATCCGATCGGATGGTCATCCGTTCGGATGGCCATTCGGTCGGGGTGCCACTCGTTTGGGATGGATGTGTTTGTGTATGATGGCTTTGAAGTTTTCGTTGTAGCATTTTGAAAACAAAGAAATATCTCTACCTTTCAGGTCGTCCGGTCGAACGGTCGTTCGGTCGGATGGCGATCCGTCCAGTGGAAGATTTCTTCAGGAACCAGTCCACAGCAGAATGGTCATTCGACCGGATGGCAATCCGATCGGATGGCCATTCACTGGTTTTGATGGTGTTGAATTTGTTGTAAAAGCTGGAGTGTTGAAACCAGATGTCATCCGATCGGATTGTCGTTCGATCGGATGGCAATCCGATCGGACGGTAGTCCGTTTGGTGACTTTCTCGTTTTGAAAATTTGATAAGTTTGAAAGTTTACGGTTTGATCGAGACGGTATGACAACGTGTTAAACAACGGGAAACTCCATCAGGCCCAGGTCACCCGATCGAATAGGAATCACCCTAACCCGACTAGTTAAGTGTTCTTGATGGTTCGTTCATGTTCAACCCGGAATCGGTTGTCTCTTTGATAGGAATCCGATTTTGGACTGGCACTTCACTTAGAAAGCGAATAGAAGGCCTGTACGAGCTCCGATTCTATCGGTTTTGAGTGCATTGAGTGTAAAAGAGTTGAAAGAAAGGTATAAACCATCTTTCAAACCTTTTATCCTCGAAAATGTCTAGATCTATGCGAAAATAGTGTTAAATCATGTTGAAATCCTTTAGATCCGAGTTGTTCTTGGTGGAATGAGGCCAAACATTGAATTTCACAAGAACCTCATGATGACATCATCCTAGAACACCTCAAATCCGTTGATTTCACGGTTAAAAGTTCAGATTCAAAGGTGAAAATGATGAAGAAGTGAGTGTAGATGATGGATGTACAAGATTTGAAGAAGAAACTTACAAGAATCGCGAGAAATCGAAGGAAATGAGGGTTTGAGCAGGCTGGTCGAGTGGGAGCTGTCACATCACTGTTTGTGATGTGACAAGGGGTATTTATAGGGTTTCCAAAAGAGGAAAGAGGGGCACGGGAGACGGATCGGATGGCCATCCGATCGGATGGTCATCCGTTCGGATGACCATTCGATCGAATGGTCATTCGATCGACTGGTCGTCGCGAGTTGGTTTTCGTGCTTTGAGCGTTGCGATGCGTTTTGAGTAAGCGATGCGATAGTATTACCCATTAGTTACACAAATAATCTAACTACTAAATATTACAAAAGGAATTCGTAAATCTCGAGTTTGCGATGAGATTGCGTTGCGATTAAACACCTCAACATAAACATAACATGCACAAGTAACACATAATAGCACACACACGTAAAACAATATCCATAACCTATAATTCGGGTTGCGAATGCGATTGCGATGCGATTAGCTACAAGTTGATTAGCGATTAACTGCGATTACGTAGCGGTTTATTAACATGTACCCCACATAACACAACTAAAGCGATTCAAATTTGAGTATCGATTACAAGTCAAAGAGTACAATCAGTAATTTAGTATGGAGTGACAGATCGCAATTAGCAATCTTTTCTTCCTTTGACTTTGACTTGTACTTTGACTTTCAAAATGCGGGTTGTTACATGTGTAGGTATACACCCGAAAGATGCTAATACTATATTAAAATGCTTTTATATCCCAATACGGGTTTGCCCAATAAGGGTAAAAGATGTATTGTCAAGCTTGTAAAACTGATAACATGAGACATAGTTTATCCCAAGTTATTTATAAAAAGTATATGTACATGAAAATGATTTTGAAATGCTTTCAAAATGTGTTGGTTATTTGTATTTACCAGTGTAAACTGACGTATCTTTAAAACACTAAGTGACAGGACGAAATAGGCTGGAAGTGCCGGTAATGCTTAAGAGGAATTTGCAACTCCTTGCATAAGAAGCCTATTAGTCTGTTATTTCATTTTGTACATTTACGATCCGCCTATGGATCTTTTGATACAATATTTTTCTGTATTATATTTTGAACATTCAGACATTTATATTGTAATAGTAATTTATATCCAAGACTTCTGTTGTGCTATTTGTGTATTTGATATCAATCTCGTCACGTATACCCCATCTGGGCCCACTAGCTGTATGAAAGATACCGGGGTGTGACAAATTCCGATGACACAATTCGACCTAGACAGTGTGAATGAGATCGGGTATTGGTATATTGATGGTAAAACGGGAGAAGCCTTGATCACAAAGAAGAAAGTTACTGAAGTGATTGTTAAAGTATTTGATCCTATGTGGCTAGTTAACTTCAAGCTTTCAGATATAAAGAAGTTGAAACGTTTGTCACTCCAATACCTGAAAGAAGACCGAGAGCTTGCTCTTCCATTTATTCGTGTAATACAACTCTGTGTGAGGAACAAGGTTGGAGCAGGAAGTGACTTCTCAAAGACTTGATGAAGCCCTTCACAAGACTTGCAGATCCCGCATGTATCAAGGGGGAGTCTGTAAGTGCACATGTTGTTGATAGATCCTGGATTCTACTTCATGAAGATTCTTCAGGTCTATTTAGTAATTGTTGAACAGTCTGAGTTTGAGTAGTCCGACTTTGTAAGTGTGTGTCCGAATATGTTATAAATTCGGACACCACCTCTTTTGGCATTTAATGTTGTGTTCGAGTTTGATGATTATTTTCAGACCAGGTCATAATCGGACTAGATGTTTAATATATAATGTCCGAATTTGCTTGATTGTTTATTTAGCGTCCGAATTTCTTTTGTTAACAATTTTGGACTAGGCTTTGTTTTGTCAGGACTTATGTGTCTGAACATATTCTTGTATTTATACTTAGTGAATGAATGCAAGATTAGACTTTTGGTGTTTTATCTTTATATGCAAGTTTCTCTCTCTATGTGAAGCAAAACCCTTGCTACTATGTGTTCTTGTGTGTGTTGGTAATCTCTGAATACATTGTGGATTCACAGATTGTCAATCATCCTCTCTTTTCTCCTACACCTTCTACATCGTGTCCTTCACAACAGTTTGCATCACGTGGTGAATTCCGCACACCGCGTGAGTTGGTTGTTCGTGTTTAGTGATCATGTTCGGGTGTTCGGGTGTTCGAGGTCCGGTAGGCGACCTTGCATTAGGACTCGAACTTTGCAACGAGATCGTTAAACAACAAAAAAGAGACATAAAAACGTTGAACCAAACACGCGCGTAGCGTATTAACTTGCATTTTCACCGAAATGTAGAACTTATCATAAAAAATGTGTGTTAACTCACAAAAATTAGATCAAAACGTAAAACATAAAAAAAATAAGTAAGTCGATGTAGGTCCTGCGCGTTGCGAAGGGATTGTTAAATCACAAAATAATAAACGTAAAAACGTTGAACCACACACATGCATAACATGTTAACTTTCAAATTAAATTTAGACCGAAACGTTAAACATTATCGTAAAAAGAAGTAAAAAGGTAAAAATAAGATGCTTAAACTTTAAATAATAAGATTAATGAAAGTGAAAGGATTAATTTTGTAATTTTTAAGAGATATGATGCGTAAGAAATGAAAGATAAAAGGTCAAAATTTGTAAAAGAAATTTGAATAGTAAAAGCCACTCACAAACCTTTTTTTTATTGATATGAAATAAGAAACTAAAATATTAATCATTGTTATATCATGGGTTGAAATAGTAAGAAACGATAACAATAAGAAATGATACAGAGAACGTATTGTGGTTTTGAAAGAACAAGGAACACATGAGAAAAATAATATAGTAAAAAGGAAATGAAGGAAAAAAAAGATTTCAAAAAGTTATAAATCTAATTCTAAACACTTAGTCGGATGTTTATAGGAAAATTTGCTCTATCTACTTAGATATTTTTCTCGCTAAATTTGCTCTATCTCCTTGGATATCAATGAAATGGATCCTAGTTGTTTGTCAGAAATCAGAATATAATTAGTCATATAAAATCCAATTTCCTACTTTGAGTTGGGTTCTTTTAACACAAAGACCTCTTACTTGATTGAACGCCAAAAAATGTTATATAACCCTTTTTAGGAATACTTAATTTATGCTTTTATAGTAGTAACACTTTTAATTTTTGTTTAGCATTAAGTGTTTAATACAAACTACACGATGAAAAGTGATATTAGAAGTTCTATGTTGGTACAGATGCTGCTTTCATTACAGTGCTCCAGCAAAAAAAAAATAATAATAATAATGCCTAGGTACATTCAATTATGGAGTTCATGACTTTATCCCAGTTCCACAAACTATCTTACGTACAAGAGATACTGCATAGGACGTTTCGTTTTCTGGTTGGTTAATAACTAGGAAAAGACCAAGGCAACCAATCGAGCAACGAAACATATACGTATAAATATTATACCACTTCTAGCACAATGAAGCGTTGGTGAATTGTGGCATGTTATCAATAGTAACGTAGAAAGCACCATATATTGCAATAACTTTTGTGAGTTATGGTGCGTATGATTGTTATATTGAACACTGCAGATGTTGGTGAATGAATAGAAAACTAATTAAGTGTGTCCCATGTCTAAAGTATCAACAAAGGTTTGAAATGAATTATGCGTATTAAACCTTTAGTCCTTGTGTTTTATGAAAAGTAACAACATTAGATACTAATAGTTTAAAGTAACAATCTAAGGTTTTAAGTTTTGATTTTGTAACATCCTAGGGCCTTAAGACTAACGGGAGTTAAATACTAACTGAAAACTTAGGATATTTTTGTTAATTAAGAACTTAGTATCCAACCTTGTTACTTTGGAGAAACCACAGGGACTAACCCCTCAACTAACTTTGATAGTATTTAAAACACAAATTTTATTTTTTTCTCTTTTTCTTTAACTAAAATTTTTTATTATTTAACTAAAAAATATAAAAAATGAGGACAAACCAAAGCACGTTAATTTATAAAATTCAAAATGGTCAATATGAGTTATAAAAAAACTTCTCGAAACAATGGAATAAGTCGCTTAATTTTAAGCCTTTTTACACATAATTCAATTTTAGTAAAAAAAAAATTAAAGTTTATGTCCATCAATAAATAAATACAACTTTATTAAAAATGCTGCACATGGTTGACCAATATGAAGCTTAGTTTGAAGGTGGTTATCAAACAATAAAGGAAATATGAAGTTTATATCCATCATATACCCATCCATTCATCACAATTTAGTTTGAACTAAATTTCTATGAAGTGTAACATATCTTTATTCTCATCCATTTATCACTTTATATCCATCAAGAACTAAATTCTCATGTGCATGGTGGTCACCAACAAATGGTTGGATGGTTCCACAGCACGATGTCGATGGTGGTTCCACAACATGGTGTCGGTGGAGGTTCCATGGTACGGTGGTTACGGCATGATGATGCGACAGTGTTGGGTAGTGCAACAATTCAGTGGTGTAATGGTTAGATGCTACGTTGGTTGATGATTGGGTGGTGCGATGGTTCGATGGCATGGTGGTAGTTCAATGGTTAGGTGGTGGTGCGACAGTACTGAATGATCACAATGTGTATCAATTTTTTATTTGATTAACTTTATTTTTCTCTTTTATTAAATAAATTATGTCAACATATTTAATAAAATAAAAAATAAATGTCACATAAGATAGTTTACCTCCCAATCAGGTTAATTATATAGGATTATAAAATGAAATAAACTTTAATATGTTAATTAGAACAATTTTTTTTATGAGTGACCTAATTGAAACACTCCGAAAACTTTGTTATGATTTTGTGAAATATTCTCATTAATTTACTGAAGTGGCTTCAAATTAGATTTAATATGTCATTTATGTCACACCCTGACTTTTGCGGAAGCGTGATTATGGTGTGACTTTCTTAATACCATTGCATTCAATCATAACAGTAACTATATGATAAATCCATAGATCGTCATCCATTAAATAAGTTTGAAAACATCGCAAACATCATTGTTTAAACATAGGCTTCAAATTCAAGTTTTACAAACCATACGAATTGTTTATGAGTTCACAAGGACTCAACAAAAGACTCTAAATAAAACCAAGATTTGGAAGTGGTGTCTTGTCCAGGATAGGACACCCAAACCAAACCTCAAGACCATGGATGACATCTTTTATTCTTAACCAACATGAAACATCCAACGCCCGCTAGATCCACCTTTAATTCCCTGAAATACATGTATTTTGAAAACATCAACAAAAGTTGAGCGAGTTCATGTGTTTGTTTGTGTGTTTGAATAAAACCTTGTAATCATTGTATGTATGTATGTTTGTAAATCCCGGTATGAAAGAAAAATAAGGAAACCGGTCGATTAATGGTTTGCAAGGCCATTAACATGCGTGCAACGACGTAGGAAGGCTCAAACCTAGCAGATTTTGTACCAGGCTTCCGGCTGTAAGACATAGTCACCTCATGGGCCAAACCCCGGTCCATATGGGTGTGGGCTCGCTACACCCAAATAGATCTATCACTCATGCCCCTCGGTCCTAACACGACGATTAATGGTCTTAAGAGTGCGCCTACCCATTCACATGATCTACTGTACTTTCTAAAGCTAACCATACCAATTGTAATTGTATGTAATCCTTTTGTAACATTTACTTCACCCCCGAATTTATAAAACAAAAACAGTTTAAAAAAGGGGACATGAACTCACAGTCTTGCGTCTTCAGCAATCGTAACTCGAGCTTCTTCGGTGTACAAGACTACCTACAATGTACTAATGTCTATTGGACGAACGGGCCGTGCCTTGACTTAGTATTAATGTCCTTGAGTTACGTTTCTTTGGTGTCTTCGATATTATTCCAAGTTATATAATTATTTGTCAAAATAATTAATATTTTAACTTAAATTATATTTATAAATTTTGGAATAATCGTTAAACAATATTATTGTAAAAATACTTCCCAAGTATTTATACCTGTATTTCCTTCCCAATGATGGGGGTATCTTATACATGTGTATTTTTGCCATGTTTTGAGGTCGTATTCTGGTGTGTATTCATACGTACGAGAATACGTATGCTTATTGTATTCATCAAGTATCCTTATACTAAATATCATATTAATTACTCTGGAATAACATCTTTAGTAAAGATCCAATATATATTTCCAAAATATATATTTTAAGGAATATTACTTAGAAAAATTATTTATAATTTTTCTTTTGGCAAAAATATTTGCATCTTCTCATAAGTTTCAAAAATAATATATATTTCAAGTTTTCATTTAGAAAATATATTTAAACTCATTCTTCTTCCAAAAATGATATGTCTCATATTTTTTTGAGAAAATATATTTTTCCCCCAAAAATATTGTATTTGTTGTTTGTGTAAGAAAATATATATATTTCTTAAAATAATATATCTTCTAAAAATTTCAAGAAAAATATATATTTCATACTTGACAAAAAGAATATATTTTTCCTTGTCAAAAATATGATATACCCTTGTAGTGATTGTAAAAATCATATTTTCATTCTCTTAGTGTCCAAAATATGAATTACCAAAATATACACATGAATATTATTTCCGGAATATTTTGTGAGTTATATTCCTTTGTTCGGTCTTACTAGTATTTTGGGTATTCGTGTATATTTATTCCTTGGAATTTTTGGTAATTGGATGGTAATTCTTGGTATTTTGTTGTGTTATATTATTTTAAGTCCTAAAATAATATAATTAATACACAAAATATACAAATAATCACACACATAGTGTCATCTAAATATATATTTCCCAAATACATATCTAGTCACTTTTATTTATAAAAACCAACCTCCAATATTTGTATTTTGTAACCAAAATTTATGGCAAAGTTTATGTAACAATTTATGGTTCAAAATACACTTGTAAGTATTTGTTTAAAAATATTTTTCTAAGTGTTTATATTTTTAGAAAATTTTGCCATAGTTTCCCCTAAAAATGGAGGTTTCCATGCTTTAAAGCATATCATTTTCTTTTGTAAAAATCAACACAATCAATTTACAATCATCAACAAACAACCTTTACTTACCAATCTTGCCAAAATCATGCATATTCTACTACTTCATGAACTTGAATATTTGTAAAAATTTGTAGTAACTTACTAGTATTCTTAGTAAGTCTTGTTATCCTTTAAAATGTGATTACTTCTTTAAAAGCTTCATTTTTAAAGGAGTTAGATGTTTACAACTTCAAATCATATTTTCTAAAAATATTTCTTTATGCATTCTTCTTGCTACACAAGTGTTTATACACTTGTTTAACCACTAAAAATGAGATTTGTTTATGTGAGAACCATGATCAAATGAAACTTATATTTTTAACTTGATTTCTTTATAAATCCTTCAGGAAATTCTTAGATCCATATGATTAACAACTTACTTGATCATGATTTTTTTTTCAAGAAAACATTATATTTCTTCAAGTTCATGCTTTATGTGTGGATGATCCATCATCTTACAACAATTTCTATTCTTACATCTTGCTAGATTATGTTTTTAATCATGATCTAGCAAGATCTTATGATGATCAATATCATTTTTACAAACAATCAATGATCAACAAGCATAACAACTCATATTTATCATGATTACTTCATTAAACATTCTTATGTTCATGTTTCATGCTTATGATCTTTAGTGTTCTTCAAGTTTTTGATTATGATTCATCATTAACCACCAAAAAAGGAAGTAATATAGCAAGATCAAGACTCTTACCACTAGCACAAGGCTAGGGATGATTCAAGTGAAGAAAATGAGTGGATAAAAACAAACAAGAGAGGTCCTTCAAACTTCAAGGCCACCAAGATTCTTTGTATGATCTCTAACACCCTTGAGAGTATGTAGAATGAATGGAGGTGAAGTGATGGTGTTGATATGGTGGTGGTGGTTCTCGGCCGAGACCAAGAAGAAGAAGAGGAGAAAGATGAAGGTGTGTTGTGATGAATGAGCTTATGGTTCACTTAGGTATTACTTATAACCATATTCTCATTTTAACCCATGGTTTATGTGCTTTCTAAAGGCTAATAAGATCAAATATAATATTGAAACAAAATCCCAAGTGGGGCTATGTGTTGGGCCGTCCACTAGGTGGGGGGGGGGGGGTAGTATAGGTTTAAACTAGTTTAGTTGCTTAATAGTTCCAATCCAAGTATTTGTTACATGTTTTGGTTATTAGATATTTTTTGGAGGTGTTATGGTGTTTGGGGACCATAACTAGCTTGGAAATGTTAAAACAGTGCTTCAAGTGTAAATTTGATGTTTCGGGTAGTGTCCGGTTGTTCGGTTAGATACTGGTTCGTTAAAGTGCTAAAATATACAGTTTAGTGTGCTTTATGTACCCCTTTGTCACACTTTTGATTCACGACACTTAGGAAAGCATTCAGGATCATTTAACCATATTTCTACCTCATATTACGTTGTTAGAATGCTGCTTTTTGCTTAATTTTGCTGAATTCAGCACTTTGGGTGAGTTTTAGGCACTTTCCGGCACTTAAACTATCACCTAGAAAGGCAGTTTTGGGATCCTTACTTTCCTACACACTATACTAGTGTGGTACTTGGTTTCTGGCTCATTCTGTGCCTCAATGCACTATCTGTCTATGTTGTGAGTTCCATCAGCATCTTCCTGATTTATCAGATAATTGTGCTAACTGTACTTAATGCATCATTGGAGGCAATATAGCTTTCATGCAATATTGGTTTGACATTAAACAATGTATGATGCACACGTATGTGTATGGCAGTAATCAGAAAGCAGTTAATTGTAAATTCAGCATAGTCATTAAGCACTAATCATGATTAATTAATTGTACGGATACCTGGATTTTTTACAGTTGTCACATTCTCCCCTTGTTAAGAAAATTTCGTCCTGAAATTTAAGCTTTACTACTAGCTGCAGGGGTGTTAGGGAATAAATGCGGATACTTAGCTTTCATGCGGTCTTCACGCTCCCAAGTAAATTCTGGGCCGTGACGCGCGTTCCATCTAACATTGACAAGTTTAACACTACTCCTTCGAGTTTTGTTAACTTTCCAATCGGTAACCTCAACGGGTTCTTCTATGAAGTGGAGTGTGTCGTCAATGTGAACTTCGTCAGCAGGAATAACCACCATTTCTTGAGTTGGACTCTTTTTCAGATTAGATACATGGAATGTATCATGAACACCATGAAGTTCTGCAGGTAGTTCCAACTTATATGCTACACTACCAATCCTTTCCAGGATTCTGAACGGTCCAATATATTGTGGGTTTAACTTTCCACGCTTCCCAAAGCGTGCCACACCTTTCCAAGGTGAAACTTTCAACAAAACCATATCTCCCACTTCAAATTCCAAAGGTTTCCTTCTTTGGTCCGCATAGCTCTTTTGTCGATCACGAGTCGCCTTAATGCGCTCTCGGATCTGCATTATCTTATCTGTCGTTTCTTGAACCAATTCAGGACCAACCAGCTGTCTATCGCCTGCATCTGCCCAGCACAACGGCGATCGACACTTTCATCCCTAGAGAGCTTCAAACGGTGCAGCTTGAATGCTTGTATGGTAGATGTTATTATAGGAGAACTCAACCAAAGGTAGGTGAGTGTCCCAACTGCCACCCAAGTCCATTACATAAGCTCGTAACATATCTTCAAGTGTTTGAATCGTTCTCTCACTTTGGCCGTCTGTTTGTGGGTGAAATGCCGTGCTCAAATTCAGCTGTGAACTAAACGCTTCTTGGAAAGATTGCCAAATCCTTGACACAAATCTTCCGTCTCTGTCAGATATAATTGAAAGAGGCACTCCATGACGTGCAACTATCTCCCTTAGGTACTAAAGCTAGCTTACCTGTGTTATCCTTTTCCCTGATCGGTAGAAAGTGCACAGATTTTGTCAGACGGTCTACGATTACCCAAATTTTATCATGACCTCTAGGTGTCTTGGGCAACTTCGTTGTAAAATCAATTGAGATTTGCTCCCACTTCCACATGGGTATCTCAGGTTGCTGCAGAAGACCTGAAGGCTTCTGATATTCGTCTTTTACTTTGGCACAGGTTAAGCACTTTCCAACATAGGTCTCAACATCACCTTTCAGTCTTGGCCACCGGTAGTAATCCTTCAAATCCTGGTACATCTTATCCGATCATGGGTGGATCGAGTACCTCGATTTGTGAGCTTCATCGAAAATCACATCTCTAAGACCACCAAAGAGGGGAACTCAAATTCGTTTCATGAAACATAAAGTTCCTTCCTCATTGGGTACCAACTTCTTCTCCATCCCACCGAGATATTCATCCTTAAGATTCTCTTTCTTAAGAGCTTCTCTCTGTGCAGCACGGATACGTAATGGGAGGTCTGTCTGTATAATCATTTCCAAAGCCCTGACCCTTATGGGCTTAATCCTTTCTTTCCGGCTTAAGGTATCTGCCACCACATTCGCCTTTCCTGGGTGATATTTGATTTCACAATCATAATCGTTTAACAACTCAACCCATCGTCGTTGTCTCATGTTAAGCTCTTTCTGATCGAATATGTACTGTAAGCTCTTGTGATCTGTAAAGATCGTGCATCGGGTGCCATACGAATAATGTCGCCAAATCTTCAATGCAAACACCACTGCGCCTAATTCCAAATCATGTGTGGTGTAGTTCTTCTCATGAACCTTTAACTGGCGTGAAGCATAAGCGATAACCTTTTGTCGCTGGATCAGCACACAACCCAATCCCTGACGCGAGGCGTCACAGTACACCACGAAGTCATCGGTGCCTTCGGGTAGGGATAAAATAGCTGCATCGCAAAGCTTGTTCTTAAGCAACTGAAAAGTTTCTTCTTGTTTTTCACCCCATTCATACTTCTTATCCTTTTGAGTAAGGGATGTCGTGGTTTAGAGATTTTTGAAAAATCCACAATGAATCGGCCATAATACCCAGCTAAACCTAGGAACTGCCGGATCTCGGTTGGCGTCTTCGGAGTTTCCCAATTCTTAATCTCCTCGATCTTGGTGGGATCCACATGGATTCCATCTTCTTTCACTACATGACCGAGGAATTGTACCTCACACATTCAGAACTCGCACTTCGAGAATTTAGCATACAGTTTCTCCTTCTTGAGCAGCTCTAAAATGGCTCTAAGGTGTGGCTCATGCTCTTCCTTCGTCCTTGAATAGATCAAAATATCATCGATAAATACAATCACGAATTTATCGAGATATGGCTTGCAAACTCGGTTCATCAAATCCATAAATACTGCCGGTGCGTTTGTCAACCCAAACGGCATTACTAGAAACTCGTAATGTCTATAACGAGTCCAAAAGGCAGTCTTCGGTATACTCTCTTCTTGAATTCATAGCTAGTGATAGCCTGATCGAAGATCGATCTTGGAGTAGTAACTCAAACCTTGAAGTTGATCGAAGAGATCATCAATCCTCGGTAAAGGATACCGATTCTTGATGGTTAACTTGTTTAGCTCACGGTAGTCAATGCACATGCGAAAGCTACCGTCCTTCTTCTTGACAAATAGTACTGGAGCTCCCCAAGGCGAGATGCTTGGTCTGATAAATCCTTTGTCTAGAAGCTCCTGAAGTTGCGTCGACAATTCTTGCATCTCAGAAGGAGCAAGTTGATAAGGTGCCTTGGCTACAGGCGCGGCGCCTGGAACCAAGTCAATATGAAATTCGACTTGTCGTTGAGGCGACAATCCTGGCAAGTCTTCGGGAAAGACTTCAGGATATTCCCTCACAACTGGGTTATCTTCCAGCTTCGGCTCATCGGGTTCTTTGTCCACAATGTGCGCCAAGAAGGCAACACGTCCTTTCTGCAAAGATTTTCGGGCCTTCAAACAACTGATAATCCTTAGAGGTGTATCATGCTTCTCTCCATGCACTACAATCGTCTCTCCATTCGCCATCAGGACACGAATGATTTTCTCATGGCATACGATCTCAGCTCGGTTACTCGACAACCAATCCATTCCAACTACCACCTCAAAGCTTCCCAACTCGACTAGCAGAAGGTCAAGCGTAAACTCATGCTCTCCAAGCTCTATTACACAGCCTCTAATTACTTCGTTTGCCTCTACTAGCTTTCCATTAGCTAGTTCTATCGAGTATGGAGTATCTAACTTGTCGGCAACTAACCCATGTATATTCTTAAATTCTAGGGATACGAAGCTATAATCGGTACCAGTATCAAACAGTACAGATGCAAAGTGTTGGTTGATAGGGAACGTACCCGTGACTACGTTCGGATCTTGACGAGCTTCCCTAGCCCCAATTTTGATAAATCTTCCTTGGGCTTGGTTGTTCTTTGGGCAATCTCGCTTGAAATGCCCGACATCTCCGCAACTAAAGCATCCTTGCTTGTTTCCAATACCACCCTGATTGTTGTTTTGGTTGCGGTTCCCATTACCGGCTTGGTTTCCAGCACCACCACGGTTTCCATTACCGCCATTTCCTCCTTGATTGCGGTTTCCATAACCATTTCCACCACGGTTACCATTTCCGTTACCATTACCTCTTTGACCATTATTCCCACGACCGGTACCATACCAGCATGTCTCCTTGGATTGGCCAACTTTTCCGCACGTCTCACATTTTCCAGCCCGGCATCGTCCAGCGTTATGAAACTTACACACATCACATTTGGGCAGGTGCCCATATATCCTTTTCCTCTAACCTCGGCACCAGTCTTAACCTCGGCTGGCGGATTCGTATATCTCTTCTTGTTACCACTGTTGTTTCTTTGGGTACCCTTCTTGAAGTTCGAGAAATTCCTCTTGTTCTCTCCTGATGACTCGACGTGAGTCTCCTTCTTCTTTCCATCATAGATCGAAAACTTGTTCAGCCTAATCGCTTCTTCAGTCAATGCCACACTCAAGTCAATGGCCTCAGTGATCGTTTGAGGCTTCGATGTCGTTACCATGCTCATGATTTGGGGTGCCAATCCCCAAATAAAACGCTCAATTCGCTTGAACTCTGGTTCAACCATGTAGGGAACAACGCGAGATAAGTCATGAAATCTTTGCACGTATTCAGCAATCTTAGGTCCATCCATCTTAAGATTCCAAAACTCGGTTTCCAACTTCTGAATCTCAGACATTGAACAGTACTTCTTGCGCATCAGTTCTTTCATCTCATCCCAAGTCATAGTATACACAGCCTCTTCTCCCCGAGTCTGAACCTGGAGGTTCCACCATGATAGAGCCCCGTCTTGAAAAAGTCCAGAAATGTAGGTGACCTGGTGCTCTGGCGCACACTTGCTCATTCGCAACCCAAAATCTGTTTTCTCAGCCCATCTAACGAAAGCTACAGCACCTCCAGTGTCGTCAAAGTTCAGAGGCTTGCAGTCAAGGAACTGCTTGTAAGTACAGCTTGCACAGGCAACATCATTCACAGTAAGCATTAGCAAACACACATGGGATGACCAAACGTATCGTAATGTGTCTTAAGTGACTTAAACATTACCGTGAGGTGGGTTATTTCCTGAGGTACCTCCGCTATGTTCAGAGCACAAGGCCTCATGTTGTGCGATTGCTTGTGAAATCCGTTCTTGCAGTTCAGCCTCTGTTGTGGGCAACTGATTTTTTCTTCGAGGAGGCATCTTCTATACAGAAGATTGTATAGGTCAGGTCTTATGTATATAATAAGTAGTATGTGTATAATAGTGTTTATCATAACAAGTAAGCATGCAATCATAGCATAAGCAAGTAAATTAACAACGTATTTAATGAGAATATTACGATTGAGCTTTCATTAATCATCGACCACAAATACAGTTACATGTTTTACAAAGTATCACATCAAAAGGGACTACAGGGTCACACCACCCATGTCCAAAATGTCTATCAGTCTACAACAGTCATATAATCAAAAAGTGGTCTCCAAAAGGCTTCAACAGCTCAGCCCAATAGTGGTGCTCTTATCAAAAGCAAGCTACCTACATAAAACCAAAAACCCTCTATGCTGATGGTGGTGGAGGAGGAGGTGGAGGAAAAAAAGCAAGTTACGCACATGCGCTAGCTCCTCCACAAGATCATAAACATGACGCAACAGGTAACTGATCTGCTGCTCCATGGTGAGAAATCGAACATCAAAATCCATATAAGGCAAAAGAGGAGCAGGTGGAGTCACAAAAGGTGACGGACATGAACAAGGTGGGGGACGTGGAGTCCTCTTAAGCTCCAAAACTCTACGACTCATGATCTCATACCGAAGCTGTAATGACAGGAGTAACTCATCCCATGTGTAACCAGTAAAGTGTGAGGGATGGTAGGGATCAGAAATTGGCATGGTATAGGGTGGGAACCATATGAGTGGCTCGCCTAGTGATGAGGAAGTAAAATGAGCAGTAGGTGTATACTGAGGCATGTGAGGAAATGCTGCTGATACATGTGGGTCATGGCTAGGCTGCTGGATAGAAGGGCCTTCCCCTGGACGGGGTGGAGGAATGTCCTTCAAGAAAGTGATAGGTAGGTCGGTACGGTGAACATCAGACTCACGAGGTGCCTCACCCGATCGAGTCTCTGGGTGAAAAGGAGCAACATCAATAGGTGCAGGTGCAAGTGGGGGAGTAACTGGCTCAATAACAGGAGGGTCAACGTGTGCAGGAGCTGGATCTGGTATAAGTGGTGCAATGTCAGGTATGCCGAACGGAATAAGATCAAGATCAGGCAAAGGCTCAGGAGCTGGTACCTGCTCAGGATCAGCGGGTGCGTCATTAGGCTGGTCCTCGGGAACAAATTCTAGCTTAAGTCCAAGCTCAACATACTGTGGAGGAATCGGTGCAGCTGACATGGTTGTATCGTCATCAGTATCAGTGGCATAACGTCATAGTCCCACTGCATGCAAGGCGGAGGATGACACAGACTCAAAGGAATCTGGAATAGAGTGCAAACTGGAATCAGAGGAAACCTCAATAATAGGAATCTCAACGAGTGGAACAATAATGACATCCTCAGCTAAAACTCCATCACCCTGGGCATCATCAGGGGGACCATCAACAAAAAGATCTACATCATGATCAAACAAGTCATCAAAAGGCAAATCCTCGAAAGGAAAGGCCGCAAGAGGCAAAGGGGCGAGGATCGGTGCCACGACATGCTCACCATCGGGATGTCCGGGGATGAGATGGCCCTGGACAGGAATAGGAATAAGAAAGGGATCCTCGTCGGGGATACCATCAGCATGCGGTAAATCATCGCCAAAGTCGGGCAGCGCAAATGGCTGAAAATCGTCGTCGTCATCCGACATCATCTCCGGGTCACTCTCAGCATCGGAGGTAAAGATCTCTGGCTCTGGGACGATCTCATCGTCAGAAACAATATCCATGGGGTCGACAGTATCAGACAATCCACTCTCAGATGAAGACATAGTGTTTGTAACAAAAAAATCACAACATATGCACATATATCAACAACCATCATTAAGCATGTAATTAATAACAATGTAATCACGTATCCATCCTAGTCTTCCCAGACTAACCCACCCAGTCTCCCAGACTGAACTACCCAGTCTCCCAGACTAAACCGCCTAGTCTCTCGGACTAAACCTCTCAGTTTATTAAACTGAACTACCCAGTCTCTCAGACTGAACCACCCAGTCTCTCAGACTGAACCACCCAGTCTCTCATACTGAACCATAAACATAAACTTTGAAATGTGTTTTGTGTCCTTTGTTTGTAAAAATGTTTGTTATCCTAGATCTGGGCGTTTCGTGTATGCAATGAAAACATGTTGTAAAAATATTTTTCGTGAGAAGCCATAATGATGTAGTCTAGACTCGCGAAGGAATCCTAGTTCGCTACAATCGAAGCTCTGATACCAAGCTGTCACACCCTGACTTTTGCGGAAGCGTGATTATGGTGTGACTTTCTTAATACCATTGCATTCAATTATAACAGTAACTATATGATAAATCCATAGATCTTCATCCATTAAATAAGTTTGAAAACATCGCAAACATCATTGTTTAAACATAGGCTTCAAATTCAAGTTTTACAAACCATACGAATTGTTTATGAGTTCACAAGGACTCAACAAAAGACTCTAAATAAAACCAAGATTTGGAAGTGGTGTCTTGTCCACGATAGGACACCCAAACCAAACCTCAAGACCATGGATGACATCTTTTATTCTTAACGCAACTTAAAACATCCAACGCCCGCCAGATCCACCTTTAATTCCCTAAAATACATGTATTTTGAAAACATCAACAAAAGTTGAGCGAGTTCATGTGTTTGTTTGTGTGTATGAATAAAACCTTGTAATCATTGTATGTATGTATGTTTGTAAATCCCGGTATGAAAGAAAAATAAGGAAACCGGTCGATTAATGGTTTGCAAGGCCATTAACATGCGTGCAACGACGTAGGAAGGCTCAAACCTAGCAGATTTTGTACCGGGCTTCCGGCTGTAAGACATAGTCACCTCATGGGCCAAACCCTGGTCTACATGGGTGTGGGCCACCCAAATAGATCTATCACTCATGCCCCTCGGTCCTAACACGAGGATTAATGGTCTTAAGAGTGCGCCTACCCATTCACATGATCTACTGTACTTTCCAAAGCTAACCATACCAATGGTAATTGTATGTAATCCTTTTGTAACATGTACTTCACCCCCGAAGTTATAAAACAAAAACAGTTTAAAAAAAGGGGGACATGAACTTACAGTCTTGTGTCTTCAGCAATCGTAATTCGAGCTTCTTCGGTGTACACGACTACCTATAATGTACTAATGTCTATTAGACGAACGGGCCGTGCCTTGACTTAGTATTAATGTCCTTGAGTTACGTTTCTTTGGTGTCTTCGATATTATTCCAAGTTATATAATTATTTGTCAAAATAATTAATATTTTAACTTAAATTATATTTATAAATTTTGGAATAATCGTTAAACAATATTATTTTAATAATACTTCCCAAGTATTTATACATGTATTTCCTTCCCAAGGATGGGGGTATCCTATACATGTGTATTTTTGCCATGTTTTAAGGTCGTATTCCGATGTGTATTCATACGTACGAGAATACGTATGCTTATTGTATTCATCAAGTATCCTTATACTAAATTTCATATTAATTACCCCGGAATATCAGCTTTAGTAAAGATCCAATATATATTTCCAAAATATATATTTTAATGAATATTACTTAGAAAAATTATTTATAATTTTTCTTTTGGCAAAAATATTTGCATCTTCTCATAAGTTTCAAAAATAATATATTTTCAAGTCTTCATTTAGAAAATATATTTAAACTCATTTTTCTTCCAAAAATGATATGTTTCATATTTTTTTGAGAAAATATAGTTTTTCCCCCAAAAATATTGTATTTGTTGTTTGTGTAAGAAAATATATATATATATATTTCTTAAAAATAATATATCTTCTAAAAATTTCAAGAAAAATATATATTTCATACTTGCCAAAAATAATATATTTTTGCTTGTCAAAAATATGATATACTCTTGTAGTGATTGTAAAAATCATATTTTCATTCTCTTAGTGTCTAAAATATGAATTACCAAAACATACACATGAATATTATTTCCAGAATATTTTGTGAGTTATATTCCTTTGTTCAGTCTTACTAGTATTTTGGGTATTCTTGTATATTTATTCCTTGGAATTTTTGGTAATATTTTGGATGGTAATTCTTGGTATTTTGATGTGTTATATTATTTTAAGTCCTAAAATAATATAATTAATACACAAAATATACAAATAATCACACACATAGTGTCATCTAAATATATATTTCCCAAATCCCTATTTATTCACTTTTATTTATAAAAACCAACCTCCAATATTAGTATTTTGTAACCAAAATTTATGGCAAAGTTTATGTAACAATTTATGGTTTAAAATACACTTGTAAGTATTTGTTTAAAAATATTTTTCTAAGTGTTTATATTTTTAGAAAATTTTGCCATAGTTTCCCCTAAAAATGGAGGTTTCCATGCTTTCAAGCATATCATTTTCTTTTGTAAAAATCAACACAATCAACTTACAATCATCAACAAACAACCTTTACTTACCAATCTTGCCAAAATCATGCATATTCTACTACTTCAAGAACTTGAATATTTGTAAAAATTTGTAGTAACTTACTAGTATTCTTAGTAAGTCTTGTTACCCTTTAAAATGTGATTACTTCTTTAAAAACTTCATTTTTAAAGGAGTTAGATCTTTACAACTTCAAATCGTATTTTCTAAAAATATTTCTTTATGCATTCTTCTTATTACACAAGTGTTTATACACTTGTTTAACCACTAAAAATGAGATTTGTTTATGTAAGAAGCATGATCAAATGAAACTTATATTTTTAACTTGATTTCTTTAGAAATCCCTCAGGAAATTCTTAGATAAATATGATTAACAACTTACTTGGCAAGATTTTTTTCAAGAAAACATTATATTTCTTCAAGTTCATGCTTTATGTGTGGATGATCCATCATCCTACAACAATTTCTATTCTTACATCTTGCTAGATTATGTTTTTAATCATGATCTAGCAAGATCTTATGATATTCAATATCATTTTTACAAACAATCAATGATCAACAAGCATAAAAACTCATATTCATCATGATTACTTCATTAAACATTCTTATGTTCATGTTTCATGCTTATGATCTTTAGTGTTCTTCAAGTTTTTGATTATGATTCATCATTAACCACCAAAAATGGAAGTAATATAGCAAGATCAAGACTCTTACCACTAGCACAAGGCCAGGGATGATTCAAGTGAAGAAAAGTAAACAAGAGAGGTCCTTCAAGCTTCAAGGCCACCAAGCTTCTTTGTATGATCTCTAACACCATTTAGAGTATGTAGAATGAATGGAAGTGAAGTGATGGTGTTGATATGGTGGTGGTGGTTCTCGGCCGAGACCAAGTAGAAGAAGAGGAGAAAGATGAAGGTGTGTTGTGATGAATGAGCTTATGGTTCACTTAGGTATTACTTATAACCATATTCTCATTTTAACCCATGGTTTTTGTGCTTTCTAAAGACCAAAAAGATCAAATATAATATTGAAACAAAATCCCAAGTGGGGCCATGTGTTGGGCCGTCCACTAGGTGGGGGGGGGGGTAGCATAGGTTTAAACTAGTTTAGTTGCTTAATAGTTCCAATCCAAGTATTTGTTACATGTTTTGGTTATTAGATATTTTTAGGAGGTGTTATGGTGTTCGGGGACCATAACTAGCTTGGAAATGTTAAAACAGTGCTTCTAGTGTAAATTTGATGTTTTGGGTAGTGTCCGGTTGTTCGGTTAGATACTGGTTTGTTAAAGTGATAAACTATACAGTTTTTTTGTGCTTTATGTACCCCTTTGTGACACTTTTGATTCCCGACACTTAGGAAAGCATTCAGGACCATTTAACCATATTTCTGCCTCATATTAGGTTGTTAGAATGCTTATTTTTGCTGAATTTTGCTGAATTGAGCACTTTGGGTGAGTTTTAGGCACTTTCCGGCACTTAAACTATCACCTAGAAAGGCAGTTTTGGGATCCTTACTTTCCTATACACTATACTAGTGTAGAACTTGGTTTCTCGCTCATTCTGTGCCTCAATGCACTGTCTGTCTATGTGCTGAGTTCCATCAGCATCTTCCTTATTTATCAGATAATTGTGCTAACTGTACTTAATGCATCGTTGGAGGCAATATAGCTTTCATGCAATATTGGTTTGACATTAAACAATGTATGATGCACATGTATGTGTATGGCAGTAATCAGAAAGCAGTTAATTGTAAATTCAGCATAGTCATTAAGCACTAATCATGATTAATTAATTGTACGGATACCTGGATTTTTGACAGTTGTCACAATTTACGTATAATTATTTCAAAATGGTTTACATACATAATTAAATAAATAAAAGAAACAAATGACAAGAAAGAATCACTTGGCTCCGACTCATCTTTTAAGTATCCTTTGATGATTTCCGCACTTTGGGTTTTTTAAGAGATTATCTTAGTTATATTGGCATGTCCCTCTTTTGGAGGCAACGCTACCCTCGGCCTTATTGGTCTGTGTCAGCGGGGATACAGTCCCGCAAGGCCGGATTATTGAAAGATAATTAAGTATGTTATTAATGCAAAATGTGGCATGTCCCTATTTTGGAGGCAACGCTACCCTCGGCCATATTGGTCTGAGTTAGCAGGGATACAGTCCCGCAAGGCCGGTTTAAAGTTTTAATAGTAGCTTATTTATAAGGGATTACAAGCTGTTCTTACTTCCCTGGATTTGATATTATCTGCCTTAAAGGAAGTCCTAAAAAGCTTGAATCAAGTTCTCGCAAGATCTATACACTGAACGAGGCAATAACTTTATCCAAACCACCCTTCTAACCCCCTTCCAGGCAGTAAACGTGCTTTGTATAGACCGTAAAGACACGAATGAGTGAATCAACGAAACATGAAGAATGATAGAGTAAAAACTCACTTTCAATATAAAAAACTAATTATTAAAGTTATTAATACATACCCAAATAAAAAGTAACCAAAGGTTGGAAATCAAAAGTGATACATAAAAGATTTCGTCTTCACCAAGTGATGTAAGAGTTTAGCCAAGCATGGCCATAGTTTGATAAATGCTCTTATTTGTTGACTCACGCGGACCCAGACTCGTATACATTCGCGTGGACCCAAAAATATCACACCCGCAGAATCTATTCATCCGCTAGAACTCAGATCATTACATATACATGAGTCTAAGAGTCTTTGTTCATTCGCACATTTAAAAACATACCTCATCCGCATATTTCAAAGGCTTATAGTTGTTTGTTTCAAGTTTCATCTAATACGTTTGTTCGTTTGATTGCAGGAAATTTTCAAGGTTATTCTTGGGATTTCAAAAATCAGAAAACCATGGCAGACGAGTTCTACAACGAATTCTATAACGCGTTTACGTCCGAAACAACATCGGCAACAAAGAGTATTTCAAATACAATTTCGGAAACTCTGAATTACGATAAGTGTATGGAAACCATAAAAAACCACCGAGACTTATGAATATCGAGGACTGTAATTGGTGGAAAACAGATTTGTGGGTTGGGTAAAAGTGTTTGCTTACGATAGTTGGGTAATGATGAAATTGGGGTATAAAAAACCAACCAAAGATGGTGGTGCATTAATAACACTCGATGAATATACTGAAAGGGATGTAAAGGAAGTTTCTGCTGAACAAAAAATGATTGCATTGTTATATCAATCTGTTAGAGACGATATTATTTCACTATGATAACACTTCAAAAGGATTATGGGAAGCTTTGAGGAAAAAGTGTACGGGTGGTGATGAAATTGTCAAAAACAAACGATCTTTACTGAAAAAGGAGTTTGATTTGATTACATGCATGAAAGGTGAAAACGTACGTCAAATGATTGAGAGATTTTATCATCTGAAGTTTGGTGTTTTCAAAGACAACGAAGAGATCATTGACAAGCTAATCGAAGCACTTCCAAATGAAAACGATTGGCAAAACTATGTTATGATTCTCAAGAACGGTGTTGAAACGAAAAACATGAATCTTGATTGGTTAATCGAAAAGCTAGAAGGCCACAAACTAGACATACAAAAACAAAACAAATGGCTAATGCAAATTATCAGCAAAATGTCAATTTGTACTATCGAAGAAGCATGCTGATTAACAATCAAGCACCAAAGATGGCTTTTAGTGCTGGTAGTTCAAATGATTCTCCAAAATATGATTCGGGTTATCATTCATCATCTGCTTCAAATCAGTCTAATCCGAATATAGTTCAATGCAACATCGCCATAGATCTGAAAAACTCTCAAAGTCTGAATGCAGAAGCAGCCAAGCAACAAATGGTGTTTTAGTATCTATTCTAGAATCTTACGAAAGTCTGGTAGCGGGTAAGGTTGGAAACCCGAATATGACAAAAGAAGATTATGACCAGATCGATCCTAAGGAGATGGAGCTAATCAATATAAGATGGTGCATGGCTAGCGTTATGAGGAGAGCACAATGGTTTATGGAGATTACATGAAGATCATGTCTTAGAGCTGCTGACACAAAGTTGGGGTTTAATGAGTCAAAGGTTACCTATTTCAAGTGCAAACAGAAAGGGCACTTTAAGACAGTGTGCACAAACAGGCAAACAGATGAGCTGTGAATCCGTTTAGAAATGATTATTATCAGAAATCTACCATCGTATCAGTGAGCCGCCAAAGGTGAATCAAAAGCACATCGGTGAAGGTTCATCAAAAGATAGAAAACAAGCAATGGTGGTAACTCAAGAAGACGAAGGTTTCAATTGGGATAAATACATTCCAAGAGAAAAGTATGCGTTGGTTGCTGAGGTAGATAATAGATGGCACAGAAGCTTTGCTCAGGGGGAAATTAATAAGTTGTATGATCCTTTTAATGAAGCTAAGGAAGCAAAGAGATAGGATGCTGAAAGAGAATGCTACTTTGATCCACAAGGTAATCCGGTGGTTGTTCCTAATAAAGTGGATTTCAATGCAGTGGTAGCTATTATTCCAACCTGACAACAATTTTATACGAGAAGGAAAATAGAGAAAGATTACGAGGAGAATCTGTATAAGCGATAAAGGAAGTGTTCTACGCAACTCTAACGAAGGTGATGGAGTTGAAAAAGAAGAAGCAGATGAGAAGCTGGTTGATGAATTGAAGAAGACAGCAGGAGAAGCTGATGAAAACCAGCAGAAGATTGATGAAGATCAAAAGCAGACGGCAGAAGAATCTAAGGTGCCAAATGAAACTGAGGTATAAATTCAAACTGAATCTTCTGAATCGTCAAATAATGATGAAAATATTAAACAATCTGTTGATATATTGTAGAACAGTGTAAGAAATGCATGGAAACACGCAGAGCCTGTAGTGAGAAAGATGAAAACTTAAAATCAAGAGATATTGAGTTTACTAAAATCAAAACAGTTTTCAAAACAAAATGTAAAGAAATGCTTGAAATAGAAGAAGTTTTGAAACGAAAAGTCAAAAAGCTAACACTGAAATGTCAAGATTTTGAAAAAGAAAATAAAGTTTTAAATCAAAAGTGTTTAGCAAAATGTAATGATTGTGTTCAAAAAATATGATATCATTCAAGAATTATAGAAAGAATATGATAAAATGAAATTTGCAAATCATAACATAAAAGAAGCTTATGATACTTTGAATAGACAAGTTAAAAGTATGGACAGTAGATTATCAGCATGTTTAGAAACAACAAGACTTGTTGAGGCCAGATATGAAGCAAAGCAACGGGAATTAAATAAATGTATTAATGAAGTTGCTACACTAAAACAAGAATTGGCTGAAAAAAGAAAAGATTGTTAAAAAAACTTCAAAGATATCATAATTCTTCATATATTCTCGAACGTATTTTCAACATCACCCCAGATGATAAAGATTCTAAAAAGAACAAAAAAGGTATTGGTTCAGAATATCATCAGGTGCCACCACCGTTGAAGGATAATTACACGTTTTATGATGACGAAGAGGTGGCAAAAGGTTTCAACATGGTTGACCAATTACCTGAAAACATTGATGTGACTTACACCAAATCTGATGATGCTGGTGATTCAGAGGTGGTAAGTAAGGTTGTGGAAAACGTTTTGAGAGATGATTCTACCAAAAATGGTAAGTCCGAATCACGCCATGAAGATGAGGAAAGTTTTCACAAAAACTACTTGAAAAATTCAAAATCTGAGAAAGATGCGAATGATGATCCAATAAGATTGGCATATACCATGATTGGATTGGACAAATTATTCTCATATGTTGAATTTCCGATTCAGAATGTGATTTTGGATAAAATTGACAAAGTTTTCAAACTGGTAGAAATCGAGAAAACTGAAATTGCAAAATTTGCTGGTAAAAGCAAGAAAGCTTTTTATAATAAACCTGGTTACAAAAAGAAAAACATGAAGGCTAGGTTGGTTATAAAAAGAAACAAAATCAAAGAAAAAAGGGGCTGAAAAATCAAATTATCAGAAAAAGACGAACTTTGTTCATGGAACAAGTTCTGAAGAAGAGAAAGAACTTCAATTTCGTCGACAGACGAAGGAGTTCTATGCTCAAAAGAAACAGCAACAACAGGCCAAAGATGTTTCAAAGAAAAGATGTCAACAAGTGGGACATGTTAGTCGTAAATGCCCACAAAATCTGAAACCTGTTGATGTTGTTCAAGAGAAAAAGAAGTTTGATGTTGTGAAACATAAATCAGCCGAGTTTGAATCAAAACAAACTTGGAAGCCGAAAAATTCCAAGGGTGATTCACAACAAACTTGGAAATCAAAGACACCCAGATTTGAGACAAAACAAAGTTGGAAATCAACGGCTGATTTGACAAAGCCTAACCGATTTTGGAAACCTAAAACTGATTTGTCAAAACAAAACATTCAAAATGATTCAAGATTTTATCAAAGGAATGTTTTAAAAGAACAAATTTGGGTGGTCAAGAAATAAAAGACGTCTGTGAGTGATGATAAACGGAAAATCGATTCAAGCAAGAAGGTTGAAAATAAGAATGAAAAAGTTTTTTTGTGAAAAATGACGATGATTTTCCGAAGTTGAACAGTTCCTATTGTATCACAATACCCAAGGTCAAACAGGTCTGGGTTGTCTTATTCATGTAATTGAGTAGTGTGAATGTGCAGGTGCTCCAGCAGTCAGTTGAATGTCAAGATGAGCAGAGGAGCAGCCGGGCACAGGAGGGGGACCCATGTGAATGAAAATCAGGGAGTGTTTGTTTGTTTTTGTATATAAATAAAACATAAACCAAAAACAAAATAGAAAAACATCAAAATGGAAAAATGTTTGTTTTTATTGTCAAAAATAAAAATTTTAAAAAGATGTTTGATGGAATACGCCGAAACCCTCACAGCTGAACAAACATGATTAAATTCACAAGTGGTTGAAAATGGTTTTAACATTGTTAAAAATCAATGTGTTGTAAATAACGGGGGTACTTTATGCGAAAAGAGCATGTGATGCAGAAAATGGATGGCGACATAAAGCTGTCTACATCAGTTTGTCAAATTGTTTAAATGTTTTGGATTTTAGGGGGAGTAAGAATTTTGAAAATACAAAAACATTTGAAAATTTTGAGAAAGCCAAAAACATGAAAAAAAATGAAAAAGTGTTTTGTATAAAAAGAGGAAATGATAGTACATCAGTAGACAATCACAGTACGCTAAAGAAAAGGAAAGTCAAATGTGATAAACGGTCTCACTGATGATATGCCGGTAGGTTTTTACACATTCAATAAATTGATTTCGAGATATAAACCTAAATATCAATAGCTTACTTATCTCGTGGGGAACATCTCTCGGATATATGGACTTAGTACTCCGAAATTTCGTTTGAGAGATTGCCTGATTCTAAGATGTTAGATCTTTATAGTTATTGTATCTGGGGTATTATACTTGGTCCTCTGATTTTGCATCAGCAATGGCCTATACCTCGTATAATGCTTTTGTGCTTTAAGCTTTCCCTCTGCATAAAAATTGAAAAATATTGAAATATATAAATCAAATGCAGTTGTCAAGAAGATTCCTAAGTGGAACACACCTTTAAGTCGAGCCTTCATCTCTTTGACTGAACGATAGTTCATACCTGAGTTGTCATGGCCTCGCACTAACCCAGAGTACATATGTCATTTAGGTATATCACCTGTAAGACTGAATCTAGGGAATCTTGATGCGGGAGTATATTCTGAGGTGGGACACATGAATAAGTTAAGTTCTTAAAAAACTAAATCTCGTATCATGAAATCAATTGAAGTTTGTGTGAAAATTTAAGTGGATCAGTATACTGACAATCTAAGTGAATTGTTTAGAACTTATAGTCTAAAAAGGTCAACAGTGCTAGTGACTTGTCATAAGCTGATATGATCCTTTGACATGAACTCAAACAAAAATATTGTTTGTAAATATTTGTTTACTGTTTTGGTTAAAGAAAAATTTCAAAAAGATTTTCGGAGTGTTTTAGCATAAGCTTTGTAAAAATACAAAAAGATTTTGTTTCTGCTTTAGTTTTGACAACCGATGTTTGAAAGCTGAATTTCAAAATCAAAGTATGTTGATCATGTCTTATAAAATAAACAAGTTCATTAATTTGAAACTTGAGGTTTTAATTGAAAAATCCAAAAATAGTTTGTGAAAATCTCCAAGGTCATTAATCTGGACTTAGATGATCAACTGAGAGGGTTGAGAAAGTTGGATACTTTCAATGTCAAATATATATTGTAATTTGATAGGGGGAGAGAGCCAGTTTACAATCCTGGAGTTTATAAAAACTGTTAAATGGTTTTCTTAGAGCCAGGGTTCGTTACTGGGAAATAATAGTTTTAAAGGGCAAGGAAACGATCTTGAACCAAAAATAGTTTTACATTGTCAATCTTTCATAGAACTAGGTTCATGATCCTGGTAATCTAAAAAACTTTATACGTCATACATCTGTGCTTAAAGCCAGGTTACCAATTCTGGTTGATCTAAAAAGCTTTCACTTTTAAATACTTGTGATTTTCAGATGTTGAACCAGATTACGATCCTGATAGTTGATATAACAATCCTCGAAAACATCCTAAAATGCTCCGTAAACAAGAAACCAAACCCGTATAACTTTAATTTTTATTAAAAACAAATAAAATCATTATTTTTACTCGGTTGTGGTCTGCGACAGGATCCCCCGGTTGTGTCGCGGGGCGCGACAACCTCTGTCTAGCCGAGTTCTCCTTGTGCCACGTGTCCAACACTTGGCAGGTCTAGGTTCGTGTCCAGGAAACCCTAGCCGTAGCTAGGGTTCCCTCGCGGGGCACGACAGACAAAGGTGGGGGTGGTCGCGGAGCACGAGAAACCCCCGAAACACCTATAAATGGAGCCTCAGTTCAGCATTTCAAATCGTTCAATTTCTTTTTCTCTCTCAGTCTCTATAATCCGAAAATAGTAGATAAAATACCCTTAAAAACACGAAGCTCTGCCCCGTTGTAAGTATTTTAACCCCCGATCACTAATACGTTACCCTACCCGCTTGATCTAGAACCCAGCAACGCATGTTAAGGCTCTGCCTGACTAAGTACGTTGGGGTTCTGTCTCGTGTTGTATGGCTAAAGTGATTTGGGTTATTATACTAACGCGCGTGCATTGTCCATTTTAATAGGAACTCAAGAATATTAACAGAAAACATTTCCAGGAAGCCGTAGAAAAACATAAGTTTACAATGTGAGTCCATTTTCTTTTCTCACAGTTTGTTAGTCATTCTTCTTTTCACCAACTTATTTTACAAAACCTCAAATGTTTTCAGTTTTACTTACAGGGATTAAGTCTTTGTAATTTATAATTATTGCCAGTCGTTGGGGTTTTGTATACATTACTAGTCCACAGTCACCAAGGGTGTGACAGGAACCATTACTTTTGGGTGACAGGACCTAAAGTAATATGACCACGAGCACGGGGGAGTATCCCCAATCACATATTGTATTGAATTATTGATAGGAATAAACATTGTAATCGCTCTTAATACTATGAAGTTATAACAATGTGTGTTTACAAAATGGAATGTACTCGCCAGTATTTCTTGCTGATAAAATGTTTTCAAAACGCGTTTCAAGTAACCTAATGTGAAGCAATAAGAAGCCAGCTATGGAGCACGGAAGGCTTAAAGAAAGGGGCTTTAATTTACCTGAATAAAAGACGGAGTTATATTTTCAGCAAACTAGGGTCTATCCCTATAAAAATATTATAAATGAAATTTGGGTTTTATCCCATTTGTTTATTATATAAATTTGGTGTTTTGAAACTCTGAAATTATTTCCTAACTACGATCTTGATGTTTTAATTCCGTTGCCAAATTAATAAACACCGATACCACTTGACTGTCTCGCGGCACCTGCTCCAGGGGTGGGGTCGGGGGTTGTGACAGAAGGTGGTATCAGAGCTACTGGTTTAAGCCATTTAGGTGTTCTTTTAATACCTAAATTTTATATTATGTTAGGAAATTTATATAAAAAATGTGACAACTGTCAAAAATCCAGGTATCCGTACAATTAATTAACCATGATTAGTGCCTAATGATTGTGCTGAATTACAATTAACTGCTTTCTGATTACTGCCATATACATACATGTGCATTATACCTTGTTTAATGTCATACCAATATTGCATGAAAGCTATATTGCCTCAAATGATGCATTGAGACACATAATGAGCCAGAAACTAAGTACCACACTAGTGTAGTGTGTAGGAAAGTAAGGATCACAAAACTGTCTTTCTAGTGATAGTTTAAGTGCCGGAAAGTGCCTAAAACTCACCCAAAGTGCTGAATTCAGCAAAATTTAGCAAAAATCAGCAATTTAACACACTAATATTATGTAGAAACATGGTAAAATGGTCCTGAATGCTTTCCTAAGTGTCGGGAATAAAAAGTGTCATAAAAAGATACATAAAGCACACTAAACTGCAAAGTTTAACACCTTAACGAACCAGTAACCAACCAAACAACCGGACACTACCCGAAACATCAAATTTACACTCGAAGCACTGTTTTAACATTACCAAGCTAGTTATGGACCCCGAACATCATAACACCTCCTAAAAATATCTAATAACTACAACATATAACTAATACTTGGATTTAAACTAGTAAGTAACCAACTTGGTTGAAACCTAATCTAGACCCCCCCCCCACCTAGTTCACGGCCAACATGGCCCCCACCTTGTGGATTTTATTTCAATATTATAATGGATATGCATGAACTTTCCTAAACACATTACACAAGATTTAACACATGAAATTGGTTATAAGTAAGATATGGAAGGTCTTGAACTCATTTCTCACACACTTACTCTCCCCCCTCTCCTCTCTTGCTCACGGCCGACCCCAAGCACCACCATCACCACCTTCATCCATCCATTCCCATACATTCTACATACACACAACGGTGCTAGAGATCATACAAAGAAGCTAGGAGCTTGTGGAAGATCAAGGACCTCTCTTGTTTGCTTTTATCCACTTGTTTTCTACTATTGAATCATCCCTAGCCTTGTGCTAGTGGTAAGAGTCTTGATCTTTCTATATTTTACTTCCATTTTTAGTGGTTAAAGATGAATCATAATAAAAAACTTGAAGAACACTAAAGATCATAAGAAGTAAACATGAACATAAGCATGTTTAATGAAGTAATCTTGATGAATATGAGTTGTTATGCTTGTTGATCATTGATTGTTTGTAGAAATGATGTTGATCATCATAAGATCTTGCTAGATCATGATTAAAAACATAATCTAGATAGATGAGAAAGTAGAAATATGGTAGGATGATGGATCATCCACATATGGATCATGAACTTGAATGACTAAATGGTTTTCTTGAAAAAATAATGATCAAAGTAAGTAGTAACACTTGTAGATCTAAAGATTTATGAATGGTCTTTCAAAGAAACCAAGTTAAAAATATAAGTTTTATTAAATCTTGGTTCTTACAAAAACAAACTCTATTTTTAGTGGTTAAACAAGTGTAGAAACACTTGTGAAACAAGAAAATTTCATAAAGAAACATTTTAAAAAATGTGACAAGAAGTTGTAAACATCTAACTTCTTTAAAAATGAAGTTTTTAAAGAACTAATCACATTTTAAAGGGAAATAAGACTTACTAAGGACACTAGTGAGTTACTACAAATTTTTACAAATATTCAAGTTCATGAAGTATTAGATTAGTACTTGATTTTGACAAAATTGGTAAGTAAAGGTTGTTTGTTGATGATTATGAATTGATTGTGTTGATTTTTACAAAAGAAAATGACATGCTTGAAAGCATGGAAACCTCCATTTTTAGGGGAAACTATGGCAAAATTTTCTGAAAATATAAACACTTAGAAAAATATTTTTTAAACAAGTATATACAAGTGTATTTTAAACCATGAGTTTCCTACAAAAACTTTGCCATAATTTTTGTTACAAAAAAAATACAAATATTAGAGGTTGATTTTCATAAATAAAAGTGACTAAATATGTATTTAGGGAATATATATTTAGAAGACACCATGTGTGTGATTATTTGTATATTTTGTGTATTAGTTATATCATTTTAGGACAAGAAATAATATAACACATCAAAATACCAAAAATTACAATCCAAAAGATTACCAAAATTCCAATAAATTACACCAAATATAGGTGAAACCGAACTATGGAATAAGACTTACAAAATATTCCGGAAAATTTATTCACAAGTATATTTTGGTAAATAATATTTTGGACACCAAGGAAATGGAAATATGATTTTTACAATTACTACAAAATATATCATATTTTGACAAGGAAAAATATATTATTTTTTACAAGTATGAAATATATATTTTTCTTGAAATTTTTAGAAGATATATTATTCTTAAGAAGTATATATTTTCTTACACAAACATCAAATACAATATTTTTGGGAAAAATATATTTTCTTAATTAAATATGAAATATATCATTTTTGAAGAAAAATGAGTTTATATATATATTTTCCAAGTGAGACTTGAAAATATATTAATTTCTGAACTTATGAGAAAATACAAATGTTTTTGCCAAAGGAAAAATTATAAATAATTTTTCTAAGTAATATTCCTTAAAATATATATTTTGGAAATATATATTGAATCCTTATTAGAGAAAATATTCCGGAATAATGAATATGAAATTAAGTATAAAGGATACTTAATGAATACCGTAAAAATACGTATTCTTGTACGTATAAATACACACCGGAATACGACCCTAATAAATGGCAAAAATATACAAGTATTAGAATACGAGTACAAATACCCCCATCCTTGGGAAGGATATACATGTATAAATATCCGAAGTGTATCAAGTCAAAATATATTATTATTCCAAAATTTAATAAATATAGTTTAAGTTAAAATAATAATTATTTTAACAAATAATTATATAACTTGGAATAATATCGAAGACACAAAAGAAACGTAACTCAAAGACATTAACACTAAGTCAAGGCACAGCCCGTTCGTCTAATAGACATTAGTACGTTGTAGGTAGTCGTCTTTGTCCGAAGAAGCTTGAGTTACGATTGTTGAAGACGCAAGACTGTGAGTTTCGTGTCCCCCTTTTCTTTTACTGTTTTCAGTTTTATAACTTCGGGGGTGAAGTACATGTTTCAACTGTTTACAAACGTTATTATTTGGTATGGTTAGCTAAGGAAGGGTACTTCTAGATCATGTGAGTGGTGGGTATAACGCTTAAGGCCATCAATCCTCGTTGTAGGACCGAGGGACATGAGTGATAGATCTATTTGGGTGAAGCGAGCCCCGCCCATGTTGGACCAGGGTGGCCCATGGGTTGACTATGTCTTACAGCCGGAAACCCGGTGCAAAGTCTGCTAGGTTTGAGCTTTCCTGCATCACGTGACACATATTAATGGCCTTGCAAACCATTAATGGATCTGGTTTTCCTTGTTGCTTTCATACCGGGATTTACAAACTTTTATACATACTTACAATGTTTTCAAAGGTTTATTTATACTCACAAACAAACACACGAACTTGCTCAACTTTTGTTGATGTTTTCAAAATACATGTATTTCAGGGAATTAGTAGTGGATCTGGCGGGCGTTGGATGTTTCAAGATGCGTTAAGAATAAAAGATGTCATCCATGGTCTTAGGGTTTGGTCAGTGTGTCTTATTCCTAGACGAGACACATCTCCCAAATCCTGGTTTTATTTAGTGTCATCTATCGAGTCCTTGTGAACTCTTAAACAAGTTGCATGGTTTGTACCCGCATTTGAATTTCTATATTTTAAGACAATGTTGTTATGTTTTTAAACTTAATTAATGGATGACCATCTATGGTTTATATCATATAGTTGTTGTTATGATTGAATGCAATGGTATTAAGAAAGTCACACCATAATCACTCTTCCGCAAAAGTCAGGGTGTGACCGCTTGGTATCAGAGCTTCGATTGTAGCGAACTAGGATTCCTTCTCGAGTCTAGACTACAATCATTAGGGCTGTCACGAAAATATTTTTACAACATGTTTTCATTGCATACACAAACCCGCCCAGATAAAGGGAAACAAACATTTTTACAAACAAAAGACACGAAACATATTTCAAAGCTTATGTTAAGGTTCAGTCGGAGAGACTGGGTGATTCAGTTTGGGAAACTGGGAGGGTTAGTCTGGGAGACTAGTTGGGTTAGCATGGGAGACTACGAAGGATACGTGATTACATTGTTATTGATTACATGTTTAATGTTAGTTGTTGATATATGTGCATATGTTGTGATTGATTTGTTACAGACACTATGTCATCATCCGAGAGTGGTTTGTCCGATACTGATGAACCTATGGCTGTAGTCTCAGATGATGAGATTGCACCCGAGCCAGAGATCTTTACTTCCGATACCGAGAGTGACCCGGAGATGATGTCTGACGACGACGACGACTTTCAGCCCTTTGCGCTGCCCGATTTCGGAGTTAATTTACCGATTGCTGATGGTATCCCAGATGAGGATCCTTTCATTATTCCCATTCCAGTTCACGATCATCTTATCATCAGTCACCCCGATGTTGAGCATGTCGTGGCACCGATCCTCGCTCCCGTTCCTCTCATGGTCATTCCCCCTGAGGATTGGCCTTTTGACGATCTTTTTGATGATGATGTTGACCTGTTTGTCGATGGTCCTCCCGATGGCGCTCATGATGATGGAGAGATCGATGAGGACGTTGTTGCTATTCCACTTCTGGGGATTCCTGTTATCAAGATTTCTTCTGATTCTAGTTTACATTATGTCCCCTATTCTTTTGAGTCTGTGTCCTCTACCGCCTTACAGGCAGTTGGTTTGCGATGTTATGCTACTAATTCTGATGACGATACAGCTATGTCAGCTGCACTGTTACCTCCACATGACATTGAGCCTGGACTTGAGCCTGATTTTGTACCTGATGATCAGCATATTGATGCACCCGCTGATCCTGAGCCGAGACCTGCACCTGAGCCTGTGCCTGATCTTGATCCTATTCCATTTGGCATACCTGATATTGCACCACTTATACCAGATCCAGTTCCTGCACCCGCTGACCCTCCCGTTATTGAGCCAGTTACTCCCCCACTTGCACCTGCACCTGTTGACATTGCTCCTTTTCATCCAGTAGAGTCGGATGTGCACCGTGTCGACCTACTTGTTGTTTTCTTGCAGGATATACCCGCACCCCGTCCAGGGGAAGGCCCTTCTGGCCAGCAGCCTAGCCATGACCCACATGTTTCGACAATATTCCCTCACATGCCTTAGTATATACCTACTGCTCATTTTACTTCTTCACCACTTGATGAGCCATTCAGATGGTTCCCACCGTATACCATGCCGATTTCTGATCCCTACCATCCCTCACATTTCACTGGTTATACACGGGATGAGTTACTCCTATCCTTGCAGCTTTAGTTCGAGATCATGTGTCACAGGATTCTAGACCTTGAGATGACACCGCGACCTTTGCCATGCCCGTGTCAGCCATCTTTTGTTCCCCCTCGTTCATCACCGTCCCCATTTTCGCATCCTCCTGCACCGCTTACTCCATTTCCCGAGTTTGACACTCGCTTTCTTACCGTTGAGCAGCAGATCAGTTATCTGTTGCGTCATGTTTATGATCTTGAGGAGGAGCTAGCGCATGTTCGCAGCTTGCTTTTTGTTCCTCCACCTCCTCCTCCACCACCATCAGCATAGAAGGTTTTTGGTTTTATGTAGGTAGCTTACTTTTGATGAGAGCACCGCTATTGAGCCTAGCTAGTGAAGCCTTTTGGAGACCACCTTTTGATTATATGACTTATGGTAGATTTATAGACATTCTGGACAAGGGTAGTGTGACCCTGTGTTCCCTTTTGATACGATACCTTTGTGAAACATGTAACTGTACTTGTGGTCGATGATTAATGAAAGCTCAATCGTAATGTTCTCATTAAATACATTGTTAGTTTATTTGTTTATGCCATGATTGCATGCTTACTTGTTAGGACAAACGCTATTATATACGTATTACTTATTATATACATAAGACCTGACCTATACAATCTTCTTTTAGAAGATGCCTCCTCGAAGGAACAATCAGTTGCCCACAACAGAGGCAGAACTCCAAGAACTGATTTCACAAGCAATCGCACAACATGAGTCCTTATGTGACAACTGGCAAATAACTGGTAATTCCGTACAATCTAATCACTATTTATATTTCTAAATCTCATGCATTTAGCGTAATTCAATTACGTAACTGTGTCGTATACTGAATAACAGTGTTAGGACAAGAAAACAAAGCTAAAACATAAGTTGGTTTTAGTCGTAAGGTGAAACCAAACAAACAATGTCCTAAAAGTGTTGGTAGAAAGTGATGCGCGCACTATTCACGGTTACACTATTCATGCCAGCAAACCGTGAAATCAGACCGAAACACTGAAAAATGACACTCGGATAACATAACTGAGTCCATTTATATAAGAAAACATTATTATGAAAACACATCTTGGAAAGAAACAAGACTTTCCGGTATAACGCCCTAACCTCAAAAACGTCCGTTTCGGCTTAAAATATAGCACTTTTAACGCGTCCGAACTTATAACAAAGCATTTCCGGGACTTCGGAATAATGTCAATTGATGAAAAACATACTAAAACAATAAGATGATATCAACGGAATGTTCATAATCACAAGTTTCCGGCGTTACGTCGCTATGCACTAAACTAGTCCGTTAGCGACTCGACGAACTAGTAGGCGACATTTTTGGTCATGAAATAAGCAAACGAAGAATCTAGCGAGCTAGTTAAGCTAAATTTGGGACTCGGAATCACTTCATACAACTTTCGAATGCAAGAAAACAACTTACGGAAAATACTTGTCGGTGCGGCGCAAAAGCACCGTTATTCAACCGACGACCGAACGAAAGACATTTTAAGCGTCGGGATGCACTTTTTACTAGTTGGAAAAACTATTTAGTGTTAATTAAAGTCCCAATCCCTAATTACCCCACTAATGATGTACTTAAAACCCTAATCACCCTACACCTCTTAATTACCAAAATATCTTATAAATTGTAACTTTTATAAAAAAAATAAACATCATACCCCCCCCCCCCCTCATTACTTACGTTTTTGGTGGGCCCATGGCCTCACCATACTTGTGTGAAACTTGTAAGTAATATGGCATGGCACAAGTTATGATTGTTGATTGAAGTATGATCATGCCTTACCATATCTAACTTAATTGAAAACATATCATAACACTTCATTCTTATCACAAAGTTTCAAAGCCAAAGACCTCCCTTGGTTGCTCTCTTGTTCACGGCAACCCTAACCCACATTAAACCCACCTTCAATCTTCATTAAACACTCCATTTTACACTAAATTTATCCATTTCAAGATCATCTCAACATGGGATAAGCATGGAGCTTCACCAGGAGTCTTCTTGGAGCTTATTTTCTTCTATTCTTCTTGTTTAATCACTTGCAAGATTGTGAGTCTTCTAAACATAATATTTATGCTTTATTTTACTAGTTAATCATAGAAGTACAAGTTGTTAATCTTGATATTAAAGCTTAACATAAACAAAAACCCTAAACACAAAGCTAATAAACACTAAATATGAATATATTATGTGTTGATTTATGTTGTTTAGTGTTAATATGTTCATGTGATCTTGTTGATTATGTTATTTTTGTTGAGATTAGTAGCTTAAAGTTTGTATTTATGATGATCATGTTGTTAGCTTCATGTAGTATTTTATATTTGTGTTCATCTTATCATGATGAACATAAATATGTGATTTAAACATGGTTATGTTTAAATCAAGAAAGATCATCATACTAATTTCATGAACTAATCATATAATTTTTGGATTACATAAAGAAACAAGTGTTTAAATGGGTTTAAAGCTTAATCTTGGGAAGTTTAGTGAACTTTGTTTTTACAAGATAAATTAAACAACTTGTTTATTATGAAAAACTACCCTAAAAAGTCTAACTTTTTATGTATAAAAAGAGTAGTATGAAAGTTCATGAAATGTGGAAGTATGTTAACATATAAACATGTTTAAAAGAAACTTGGTGAATAATGGTGATTTAGTGAATTGATTATTGATTTAAACGCGTTTTTGTAACGTGGGAAACGTCATAGTTTAGGGGAAACTATGGCGAATTTTTCTAAAAATCTAATCGCGATTAAAGAGGGGATTAAGGGGTGATTAACAATGTTAAACACGATTAGTGGTCTTAAACGTCATTATGGAAACTTTGATGGGAATATTTAAGGTTTAATTATTCAAGAAGTTCTTACGAACTTAGACTTATATTTTTATAAAAATAAATGGGTAAAAATATAACAATGTGTAAATATAATTTTTGGTAAGAAAAATTATATATTTTCGGAAACTTTCTAAGTGCTTGCAATGTGTGCTATATATGTGTATGTAGTAGATACCTAAAGGGTGATCAAAATCAATACACAAACATGTTCCTACATGGTCCAAGAAATGCTAGTAAAATCGGACAATTAAATAAAATGGCCAAAATGGAAATACATAACACTTGATGACGACAATTTGGGCGTATCGACACCGTAAACAAGTTACTACAAAGTCGAGTCTAAAATAACATATTTTGGACGTTTAAACGAGCACATATGTAAGTGACCTATAACAAGAATCCGGAAAGTCGAAAACTATAAAAATTACCAAGTATTTTTCATAGGAAAAATGAACTTATTTAAAGTTGCTACTTGGTAACATTTTGGCAAAAATTGCAAGATTATGTTAATGGACTCATGAAGTTAGAATTGGGCCTATCAAAGTTAGTAATGGGCTAGGCCCAAATTCCTTAATACATGGGCTAGGGCCCAATGGCAATATAACATGGGCTCGGCCCAATAACATTAAAACATGGGTTAGATACGATAACATAGATGACATGGGCTCGGCCCAATGACATGAGCAAAGGCTCAGTGACATGCGTGCACTGCACGAGAACGTGGGAAGAATGAAGCCGATCACACATAAGTCAATATACATAGAATACATGAATACGCTTATGAATTCAATATGTATAGAATATATGTATACACATAACAATCGAGCGAGTAAGCTACCAACGCTCTAAAATACAAAGTTGTTCCAAAGATAACAAATGAGAACATAATAAAGAATTCAAGATGAACAACTTGTACAAGGTCCGAAAGACCTAGTGTCTAACCAGATTAGTACACATGTAGGTTATTGACACGTACGGACGCTCACTTCGATATCATAATACACGGAACGCAAACCTGTGAGTTCATGTCCCTCCTTTCACTGTTTTCAATGTTTTGTTTTCAAAAACATCGAGGGGAAATACATGCTAAAACTATTGGTATGTTAGTTACGGAGTAGTAGATAACATGATCAATGTGCATAAGTAGGGAGATAACATTAGTAACCATTAATCACTTAGTGACCAAGGTGCAAAAGGTGTAGATCTATTGGGCTTGAGGCATGCCCCACTCCTGGTTGGTATACCCTGGAGTGCTTTTGTGATCCCAAATGATGACAAAGTGTTCTTGATTTGGTTATTTGCTTATGGTACATTATGTCAGGGGGCTCGCTACCCACTGATAGATCCTTGACAGACTCCATGTATGAATCAGAACATACCATGATTTCAAGATAACATTTATGAGATTTCATATGATAACAATAACTGCATGAACTCGTTCAACTTTTGTTGACTTTTTAAAACTACATGTATTTCAGGAAACAGGTCTTGAGCCGGTGATTCATTTTGGGATTCGGGAAAACAAAAGACAACGACTGACACTTTTGAAGGGTTTGTCTTCTATATCCCAACTTCGTATGGGTATATAGGAAACAAAACCTTACTAAGTTTATGTTAAAATTATTTTTTGTGATGTGTAAAAACAAACTGATAACTATGTTATGTCTAATGTTGTGAACATGTATGGTACTTGAACTACTTTTGGGAAAATATGTAAATATTCGTTGGAAGTTATATATCTATGGCATCGTTGTTGGTTCATGTTGTTAATACATTTGGATGCAATGATTACCTTTCTTACGTCACACACAATACGCTTTCGCTACTAGTAGGGTGTGACACCTTACGCTCTGAACACAGCGGAGGTACCTCAGGAAATAATCCACCTCACGGTAATGTTAAGTCATTTATGACACATTACGATACGTTTGGACTTTCCGTGTGCAATTGCTAATGCTTAATGTGAATGATGTTGCCTGTGCAGGCTGTACTTACAAGCAGTTCCTAGACTGCAAGCCTCTGAATTTTGACGGCACTGGAGGTGCTGTAGCTTTCGTTAGATGGGCGGAGAAAACTGATTCTGTGCTGCGAATGAGCAAGTGTGCACTAGAGCACCAGGTCACCTACATTTTTGGACTTTTCCTAGACGGAGCTCTATCCTGGTGGAACCTTCAGGTTCAGACTCTAGGAGAAGAAGTTGCGTATGCTATGACTTGGGATGAGATGAAAGAGCTGATGCGCAAGAAGTACTGCTCGAGAGTTGAGATTCAAAAGCTGGAAACCGAGTTCTGGAATCTAAAGATGGATGGTCCGAAGATTGCTGAGTATGTGCAGAGATTCCATGACCTATCTCGGTTGTCCCTTACATGGTAGAACCAGAGTTCAAGCGAATCGAACGTTTCATTTGGGGATTGGCACCCCAAATCATGAGCATGGTGATGACATCCAAGCCTCCAATGATCACTGAGGCCATTGGCTTGAGCGTGGCTCTGACTGAAGAAGCGATTAGGCTGAATAAGTTTTCGATCTCTGATGGAAAGAAGAAGGAGACTCACGTTGAGTCATTAGGAGAGAACAAAAGGAAGTTCTAGAACTTCAAGAAGGGTACCCAAGGAAACAACGGTAGCAACAAGAAAAGAGATGCGAACCCACCAGCCGAGGTCAGGAATGGTGTTGCAAGTTCGGAGAACAAAGGGAAAGGTTACATGGGCACTTTGCCTAAGTGTGATGTGTGCCAGTTCCATCATCCCGGCCAGTGTAGTTTAGGAAATGTGAAAACTGTGGAAAGAATGGTCATTCAAACGAGACATGCTGGGCTGGTACCAGTCGTGGAAATGGTGGCCAGAGAGGTAATGGAAATGGCAGTGGATACCCTGGTGAAAACGGTAATGGGAGTAGGAATAATCAAGGAGGAAATGGAAATTTCGGTGGAAATGGTAATCGTGGTGGTTCTGGAAACCAGGCTGGTAATGGAAACCGCAACCAAACCAACAATCAGGGTGGTACTAGAAACAAGCAAGGATGCTTTGGTTGCGGAGATGCGGGCATTTCAAGCGAGATTGCCCAAAGAACAACCAAGCCCAAGGAAGAGTTTTCAACATTGGAGCTAGGGAAGCTCGCCAGGATCCGAACGTAGTTACAGGTACGTTCCCTATCAACCAACACTTTGCATCTGTACTGTTTGATACTGGTGCCGATTATAGTTTCGTATCCCTAGAATTTAAGAATATACTTGGGTTAGTTGCCAGTAAGTTAGAAATTCCGTACTCAATAGAACTAGCTAATGGGAAGCTGGTAGAGGCAAATGAAGTAATTAGAGGTTGTGTAATAGAACTTGGAGAGCATGAGTTTACGCTTGATCTTCTGCTAGTCAAGTTGGGAAGCTTTGACGTGGTAGTTGGAATGGATTGGTTGTCGAGAAACCGAGCTGAGATTGTATGTCATGAGAAGATCATTCGCATCTCGATGGCGAATGGAGAGACGATTGTAGTGCATGGAGAGAAGCATGATACGCCTCTAAGGATTATCAGTTGTTTGAAGGCCCAAAAATTTTTGCAGAAGGGATGTGTTGCCTTCTTGGCTCACATTTTTTATAAGGAAGCCAAAGAGCCGAAGTTGGAAGATATCCCTGTGGTAAGAGAATATCCTGAAGTCTTCCCTGAAGACTTGTCAGGATTGCTGCCGCAACGAAAAGTCGAGTTCCACATTGACTTGGCTCCAGGCGCCGCGCCTGTAGCCAAGGCACCTTATCGACTTGCGCCTTCCGAGATGCAAGAATTATCGGCACAACTTCAAGAGCTTTTGGACAAGGGATTCATTAGACCAAGCTTCTCGCCTTGGGGAGCTCCAATCATGTTTCTCAAGAAGAAGGACGGTAGTTTCCGTATGTGTATCGACTACCGAGAGTTGAACAAGTTAACCATCAAGAATCGGTACACCTTGCCGAGGATTGATGACCTCTTCGATCAACTTCAGGGTTCGAGTAATTACTCCAAGATCGACCTTCGATCCAGTTATCACCAGCTGCGGATTCAAGAAGAGAGTATACCGAAGACTGCCTTTAGAACTCGTTATGGACATTACGAGTTTCTAGTGATGCTGTTTGGTCTGATGACTGTGCTGAATTACAATTAACTGCTTTCTGATTACTGCCATATACATACATGTGCATCATACCTTGTTTAATGTCATACCAATATTGCATGAAAGCTATATTGCCTTAAATGATGCATTGAGACACAGAATGAGCCAGAAACTAAGTACCACACTAGTGTAGTGTGTAGGAAAGTAAGGATTACAAAACTGCCTTTCTAGTGATAGTTTAAGTGCCGGAAAGTGCCTAAAACTCACCCAAAGTGCTGAATTCAGCAAAAATTAGCAATTTAACACACTAATATTATGCATAAACATGGTAAAATGGTCCTGAATGCTTTCCTAAGTGTCGGGAATCAAAAATGTCACAAAAAGATACATAAAGCACACTAAACTGCAAAGTTTAACACCTTAACGAACCAGTAACCAACCAAACAACCGGACACTACCCGAAACATCAAATTTACACTAGAAGCACTATTTTAACATTACCAAGCTAGTTTTGGTCCCCGAACATCATAACACCTCCTAAAAATATCTAATAACTAGAACATATAACTAATACTTGGATTTAAACTAGTAAGTAACCAACTTGGTTGAAACCTAATCTAGACTCCCCCCCCCCCCATCTAGTTCATGGCCAACATGGCCCCCACCTTGTAGATTTTATTTCAATATTATAATGGATATGCATGAACTTTCCTAAACACATTACACAAGAGTTAACACATGAAATTGGTTATAAGTAAGATATGGAAGGTCTTGAACTCATTTCTCACACACTTAAACACACACTTACTCTCCTCCCTCTCCTCTCTTGCTCACGACCGACCCTAAGCACCACCATCACCACCTTCATCCATCCATTCTCATACATTCTACATACACACAAAGGTGCTAGAGATCATACAAAGAAGCTAGGAGCTTGTGGAAGATCAAGGACCTCTCTTGTTTGCTTTTATCCACTTGTTTTCTACTCTTGAATCAACCCTAGCCTTGTGCTAGCGGTAAGAGTCTTGATCTTGCTATCTTTTACTTCCATTTTTAGTGGTTAAAGAAGAATCATAATCAAAAACTTGAAGAACACTAAAGATCATAAGAAGTAAACATGAACATAAGCATGTTTAATGAAGTAATCTCGACGAATATGAGTTGTTATGCTTGTTGATCATTGATTGTTTATAGAAATGATGTTGATCATCATAAGATCTTGCTAGATCATGATTAAAAGCATAATCTAGAAGGATGAGAAAGTAGAAATATGGTAGGATGATGGATCATCCACATATGGATCATGAACTTGAATGACTAAATGGTTTTCTTGAAAAATAATGATCAAAGTAAGTAGTAACACTTGTAGATCTAAAGATTTATGAATGGTCTTTCAAAGAAACCAAGTTAAAAATATAAGTTTTATTAAATCTTGGTTCTTACAAAAACAAACTCTATTTTTAGTGGTTAAACAAGTGTAGAAACACTTGTGAAACAAGAAAATTTCATAAAGAAACATTTTTAGAAAATGTGACAAGAAGTTGTAAAAATCTATCTTCTTTAAAAATGAAGTTTTTAAAGAACTAATCACATTTTAAAGGGTAACAAGACTTACTAAGGACACTAGTGAGTTACTACAAATTTTTACAAATATTCAAGTTCATGAAGTATTAGATTTGTTGGTACATATGTTTGTCGACTTCATTTCATCTTGTTTTGAGTCTTGTATTAGAATAGATAAACCAAGACACGTAGTACGAAAGAAACAGGAAACAAAGCTGAAACAGCAAGTTCATGCGAAGTGACTGGTTCGTACGAACTGGACATGTCTGTTTCATGCGAAGTGGACTGCCTATATATATGTGGGTCTTGGTTTCTCATTTGTAACTTTGTCATTCCGGTAGCGAAGCTCTGCCGAAGTGTCTCCAGACCGTGTAAAGCTATCAAATCAATACAAGAGACAGTTTAAGTGATTCTAGAGTGTATCCAGCTGAAATAACTTCGATACGTCTGATTCCGCCTTTTGTATTAGACGAGATCTCTTCTAAACGACTCGTTTGGTCGTAACAACGATCCTAAAAGTGGTATCAGAGCTCAGGAGGAAGAGTTCTTACCATTTCAGTTGTTTTTCACCGAAATTTCTGATTTCTACTCATTTCTACTCACACTTCTATACTTTTTCATCAAATTAACTAAGATTTTACGGTTAAAATGGACTAATTTTCACATATAATAAGCGAAATACTATTTTAATCAATACTTAAAAAAGTCAGAACCTAAATCGACCTAAAACTTGATAAAATCATGAATTTTTGGTCCGAAATCGCGTGAAAAACCCCCAGTTCGTGTGAATGTGTTGTCAGGTCGTGTGGAATTACATTCATTTCACACGGATTGAACATTGTTGACCTCATTTCACATGGATTGAACATAAGTGACCCCAGTTCGCACCAACTCAGTTCGCACGAGTTGATTAGGTCACTAGAAACATCATCAGTTCGTTTGAAAAGGTTCCACTTTGTTTGAACTCATCAGTTCGCATCAAGTCAGTCCGTTTGAAATTGTTCCAGTTCACACGAAGTGAACTCCCAGTTCGTACCAGTTTAATTCATACGAAGTGTGTTATAAGATCTAGTTCATTTGAAGTTTGAACTAAGTTTGTTTGAACATCATTAGTTCGTACGAAGTACTCCAAAACAGTTGAAAGTGACCAGGTTGTTTGAATTATAGCACCAGCTCATTTGAATCAGTTCGTTTGAAACTCAGATAGTTTGAACAATCAGTCTTAGTGGAATTTTCTAAAACCTAAACATGGAAAACGAATTTTACAACGCATTTGCTACTCCGATTACTATTGCTCAAAACGCGACCTTAGAAAATGAAATGGGAACCATGCAAAAACCGCCTAAGCTCATGAATATTGAGGAGTATAGTGGATGGGAGGAGCATTTTGAAAATTGGGTTCAAGCAAATCACTTAGATGCATGGGAATGTGTTGAACAACGATATATTAGACCGACTGATGATGACGGAGAGAATGTTGCTATTAAAGATCTAAGTGATGATCAGAAAAAGAAATACAAAAGTGAAAAGATGATGATCAGTATATTGCAACAAGCCATTAAAGAAGAAATCTTGATTTTATTACAACACAATGGAAGTGCACACTCAATATGGAAAGCATTAAAAACGAAGTTTGTTGGAAGTCAAGACATGATCAAGAACAAAAAATCGCTTTTGAAGAAAGAATTTGATCTATTTCGTGGATTAAAAACTGAAAACACCAAGCAGATTATTGAAAGATATTGCAATTTGGTGGTTAACATGAAGAGATTGGACATCAAGAAAGATAAAGAAGAATGGATTGAAAAGTTGGCCGATGCGTTGCCACAAGATGTTTGGGGCACGTATCTTATGATGTTGAAAAATAATGATGAATTTGAAAATCTAACGTTGAGCCAGTTTATTGAAAAACTCAAAGTTCAAGAGATGTAACAACAAAAGATGGCGAGAATGAAGGACTTTAATGGTGAACAAGACATTGGTCTATATTACAAAGGAGGTACTAGTGATAGAACCAACAGTGCACCAAAGATCCAAACTGCATTTAATGCAAAAAGTTCTTCTGGAAGATCATCTCAAGGATCGAACAACAATAATGAATTTTCTTCATATCCATCATTTGATCTAGAGTTTTCAGCAACCAGTTCTAAATCGCAAAGATCATACGACGGTAAAGGTCAAGTGCTAAACTGTAACTTTGCATTACATCTTCAGAATAGTCAGAATTTTTCTGAAGCAGTAGCCAAAGGTAATATGTCTTTGTTGGTAACCGTGTTAGAGTCTTATGAGAGTTTAGTTGCATGAAGGATCGGAAATCCAATGTTGACAAAAGAGTATTACGATCAAATTGATGCTGAGGAGATGGAACTTATGGATATTAAGTGGTGTTTAGCGAGCGTGTTGAGAAGAGCTGAGAAGTTTAAACAAATCACTGGAAGAGATGACTTTCGTGATGCTAATGTTTCTACTTTAGGATTTGATAAATCTAAAGTTACTTGTTTTCGTTGCAGGGAAAAAGGGCATTTCAAGCGAGAATGCACAAATCGCGAAGCAAGTGGAGCTCAAAATCCATTCGGCAACAATGATTATCATCGAAAAGTGATCTATCATTAAATCGCTCAACAACCGCATCAACAACAATCGTCACAAACTGCACATGCTAGGAAGGATCTGATCGAAGAGTCATCAAAGAAAGCTTATCTAGTGAATCAAGAAGATGAAAGATTGCCAAAGGAATTTAGCTGGGATAAATATATTTCGCCTGAAAGTAACTCAAAGAGAGCTTGTTATGGTATAATAGATCAAGATGATGAAAGATTGCCAGAAGGTTTTAGTTGGGAGAATTTTAGTTGGGATAATTACGATCCTAACAGAACTTAAAAAACTAAAGCATTTATTGCTCAAATTTTTGAAGATACAACTGCTGAAGAAGAAATGGCGTATGCTTATTACGAATCTCAGTAATTCAGTCCGAAAAAGAAAGAAGAAGATTCAGTTTCAACAAAAATGGTTTCAAGAAAAGCACCAATGTTTGAAGAGAGTGGTGATGATGCCGAAGAAATTCGAAAACTTAAATATTATCAAAGAAAATTTTCAACTAATAGTGATGATGATGATTTGATTTTTGCAGGTAAAACGGAAAAGATCAAAGAAAAACAAGCTGCGAAAAAGAAGAATCATAAAGCAACAACTGTTAAAGAAAAAGATGACAGTGATGATGATAATTCGTATTATGCAGGTAAAATGAAAGAGAACAAAGAAATACAAGCTGCGAAAGATGACAGTGATGATGCAGGTTAAAGAAATTCCGGCTTTCAAGGCTGAAAAGAATGCTGATGCAGAAAAGATACCTGAGAAATGTGAAAATTGTGATACTGTGAAATGGCACAATAACAAATTGGTTCATAACATGAACAGACTGAAAGAATCTTATGATGTTTTAAACAAAGCTATGAATCAATACAACAAGTAAAACAGTGAAGAAGCATTAGCCATGAAGACACTCAATGGAGCGTTCATGACAAAGCAGAAAATCATCAATAATTACATTGAGAAATGTGTTGTACTTGAACAAAAATTGGAAACCCAGAGGATAGAAACTGAAAGGGTAAATAGGTTATTGAGAAGTTACTCATGCGCTTCTTATGTGATTGACAGGATTTATCCGACAGTAGAAGGCATGAAAGCGTTTGAAGAAGAGGATAATAAAGTAAAGGATACTGGTAAGAAACATAGTACTGATTATACCAAGTGTCCACCGCCGCTTGAAAATGGATATTCTCCACGAAATCCTAATTCAGAAAGAGTAAAAAAGGCATCCAATTTAAAGTGGGAATCTGAACCTTCAGATGGATTGCCAGACACGTAGTACGAAAGAAACAGGAAACAGAGCTGAAACAGCAAGTTCATGCGAAGTGACCAGTTCATACGAACTGGACATGTCTGTTTCATGCGAAGTGGACTGCCTATATATATGTGGGTCTTGGTTTCTCATCTGTGACTTTGTCATTCCGGTAGCGAAGCTCTGCCGAAGTGTCTCCAGACCGTGTAAAGCTATCAAATCAATATAAGAGTTAGTTTAAGTGATTCTAGTGTGTATCCAGCTGAAATAACTTCGATACGTCTGATTCCGCCTTTCGTATTGGACGAGATCTCTTCTGAATGACTCGTTTGGCCGTAACAACGATCCTACAAGATTAGTACTTGATTTTGACAAAATTGGTAAGTAAAGGTTGTTTGTTGATGATTATGAATTGATTGTGTTGATTTTTACAAAAGAAAATGATATGCTTGGAAGCATGGAAACCTCCATTTTTAGGGGAAACTATGGCAAAATTTTCTGAAAATATAAACACTTAGAAAACTATTTTTTAAACAATTATATAGAAGTGTATTTTAAACCATGAGTTTCCTACAAAAACTTTGCCATAATTTTTGTTACAAAAAAAAAATACAAATATTGGAGGTTGATTTTAATAAATAAAAGTGACTAAATATGTATTTAGGGAATATATACTTAGAAGACACCATGTGTGTGATTATTTGTATATTTTGTGTATTAGTTATATTATTTTAGGACATGAAATAATATAACACATCAAAATACCAAGAATTACAATCCAAAATATTACCAAAATTCCAACAAATAAATATACACATTTACACCAAATATAGGTGAAACCGAACTATGGAATAAGACTTACAAAATATTCCGGAAAATTTATTCACAAGTATATTTTGGTAAATAATATTTTGGACACCAAGGAAATGGAAATATGATTTTTACAATTACTACAAAATATATCATATTTTGACAAGGAAAATTATGTTATTTTTTACAAGTATGAAATATATATTTTTCTTGAAATTTTTAGAAGATATATTATTTTTAAGAAGTATATATTTTCTTACACAAACATGAAATACAATATTTTTGGGAAAAATATATTTTCTCAAATAAATGTGAAATTTATCATTTTTGAAGAAAAATGAGTTTATATATATATTTTCCAAGTAGGACTTGAAAATATATTAATTTCTGAACTTATGAGAAAATACAAATATTTTTGCCAAAGGAAAAATTATAAATAATTTTTCTAAGTAATATTCCTTAAAATATATATTTTGGAAATATATATTGAATCCTTATTAAAAAAAATATTCCGGAATAATTAATATGAAATTAAGTATAAAGGATACTTAATGAATACCGTAAAAATACGTATTCTCGTACGTATAAATACACACCGGAATACGACCCTAATACATGGCAAAAATATACAAGTATAAGAATACGAGTACAAATACCCCCATCCTGAAGTGTATAAAGTCAAAAATATATTATTATTCCAAAATTTAATAAATATAGTTTAAGTTAAAATATTAATTATTTTAACAAATAATTATATAACTTGGAATAATATCGAAGACACAAAAGAAACGTAACTCAAAGACATTAACACTAAGTCAAGGCACGGCCCGTTCGTCTAATAGACATTAGTACGTAGTAGGTAGTCGTGTTTTTCCGAAGAAGCTTTAGTTACGATTGTTGAAGACGCAAGACTGTGAGTTTCGTGTCCCCCTTTTCTTTTATTGTTTTCAGTTTTATAACTTCGGGGGTGAAGTACATGTTTCAATTGTTTACAAACGTTATTATTTGGTATGGTTAGCTAAGGAAGGTTACTTCTAGATCATGTGAGTGGTGGGTATAACGTTTAAGGCCATCAATCCTCGTTGTAGGATTGAGGGACATGAGTGATAGATCTATTTGGGTGTAGTGAGCCCCGCCCATGTTGGACCAGGGTGGCCCATGGGTTGACTATGTCTTACAGCCGGAAGTCCGGTGCAAAGCCTGCTAGGTTTGAGCTTTCCTGCATCACGTCACACATATTAATGGCCTTGCAAACCAATAATGGATCTGTTTTTCCTTGTTACTTTCATACCGGGATTTACAAACTTTTATACATACTTACAATGTTTTCAAAGGTTTATTTATACTCACAAACAAACACACGAACTCGCTCAACTTTTGTTGATGTTTTCAAAATACATGTATTTCAGGAAATGAGTAGTGGATCTGGCGGGCGTTGGATGTTTCAAGTTGCGTTAAGAATAAAAGATGTCATCCATGGTCTTAGGGTTTGGTCAGTGTGTCTTATTCCAGGACGAGACACGTCTCCCAAATCCTGGTTTTATTTAGTGTCATATGTCAAGTAGTTGTGAACTCTTAAACAAGTTGCATGGTTTGTACTCGAATTTGAATTTCTATATTTTAAGACAATGTTGTTATGTTTTTAAACTTAATTAATGGATGACCATCTATGGTTTATATCATATAGTTGTTGTTATGATTGAATGCAATGGTATTAAGAAAGTCACACCATAATCACGCTTCCGCAAAAGTCAGGGTGTGACAAATAACTTACGTGTTATTCTGTGTAAATATGTATATTATTATTTTATGTTATTTTAACAATTTCTTTTAAGTTTACAGCATGAGTGATTAGGGTACTTCTGACGCTTATCGTCACCTACCTCATTCTCCAATGGATGAAGGAACATCCCAGCCAACCTCCGGATACGTAGCTGATTCCGAGGAAACTTTGTTTTTAAAGCCAAATCCGAAGAACCTTTTCCCCCTAAGAAAATAGGGTGGTTTAGTAGAGCAAATATGGAAAGGAGAAAAAGAATGAGGAAAATGCAACAACGAGCAATACTGAGAGAAATACCCAAAATCCAGTAGCTAGACCTGTATGGGAAGAGGAATTGGATAGGAGACTAGCCTACCTTAATATGCTTAGAGCTGCAAAAGGAGAACTTGATCTCAACCAAGTAGCCATACCAGAACCACAATTACTACCTTTATACCCTGACCAACCCATGAACCTAGAACAAAACTAGGAAAACCCACTTCTAATCCCAGCCTTTGATCCAAATGAGATACCTAGGATACCAGCACCAAATCCCTTAGAATATTGGGAGACCAATGATTGGACATTCCAAGAGTTAATGAATAATCCATACCCATACATGCCTTACAAAGAACCAGAACCACTTTACCCTGAACTCGTGCCAGCCCCAATACCACCAATAAGTCATGAGAATGTGGAAGAACTTCACCACTATGGTGAAGAATTGGTTGAGGAAGGAAACCGGATACGCCAAATCGGGGAAAAACTCGTCTGAAAATACGACGAGAGGGAAATGCAATACTAGAAACCAGTCACCATATATATATATATGTGTGTGTGTGTGTGTGTGTTTTCTGTTACTTTCATATATATATATATACTAGGTTATCACCCAGGATTGTTTCCCGTGCTGGAGAAAGTTATTAATATACTTATTATTTATGAGCAATACATACTTAAAATGATACAAAATGTATGACATGTTAATGGAATCAAAAATCAACAGTTTAAATTATAAGCTACCAAAAGCTTTTTTATAGACGACATTAGAAGTCTTATTTGTTGATTTTCCATCGGCGTCGAATATCATTATTTTAACTCCTTCTCTGGTCTTGACCTTTGATAATGCAGCGTATAATTGACCATGAGTGAAGATAGGATCTTTCAAATACAGACCAACTTTTGATAAGGATTGTCCTTGACTCTTGTTAATTGTCATGGCAAAACAAACTGATAAAGGAAATTGTCTTCATTGGAATTCGAATGGTATTTTTTTGTCAGACGGAATCATATTAAGCCTTGGAATATAAACTCTTGTGCCGATATTACCGCCAGATATTACTTCAGCTTCTATTACTCGTTTACCTAGAAAAGTAATTTGTATATATATATATATATATATACATATATATATATATACTAGGTTATCACCCAGGATTGTATCCCGTGCTGGAGAAAGTTATTAATATACTTATTATTTATGAGCAATACATACTTAAAATGATACAAAATGTATGACATGTTAATGGAATAAAAAATCAACAGTTTAAATTATAAGCTACCAAAACCTTCTTTATAGACGACATTAGAAGTCTTATTTGTTGGTTTTCCATCGGCGTCGAATATCAATATTTTAACTCCTTCTCTGGTCTTGACCTTTGATAATGCAACGTATAACTGACCATGAATGAAGACAGGATCTTTCAAATAGAGACCAACTTTTGATAAGGATTGTCCTTGACTCTTGTTAATTGTCATGGCAAAACAAACTGATAAAGGAAATTGTCTTCATTGGAATTCGAATGGTATTTTTTTTGTCAGACGGGATCATATTAAGCCTTAGAATAAAAACTCTTGTGCCGATATTACCGCCAGATATTACTCAGCTTCTATTACTCGTTTACCTAGAAAAGTAATTTGTATATATATATACTAGGTTATCACCCAGGATTGTTTCCCGTGCTGGAGAAATTTATTAATATACTTATTATTTATGAGCAATACATACTTAAAATGATACAAAATGTATGACATGTTAATGGAATAAAAAATCAACAGTTTAAATTATAAGCTACCAAAACCTTCTTTATAGACGACATTAGAAGTCTTATTTGTTGGTTTTCCATCGGCGTCGAATATCAATATTTTAACTCCTTCTCTGGTCTTGACCTTTGATAATGCAACGTATAACTGACCATGAGTGAAGAAAGGATCTTTCAAATACAGACCAACTTTTGATAAGGATTGTCCTTGACTCTTGTTAATTGTCATGGCAAAACAAACTGATAAAGGAAATTGTCTTCATTGGAATTCGAATGGTATTTTTTTGTCAGACGGAATCATATTAAGCCTTAGAATAAAAACTCTTGTGCCGATATTACCGCCATATATTACTTCAGCTTCTATTACTCGTTTACCTAGAAGCATGATAGGAACACCAACTTTAAGAACTAATCTATGATTAGGCAAGCCAGAAATCTTAAGTGCATTCAAATTTTCTGTTGAGTATAAACCTTCTTGAAATGAATCAAGTATTTGTTCAGTTTGACATATGCTATCAGAACTCAAATACTCTTTGGCATCACCTGGAAATAATGAAAGCAATTGATCATTAATTTCATGAACTACATCATTTTTTGGTGCTAGAATTGCTCGCTCCGAAAAAAAACCAGGATTCCGAAACTGTTCCATAATTGAAGGGTATACGAAGTCAATTAAGCTTTGTATCGGATCAGAAATATCGGTGATTAATAGATCAACTGGTATCCCTACAATTGCTTCAGCATCATTATCATCTCCCAACTTTCCTTCACCAATATCAAGCAGCCATTTTGCAAAACCCCTGATAGAGTCCATATTAGAACTTTCAGCTCCAATTGTTAGGCACATGTTTTTAGTCAACGTTAACAGTTTGCATTTTGACCATATATATGAAGAGCTTAAAGACGCACAAACTATTTGTTGTCTGGTACCATTAGGAATAACTGGTAGGGTTTGTCTAAAGTCATCGCCGAATACAAAAACTTTCCCTCATAACGGAACATCAGAACGAATACTCCTACCGTCAGAAAATACATCAAACATCGTCCTATCTAAAGCTTCAAAGGCATGTTTGTGGACCATCGGTGCTTCTGTCACACGCTGACTTTTGCGGAAGTGTATGATGTGTGATTTATTCAATATCATTGCATTCAATCATAATAAACAACTATATGATTAAAACATGATGTTCATCCATTTCATAAGTTTAGAATATTACAAACACGAGTCATTAAGTTTCAACCAACAATTCTCAAGTTTTACAATTCAAAAGTGGATGACATCAAAACTTGAAATTTATGTCTTGAAAACAACACCAGCGCCCAAGATCCATCTTGTTTCCTGAAATACATGTAATTTTGAAAACATCAACAAAAGTTGAGCGAGTTCATGTGTTTCTGTATGAGTTTGAATAATCTTGTAAACATTTGTAATCATTGTAACTATGCCTTTGTAATCTGGTATGAAAGCGTCTATGAACAGATCAATTAATGTGTAACTAATACATGTAATACCCTTCAATCTTATTGTATCATTATTACTTTAAATGACATGTTTATAAGTCTCTTTTAAAATAAAAGGGTCGAACTAACAACTTTTATTTAAAAACTTACAAAACTTTACATACAACATTCACCATCGTTTCTAAAACATATTGTTTAACCCATCATACTTAACTTCTAACCATACTAACTGTCTAAACAAAAGTATGAAAATACATCTCAAAACGTTATATGACAAAAGAAGTGATTTCAATTGCGGAAGCTTCTTTGCGTGCGTGTTCGGTTTACTATATAGCTTGATTTTCATCCGCAAGTTGCTATTACTACCTATGACCAAAAACCATTCAAAACATCAATTAGATAAGTTATAAGATGGTTTAAACAAGTTACCATGGTCAAAACAAACAAAAATCAAATTTTTCTGCATCTGGAGAGCTGTCGCGGGGTGCGATAGAGCTCCCCGTATCTTACGCGGGGCGCGAAGGCCGTCGCGCTGCGCGATGGTTTTTAACATTTAGCGTCGCGTGACGCGACTGTCCTTTTTGGCAGAAAGCACAGTTTAAAACCTGCACATTCCCAGCTTCACTCCCATTTACTAAAACGGACATAACTTGTCCGTTAATGATCCAAATTAAGTCTAGTTTCTTCTTACGCGATCGTAATTCAAGGTTCTATAATATGGAATCAAAATCCTACTTTCACCTAAACAAATTTCTTTCATTTCAGCCTTCGGATTACGGAAAAATTCAGAATTATTGGACCCGTTTCAATTTATGAACCATAGAAATTACATACGAGCTCCAAAACCTTTATAAAAGCTTACACCTCAACATACTTATATTCTTATGACACCTTGTAAAAAAACTCAAGTGCCGTTAACAAAATATACACGTATTGATCAACCCGTTTATCCAATTTAATTATATTCATTGATTTAACTCACCAAGAATTTATACTTAGTGATTTTGACCCGTTTGATCTCTGTAGCGAAATCCATCGCCTTTTTAGAATCAAACACATAGGATTTGAGTCACTTCAACCCATTTACAAATTTCAAATGGAATCCACCATTTTCATCGTTTCTATACTTCCAAAATTTCTACTTGTCACACCCCGACCACGTAGAACATACAAAACGTGGCGGAAACATCAGGGAGTGTTGTAACAGAATTAATGTTTCACAACCATGGAAATTAAAGTTTCATTTTATTAATCAACCATACAAGTTTACATTGTTTTAAACAAGAAACAAAGAGTACATAACATAAATTAACTAGTTCTTGTCTCGTTTTAAGTCACTAAGGCACAGGTCCGCCTAATTATGTCTTGATAAGTCCTATGCATCATCTCCTGAAAACACATGTGAAAATAGGTACGTCAGCATAAAAATGCCTGTGAGATACATAGGTTTTGTGAAAATAAGATTCATGACTTATGTTTGAGAAAATGTTTAGTCATGAACCTTGTAATTTGCTTTGTCTTGTAAATCATTTGAAAAACGATAAGATCAGATGATATGTATAAATAAATGTTAGGTTAAATGAATAACCATGTAAAAATGTGTTTGTATAAGATAAGTTGTTTGTAAATCAATGTCTTGTGAAAAGTATGATATTTGTATAAAATGTTATATGTCTCAAACTGAAATGATTCAAATAACGCTACGATATGTAATACCATACAAACACTTATATATAGGAAGTACCAGTGGCGTATCCACCATGCTTGTATCATATTACACTCGCATCGTTACTTAATCACTTAATCAAACCAAACCACCAAAGTAATGTTTAACAATTGTAGAAATGTTTATGTATTGTCAAATGTCTATTGTCAAATGTAAATCCTGTCAACAGATACAAATGGTTCACACTGTTCACTAGTTACAAACGGTTCATATAATCAAACGGTTCATATAATCAAACGGTTACGACGGTTCAAAATGTAGTATAATGTGTTCACATGCTGAATGAGCATATGCAACAGAAATGCAATGTAAAACAATGTACTAAGCATGCACACAACGGACATACATAGCATAAGTGTAATGTAAAACAATGTACTAAGTATGAACTAAATGGACATACATAGCATAAAATGTAATGTAAAACGATGTACTAAGTACGCACACAATGGGCATACATAGCATGAAATGTAATGTAAAATGATGTACTAAGTACGCACACAATGGGCATACATAGCATAAAATGTAATGAAATCATGTACTATAATGTACTAACGAACATAACAGGTATATGATGTGAAAACATTGAAAGCATGAAAGTAACAAGTAGGCACATGTGTTCCACCCCAAAACGTTTGGAAAACAGTAAAAGAGGGGTCTATGTACTCACTTGAGATTGCTTAGTAGTCCTTGAGTAACAACCAAACAATGCTAGAGATCGCGGATATCAAACGGCACCTAATATAGGTAACTATGTTAATAACCGGACCTAAATCGGATGATTGGATAGAATGAGGGTTCGTAAACCAAACGAGTATAGAGACTCGTGTCATATGGTTTAACAAAGCCTTCATGCTAAATGAAACCTAACCTAAGTGCTTACGACCCATTACGACCCGTTTAGGTAGCTTATGCTACTTTAACGCGTCGTTCGCGTGAAACGTGTTCGGAACGTCTAACTAGTCCTATGACAAGTGTTATATGCCTAAATATGTTACATAATCAGTTATGTGACAAAGGTTTAGGTTACATATGCCTAATTACCAATTATACATGAAAAGGGTATTCTGGTAATTTACCTAAGGCATATAAACTACCTATCATACAACTACTTAAACGAAGCGACCATAAGGTATAACCTCGGAAGGTTATTCCCTATATACTATGGTCACCTAATGTATTTGGCCGGATCCTAATGATCGACCAAATGGGTCGGGTTCGAAAGTATAAGCGATTGTTTAGATCGCTTACCTTACGACCCTAGACAACGTGGTAATCAGTAGGCATAGTCCCAAGGGACTACAACCAACGTGATTACACTCACGTTGCGAAGTTCAAACGAACTTCGCATTGACCATAAACTGGTCAACGCAGAAAGTCAAACAAAGTTTGACTTTCAGACTCGAAAAGCAATAAAAGAACGAAAGAATACTTACGAAGGGTCCCCGAATGCTAATCGTGATTCAAGTAGCTCAGGTATGAAACGAAGGTTTCAACTTAGAGCTCCTGAAATCAGATTCTAGTGGGTTTTAGCAATGGGGGTGGATGGGTATTTATAGGAATACCCGAACCGTTAGGATCGTTTCATGGAAACCGTGCTCGAATCCTACCCGTACATGTGTTGGAAAGTTATGGTGCCTAAAAATGGCTTCTTATCAGCTGAAAGGTCAAGTATGAATGTGTGGGTGAGGATTAAACAGCTGGAATCTGCTGACTGTTCGCTCGTATCTGATCAGAGAGGCTTACGCGGCCCGCGTGGATATGTACAAAAACTGAGGCGGGCCGCCTGGGAGTTGCAGATCAGAAAAATGTTTGCAGAATTACAGTTTCAGTCCCTGTTGGTGTTTTAAGCCATTTTCGACACTTCTAAGGCCCGTAAAGCCAACTTTAAGGCCCTAAAATGTTGCCTAAACATTGTGGACATGAAACATGCTCAAAAATATGTCAGATGTCGGTTCGTTTGGTCGTACGAACGCGATGTTCGCTTAATTACGACGGAATGCGCACAAGCGCGTAAAACGATCCAAATGACGCAACGAATGGATTTTTCTCATGCCAAACACTAAAATAAAATATTATAGTGCTTACATAAATTTTTGGATGTCCGGAAGTATTCAGAACGTAAGTTATGCGCGAAAGTGCAAACTTGTGCACTTTTTGACACTTTTAGTCCCTGAATGACCCAAAAGTTTATTTTAGCACACCGAACCCCTCAAAGCCTATTTCTAAGCTATGTAAAGGATATTTATGGTATGTTTAACTTATGGTCATGTTCCGGAATGTCTGTTACAGTTCAGATTGGCATACTTTCGCAGTTTGTCAAGTTTAGTCCCTGTAAGCGATTTAACTTGATTTTGCCATACCAAAGCCTTCAAAACTTATTTCTAAGTTATGTAAAGGTTATTTAAGGTATGTTAAGTATATGTCACTATTCCGGAGTGTTTGTTGCATTAAACTGGTTATATTTACGCATTAGTGCGCGTATAACCTTCCAGAAAGCGATTTAGAGCTTGAAATCGAACAAGAGTTGATATGTGCAAACGATACACATATTTTTACAAATCCCAAGTATGAAATACAATATTTCATTGGTTTGGCATTTGTTTGATGGTTGAAGTGACACAGGTGTCACAGTCTCCCCTACTTTAGGAAATTTCGTCCCGAAATTTATTCGTAGGAGTCTATTTGTGACTTTGTGTCAAATAATCACCAGAGATATGTAAGGCATAATCCTGTCATTTCCTTAACGGACATTCTTCAGAACGAAAATGAACAGACGGAGTCATTTTCCTCAATGAGTATTCTTCAGAAGCGGAAATGAAGGAATAAACAAACGGGGATTCATTTCCTCAGCGGGAAATCTTCAGAAACTTAAAATGAACTTACGGAGTCATTTTCAACGGTGCTTCATCAGAAATGGAAATGAAAAGGAGAAACAAACGGATATTCATTTCCTCAACAGACAAATCTTTAGAAACGAAAATGAACAAACGGAGTCATTTTCAACGGGTGCTTCATCAGAAATGGAAATGAAAAGGAGAAACAAACGGATATTCATTTCCTCAACGGACAAATCTTTAGAAACGAAAATGAACAAATGGAGTCATTTTCAACGGGTGCTTCATCAGAAATGGAAATGAAAAGGAGAAACAAACGGATATTCATTTCCTCAACGGACAAATCTTCAGAAACGAAAATGAACAAACAGAGTCATTTTCAACGGGTGCTTCATCAGAAATGGAAATGAAAAGGAGAAACAAACGGATATTCATTTCCTCAATGGACAAATCTTCAGAAACGAAAATGAACAAACGGAGTCATTTTCAACGGGTGCTTCCTCGGAAATGGAAATGAAAAGGATAGACAAACGGATATTCATTTCCTCAACGGACAATCTTCAGAGACGAAAATGAACAAACGGAGTCATTTTCAACGGGTGCTTCCTCGGAAATGGAAATGAAAAGGATAGACAAACGGATATTCATTTCCTCAACGGACAATCTTCAGAAACGAAAATGAACAAACGGAGTCATTTTCAACGGGTGCTTCCTCAGAAATGGAAATGAATAGAGTTAACTTCTAGGCACATGACAAGGCTCGCCGTGATTTCTGTGCACTAAATTCCATAATTATGTATGCATCCATAATTACGTAATTCCTTGCACAGTCCACACAGTTTGTCTTGTAATGTTCATAAGCACATAATCACATAGTTGTTTAACTTGGTTATTAATTTGTTATCGATTGAGAACGGATATGGAAACCATTCGATGGACTTCAATGTCCTCTGGGATCTATCTGAAGAGATAGGAAGATCTCCCAAAAATTTGATTTTGTTTTCAAAGAACCGTAATAGTCGAATTTAAGGAACACAACAAATTTTAGGATTCACGGAAATACCCTTAGGTACCCTATTAAGGATTTATAGTGGTACTTTGGGTATTCGTCCAGTGTTGTAACTTGCGCCTTGTACTTAGTTTCCTTAGAGGAAACGGGTACTTAGGAATTTCATGGAAAATGCAAGAGATCATAAAGGGGAAGAAAGTTAGGGGGTAGTCTGTCCTTCAAGGAATACGGTTCCTTGATTATCGGTATTGTAAGAGATATGTTGTTTATACATGCAACCACATAAATACATTGCAATGTATATAAAAGATTTATTTATAAACAACGATAACAATTGTTTCTTGGACCTTGACAAATAAAGAAAATAATACATAAGGATTGATTATTTCTAAACAGCGTTGTCTTTCATTCGGTCAGATACTCATCCCTGTGCTGGATTTGCATTAGCAAGTTTTGGGCAATTTCTTCGGAAATGACCCATCTCGCCACAGTTGAAGCAAGAACCTGGTAGAAAACGACCTTGAGCGGTATTGTTGCCAGCTTGGTTTGGTGCAGTTGCAGCTGGGCAGACTCTTGCTGTATGGCCTATAAGTCCGCAAGTTTGGCATTTGCGGCACTTTACATTGGCATGATGATGGAGGCTACATTGGTTGCACAAGGGTGCAGTTCCATTGTATGCCTTTCTAGCAGGGGGTTGAGCTGGTTGGTTGGGGATGGCTTGATCATTGTGAGTAACCATGGCGAAGTTCTGAGAAGCCTTTCGCTTCTTTGACTTCTTAGGGGATCCAGTCTGTTCATCCATGGTCTTTGATTCCTCGATTGGGTTCAATTCCTCGACCGGTTTCTTGTCACCTTTTCGAAAAAGTTTACCTTTCCTAATCTTTGATTCAGTCAAGGTTGCAGATAGCTCAATGGCCTGTCTAACTGTAGTAGGGTTGCTACCGGTCACGATGTCTTGTATTGAGTCAGGGAGGCCATCAATGTACTTTTCGATTGCCTTATCCAAAGGCGTGACCATGTTTGGGCATAACAGACTTAACTCCTCATAACGGTCCGTGTAGGCTCGATGCTCACCGCTGTCTTGCTCAAGATTGTCGAATTCCCTTTCCAAGGCCCTGATCTCGTGACGAGGACATAATTCCTTCATCATAAGGGCCCTAAGTTCAGCCCATGTCTGTGCTAGAGAAACTTCTGCACCATGATCTCTCATAACCCCGTTCCACCACGTAAGGGCTCTCTTCTGGAACATACTCGAAGCAAACTCGACCTTGCGATTGTCAGGACACTGCACGTGGCGGAAAGTATTCTCAATGCTCTTGAACCATTGAAGAAGCCCAGTCGCTCCCTCAGAACCACTAAACTTGAGTGGTTTCGCCGAGTTAAAACTCTTGAAATTGCATGGACCATTGTTGTTGTTGTTGGCTTGATTCCATTGAGCAAAGAGGTTTGGGAATTGAGCAGCCATTTGCTGCGCAATGATTTCTACCAATTCGGCAGTCGCTATCTGGTTTTCGCGTCGAGGAGGCATTCTAAAAGAGGAAACATGAAAGGAAACGAGTGAGAGGTTTAGACGAAAAGAATGAGATGAAACAAATCTGATGAAAGCAAGGATAGTGGTCATTTGTTTGTTACCACCAGGTAAACAAACGACACACAGTGACTAATCAAAGTAAATGGGTCAAAAATAATGTATCGCGAAGACATGCTCGCCTATAAGTGAACACTCATCCCAAGAATTCCCAGGTAAGCACAACTGGTCTCGCGTCTGATGAGATGTATACGAAGTGCTTGCCTAGACAGAAAACCCAGAATACAGGCATTCACCCTTCCAGTTTGCACGTGTTCACATTATTTAAAACCCAAAACCTTGACGAGGTTTTGAAAACTCAAAGGGGTTCAAAACCATATAATAGAGAGTTCAAAACCTTACAATAGAGGGTTCAAAACCTAGTAATCAATCATCCTAGAACAGATGATTAGTTTTCGAAGTGGTTTTGAAATTTATGTTCTTGTTGTGGTCGTCGCCTAAGGATAGGTGACGATATTGTTTTATGACTAAACGCAAGTAAACTCGCGTTAGGGTCCTAAGAAGGTTATAGACTAGGTCAAAGCATTACTAATAACCTAATTCCCTATAACCATTGTCTCTGATACCATCTTTTCTGTCACACCCCGACCACGTAGAACATACAAAACATGGCGGAAACATCGGGGAGTGTTGTAACAGAATTAATGTTTCACAACCATGGAAATTAAAGTTTCGTTTTATTAATCAACCATACAAGTTTACATTGTTTTAAACAAGAAACAAAGAGTACATAACATAAATTAACTAGTTCTTGTCTCGTTTTAAGTCACTAAGGCACAGGTCCGCCTAATTATGTCTTGATAAGTCCTATGCATCATCTCCTGAAAACACATGTGAAAATAGGTACGTCAGCATAAAAATGCCTGTGAGATACATAGGTTTTGTGAAAATAAGATTCATGACTTATGTTTGAGAAAATGTTTAGTCATGAACCTTGTAATTTGCTTTGTCTTGTAAATCATTTGAAAAACGATAAGATCAGATGATATGTATAAATAAATGTTAGGTTAAATGAATAACCATGTAAAAATATGTTTGTATAAGATAAGTTGTTTGTAAATCAATGTCTTGTGAAAAGTATGATATTTGTATAAAATGTTATATGTCTCAAACTGAAATGATTCAAATAACGCTACGATATATAATACCATACAAACATTTATATATAGGAAGTACCAGCGGCGTATCCACCATGCTTGTATCATATTACACACGCATCGTTACTTAATCACTTAATCAAACCAAACCACCAAAGTAATGCTTAACAATTGTAGAAATGTTTATGTATTGTCAAATGTCTATTGTCAAATGTAAATCCTGTCAACAGATACAAATGGTTCACACGGTTCACTAGTTACAAACGGTTCATATAATCAAACGGTTACGACGGTTCACATAGGCAAAAGGTTACAACGGTTCAAAATGTAGTATAATGTGTTCACATACTGAATGAGCATATGCAACAGAAATGCAATGTAAAACAATGTACTAAGCATGCACACAACGGACATATATAGCATAAGTGTAATGTAAAACAATGTACTAAGTATGAACTAAATGGACATACATAGCATAAAATGTAATGTAAAACGATGTACTAAGTACGCACACAATGGGCATACATAGCATGAAATGTAATGTAAAACGATGTACTAAGTACGCACACAATGGGCATACATAGCATAAAATGTAATGAAATCATGTACTATAATGTACTAACGAACATAACAGGTATTTGATGTGAAAACATGGAAAGCATGAAAGTAACAAGTAGGCACATGTGTTCCACCCCAAAATGTTTGGAAAACAGTAAAAGAGGGGTCTATGTACTCACTTGAGATTGCTTAGTAGTCCTTGAGTAACAACCAAACAATGCTAGAGATCGCGGATATCAAACGGCACCTAATATAGGTAACTATGTTAATAACCGGACCTAAATCGAATGATTGGATAGAATGAGGGTTCGTAAACCAAACGAGTATAGAGACTCGTGTCATATGGTTTAACAAAGCCTTCATGCTAAATGAAACCTAACCTAAGTGCTTACGACCCATTACGACCCGTTTAGGTAACTTATGCTACTTTAACACGTCGTTCGCGTGAAACGCGTTCGGAACGTCTAACTAGTCCTATGACAAGTGTTATATGCCTAAATATGTTACATAATCAGTTATCTGACAAAGGTTTAGGTTACATATGCTTAATTACCAATTATACATGAAAAGGGTATTCTGGTAATTTACCTAAGGCATATAAACTTCCTATCATACAACTACTTAAACGAAGCGACCATAAGGTATAACCTCAGAAGGTTATTCCCTATATACTATGGTCACCTAATGTATTTGGTCGGATCCTAATGATCGACCAAATGGGTCGGGTTCGAAAGTATAAGCGATTGTTTAGATCGCTTACCTTACGACCCTAGACAACGTGGTAATCAGTAGGCATAGTCCCAAGGGACTAAAACCAACGTGATTACACTCCCGTTGCGAAGTTCAAACGAACTTCGCATTGACCATAAACTGGTCAACGTAGAAAGTCAAACAAAGTTTGACTTTCAGACTCGAAAAGCTCCTCAAATCAGATTCTAGTGGGTTTTAGCAATGGGGGTGGATGGGTATTTATAGGAATACCCGAACCGTTAGGATCGTTTCATGGAAACCGTGCTCGAATCCAACCCGTACATGTGTTGGAAAGTTATGGTGCCTAAAAATGGCTTCTTATCAGCTGAAAGGTCAAGTATGAATGTGTGGGTGAGGATTAAACAGCTGGAATCTGCTGACTGTTCGCTCGTATCTGATCAGAGAGGCTGACGCGGCCTGCGTGGATATGTACAAAAACTGAGGCGGGCCGCCTGGGAGTTGCAGATCAGAAAAATGTTTGCAGAATTACAGTTTCAGTCCCTGTTGGTGTTTTAAGCCATTTTCGACACTTCTAAGGCCCGTAAAGCCAACTTTAAGGCCCTAAAATGTTGCCTAAAAATTGTGGACATGAAACATGCTCAAAAATATGTCAGATGTCGGTTCGTTTGGTTCTACGAACGCGATGTTCGCTTAATTACGACGGAATGCGCACAAGCGCGTAAAACGATCCAAATGACGCAACGAATGGATTTTTCTCATGCCAAACACTAAAATAAAATATTATAGTGCTTACATAAATTTTTTGATGTCCGGAAGTATTCAGAACGTAAGTTATGCGCGAAAGTGCAAACTTGTGCACTTTTTGACACTTTTAGTCCCTGAATGACCCAAAAGTTTATTTTAGCACACCGAACCCCTCAAAGCCTATTTCTAAGCTATGTAAAGGATATTTATGGTATGTTTAACTTATGGTCATGTTCCGGAATGTCTGTTACAGTTCAGATTGGCATACTTTCGCAGTTTGTCAAGTTTAGTCCCTGTAAGCGATTTAACTTGATTTTGCCATACCAAAGCCTTCAAAACTTATTTCTAAGTTATGTAAAGGTTATTTAAGGTATGTTAAGTATATGTCACTATTCCGGAGTGTTTGTTGCATTAAACTGGTTATATTTACGCATTAGTGCGCGTATAACCTTCCAGAAAGCGATTTAGAGCTTGAAATCGAACAAGAGTTGATATGTGCAAACGATACACATATTTTTAAAAATCCCAAGTATGAAATACAATATTTCATTGGTTTGGCATTTGTTTGATGGTTGAAGTGACACAGGTGTCACAGTCTCCCCTACTTTAGGAAATTTCGTCCCGAAATTTATTCGTAGGAGTCTATTTGTGACTTTGTGTCAAATAATCACCAGAGATATGTAAGGCATAATCCTGTCATTTCCTTAACGGACATTCTTCAGAACGAAAATGAACAGACGGAGTCATTTTCCTCAATGAGTATTCTTCAGAAGCGGAAATGAAGGAATAAACAAACGGGGATTCATTTCCTCAGCGGGAAATCTTCAGAAACTTAAAATGAACTTACGGAGTCATTTTCAACGGTGCTTCATCAGAAATGGAAATGAAAAGGAGAAACAAACGGATATTCATTTCCTCAACAGACAAATCTTTAGAAACGAAAATGAACAAACGGAGTCATTTTCAACGGGTGCTTCATCAGAAATGGAAATGAAAAGGAGAAACAAACGGATATTCATTTCCTCAACGGACAAATCTTTAGAAACGAAAATGAACAAATGGAGTCATTTTCAACGGGTGCTTCATCAGAAATGGAAATGAAAAGGAGAAACAAACGGATATTCATTTCCTCAACGGACAAATCTTCAGAAACGAAAATGAACAAACAGAGTCATTTTCAACGGGTGCTTCATCAGAAATGGAAATGAAAAGGAGAAACAAACGGATATTCATTTCCTCAATGGACAAATCTTCAGAAACGAAAATGAACAAACGGAGTCATTTTCAACGGGTGCTTCCTCGGAAATGGAAATGAAAAGGATAGACAAACGGATATTCATTTCCTCAACGGACAATCTTCAGAGACGAAAATGAACAAACGGAGTCATTTTCAACGGGTGCTTCCTCGGAAATGGAAATGAAAAGGATAGACAAACGGATATTCATTTCCTCAACGGACAATCTTCAGAAACGAAAATGAACAAACGGAGTCATTTTCAACGGGTGCTTCCTCAGAAATGGAAATGAATAGAGTTAACTTCTAGGCACATGACAAGGCTCGCCGTGATTTCTGTGCACTAAATTCCATAATTATGTATGCATCCATAATTACGTAATTCCTTGCACAGTCCACACAGTTTGTCTTGTAATGTTCATAAGCACATAATCACATAGTTGTTTAACTTGGTTATTAATTTGTTATCGATTGAGAACGGATATGGAAACCATTCGATGGACTTCAATGTCCTCTGGGATCTATCTGAAGAGATAGGAAGATCTCCCAAAAATTTGATTTTGTTTTCAAAGAACCGTAATAGTCGAATTTAAGGAACACAACAAATTTTAGGATTCACGGAAATACCCTTAGGTACCCTATTAAGGATTTATAGTGGTACTTTGGGTATTCGTCCAGTGTTGTAACTTGCGCCTTGTACTTAGTTTCCTTAGAGGAAACGGGTACTTAGGAATTTCATGGAAAATGCAAGAGATCATAAAGGGGAAGAAAGTTAGGGGGTAGTCTGTCCTTCAAGGAATACGGTTCCTTGATTATCGGTATTGTAAGAGATATGTTGTTTATACATGCAACCACATAAATACATTGCAATGTATATAAAAGATTTATTTATAAACAACGATAACAATTGTTTCTTGGACCTTGACAAATAAAGAAAATAATACATAAGGATTGATTATTTCTAAACAGCGTTGTCTTTCATTCGGTCAGATACTCATCCCTGTGCTGGATTTGCATTAGCAAGTTTTGGGCAATTTCTTCGGAAATGACCCATCTCGCCACAGTTGAAGCAAGAACCTGGTAGAAAACGACCTTGAGCGGTATTGTTGCCAGCTTGGTTTGGTGCAGTTGCAGCTGGGCAGACTCTTGCTGTATGGCCTATAAGTCCGCAAGTTTGGCATTTGCGGCACTTTACATTGGCATGATGATGGAGGCTACATTGGTTGCACAAGGGTGCAGTTCCATTGTATGGCTTTCTAGCAGGGGGTTGAGCTGGTTGGTTGGGGATGGCTTGATCATTGTGAGTAACCATGGCGAAGTTCTGAGAAGCCTTTCGCTTCTTTGACTTCTTAGGGGATCCAGTCTGTTCATCCATGGTCTTTGATTCCTCGATTGGGTTCAATTCCTCGACCGGTTTCTTGTCACCTTTTCGAAAAAGTTTACCTTTCCTAATCTTTGATTCAGTCAAGGTTGCAGATAGCTCAATGGCCTGTCTAACTGTAGTAGGGTTGCTACCGGTCACGATGTCTTGTATTGAGTCAGGGAGGCCATCAATGTACTTTTCGATTGCCTTATCCAAAGGCGTGACCATGTTTGGGCATAACAGACTTAACTCCTCATAACGGTCCGTGTAGGCTCGATGCTCACCGCTGTCTTGCTCAAGATTGTCGAATTCCCTTTCCAAGGCCCTGATCTCGTGACGAGGACAGAATTCCTTCATCATAAGGGCCCTAAGTTCAGCCCATGTCTGTGCTAGAGAAACTTCTGCACCATGATCTCTCATAACCCCGTTCCACCACGTAAGGGCTCTCTTCTGGAACATACTCGAAGCAAACTCGACCTTGCGATTGTCAGGACACTGCACGTGGCGGAAAGTATTCTCAATGCTCTTGAACCATTGAAGAAGCCCAGTCGCTCCCTCAGAACCACTAAACTTGAGTGGTTTCGCCGAGTTAAAACTCTTGAAATTGCATGGACCATTGTTGTTGTTGTTGGCTTGATTCCATTGAGCAAAGAGGTTTGGGAATTGAGCAGCCATTTGCTGCGCAATGATTTCTACCAATTCGGCAGTCGCTATCTGGTTTTCGCGTCGAGGAGGCATTCTAAAAGAGGAAACATGAAAGGAAACGAGTGAGAGGTTTAGACGAAAAGAATGAGATGAAACAAATCTGATGAAAGCAAGGATAGTGGTCATTTGTTTGTTACCACCAGGTAAACAAACGACACACAGTGACTAATCAAAGTAAATGGGTCAAAAATAATGTATCGCGAAGACATGCTCGCCTATAAGTGAACACTCATCCCAAGAATTCCCAGGTAAGCACAACTGGTCTCGCGTCTGATGAGATGTATACGAAGTGCTTGCCTAGACAGAAAACCCAGAATACAGGCATTCACCCTTCCAGTTTGCACGTGTTCACATTATTTAAAACCCAAAACCTTGACGAGGTTTTGAAAACTCAAAGGGGTTCAAAACCATATAATAGAGAGTTCAAAACCTTACAATAGAGGGTTCAAAACCTAGTAATCAATCATCCTAGAACAGATGATTAGTTTTCGAAGCGGTTTTGAAATTTATGTTCTTGTTGTGGTCGTCGCCTAAGGATAGGTGACGATATTGTTTTATGACTAAACGCAAGTAAACTCGCGTTAGGGTCCTAAGAAGGTTATAGACTAGGTCAAAGCATTACTAATAACCTAATTCCCTATAACCATTGTCTCTGATACCATCTTTTCTGTCACACCCCGACCACGTAGAACATACAAAACATGGCGGAAACATTGGGGAGTGTTGTAACAGAATTAATGTTTCACAACCATGGAAATTAAAGTTTCGTTTTATTAATCAACCATACAAGTTTACATTGTTTTAAACAAGAAACAAAGAGTACATAACATAAATTAACTAGTTCTTGTCTCGTTTTAAGTCACTAAGGCACAGGTCCGCCTAATTATGTCTTGATAAGTCCTATGCATCATCTCCTGAAAACACATGTGAAAATAGGTACGTCAGCATAAAAATGCCTGTGAGATACATAGGTTTTGTGAAAATAAGATTCATGACTTATGTTTGAGAAAATGTTTAGTCATGAACCTTGTAATTTGCTTTGTCTTGTAAATCATTTGAAAAACAATAAGATCAGATGATATGTATAAATAAATGTTAGGTTAAATGAATAACCATGTAAAAATATGTTTGTATAAGATAAGTTGTTTGTAAATCAATGTCTTGTGAAAAGTATGATATTTGTATAAAATGTTATATGTCTCAAACTGAAATGATTCAAATAACGCTAGGATATGTAATACCATACAAACACTTATATATAGGAAGTACCAACGGCGTATCCACCATGCTTGTATCATATTACACACGCATCGTTACTTAATCACTTAATCAAACCAAACCACCAAAGTAATGCTTAACAATTGTAGAAATGTTTATGTATTGTCAAATGTCTATTGTCAAATGTAAATCCTGTCAACAGATACAAATGGTTCACACGGTTCACTAGTTACAAACGGTTCATATAATCAAACGGTTACGACGGTTCACATAGGCAAAAGGTTACAACGGTTCAAAATGTAGTATAATGTGTTCACATACTGAATGAGCATATGCAACAGAAATGCAATGTAAAACAATGTACTAAGCATGCACACAACGGACATATATAGCATAAGTGTAATGTAAAACAATGTACTAAGTATGAACTAAATGGACATACATAGCATAAAATGTAATGTAAAACGATGTACTAAGTACGCACACAATGGGCATACATAGCATGAAATGTAATGTAAAACGATGTACTAAGTACGCACACAATGGGCATACATAGCATAAAATGTAATGAAATCATGTACTATAATGTACTAACGAACATAACAGGTATTTGATGTGAAAACATGGAAAGCATGAAAGTAACAAGTAGGCACATGTGTTCCACCCCAAAATGTTTGGAAAACAGTAAAAGAGGGGTCTATGTACTCACTTGAGATTGCTTAGTAGTCCTTGAGTAACAACCAAACAATGCTAGAGATCGCGGATATCAAACGACACCTAATATAGGTAACTATGTTAATAACCGGACCTAAATCGGATGATTGGATAGAATGAGGGTTCGTAAACCAAACGAGTATAGAGACTCGTGTCATATGGTTTAACAAAGCCTTCATGCTAAATGAAACCTAACCTAAGTGCTTACGACCCATTACGACCCGTTTAGGTAGCTTATGCTACTTTAACACGTCGTTCGCGTGAAACGCGTTCGGAACGTCTAACTAGTCCTATGACAAGTGTTATATGCCTAAATATGTTACATAATCAGTTATCTGACAAAGGTTTAGGTTACATATGCTTAATTACCAATTATACATGAAAAGGGTATTCTGGTAATTTACCTAAGGCATATAAACTACCTATCATACAACTACTTAAACGAAGCGACCATAAGGTATAACCTCGGAAGGTTATTCCCTATATACTATGGTCACCTAATGTATTTGGTCGGATCCTAATGATCGACCAAATGGGTCGGGTTCGAAAGTATAAGCGATTGTTTAGATCGCTTACCTTACGACCCTAGACAACGTGGTAATCAGTAGGCATAGTCCCAAGGGACTAAAACCAACGTGATTACACTCACGTTGCGAAGTTCAAACGAACTTCGCATTGACCATAAACTGGTCAACGTAGAAAGTCAAACAAAGTTTGACTTTCAGACTCGAAAAGTTCCTCAAATCAGATTCTAGTGGGTTTTAGCAATGGGGGTGGATGGGTATTTATAGGAATACCCAAACCGTTAGGATCGTTTCACGGAAACCGTGCTCAAATCCTACCCGTACATGTGTTGGAAAGTTATGGTGCCTAAAAATGGCTTCTTATCAGCTGAAAGGTCAAGTATGAATGTGTGGGTGAGGATTAAACAGCTGGAATCTGCTGACTGTTCGCTCGTATCTGATCAGAGAGGCTGACGCGGCCTGCGTGGATATGTACAAAAACTGAGGCGGGCCGCCTGGGAGTTGCAGATCAGAAAAATGTTTGCAGAATTACAGTTTCAGTCCCTGTTGGTGTTTTAAGCCATTTTCGACACTTCTAAGGCCCGTAAAGCCAACTTTAAGGCCCTAAAATGTTGCCTAAACATTGTGGACATGAAACATGCTCAAAAATATGTCAGATGTCGGTTCGTTTGGTTCTACGAACGCGATGTTCGCTTAATTACGACGGAATGCGCACAAGCGCGTAAAACGATCCAAATGACGCAACGAATGGATTTTTCTCATGCCAAACACTAAAATAAAATATTATAGTGCTTACATAAATTTTTTGATGTCCGGAAGTATTCAGAACGTAAGTTATGCGCGAAAGTGCAAACTTGTGCACTTTTTGACACTTTTAGTCCCTGAATGACCCAAAAGTTTATTTTAGCACACCGAACCCCTCAAAGCCTATTTCTAAGCTATGTAAAGGATATTTATGGTATGTTTAACTTATGGTCATGTTCCGGAATGTCTGTTACAGTTCAGATTGGCATACTTTCGCAGTTTGTCAAGTTTAGTCCATGTAAGCGATTTAACTTGATTTTGTCATACCAAAGCCTTCAAAACTTATTTCTAAGTTATGTAAAGGTTATTTAAGGTATGTTAAGTATATGTCACTATTCTAGAGTGTTTGTTGCATTAAACTGGTTATATTTACGCATTAGTGCGCGTATAACCTTCCAGAAAGCGATTTAGAGCTTGAAATCGAACAAGAGTTGATATGTGCAAACGATACACATATTTTTACAAATCCCAAGTATGAAATACAATATTTCATTGGTTTAGAATTTGTTTGATGGTTGAAGTGACACAGGTGTCACACTACTTTTCCTCGGTTGGATACTACAAACGAAATCCTTCGTTTTTAGTATTATCCAACGTTACAATAACCTGATTATTGAACAACAACTAAGCATAAAATGCTAAAACAATTATTACGAAGCGAATAGTTGCGTACCTTTAGAGCTTTCCTTTTAAGCGGTTATCCGACCCGCCTTGTCCACTCGATGATCCACCCAAATCACCTATACAATTTGATTCGAATATATTGTTTAGAACTCATGGTTCAATATTCGATATTTCATACTCTTGTTTTAGTTAATTAAGCGATTAATTCATACTTTTCAAGTATTTCAATACATTCAAGCATTTTATCAAGCATCTAGTGTGCATACTTAGCATTCTAACATTGTCATGTTCTTGATTAATATCTTTAACCATGTTTAAGCCTAGTTATTCGATTCATACATCAAGAATACTATAATCACACTAGAAATTACATCATAATCATCAATCAACATCCAATATCTCAAGACTACATGAATTCTTCATAAAAACCCATATACCTTTATATAACTAGTAATGAAACTCATGAATTATAACATGAGTGAATAAATTTATAGTTAATTACTCATTCCTAGACTTGTGTTAATCATAATTTACCCATAACATCCATTAATTTACCACTAATTTATGTTATGAGAGTTCAAAATCATCACAACATCTTCACTTCTCAAGAATTAAGCATACCTTTGAATATACTAAGGATGAAGATCACTTATATAGCCTTGAATCACCTTTAATTCAGTTTTGATTCCTTGATTTTAAATGAAATTGTGGAACTAGGGTTTTGGAAAGGACTTGGGGTCGCTCCTGGGTTTCTTGATCGAACAGGATATACACAAAATGTATATCCTGATGTTTATCCAGGATTTTTAACAATTGAGTTTCAAGATTTACATCTTTGGCCCCTCCAATTTCCAAGTTTTATAAAAAGAGTTAAAACACTATAATTTCCTCATCTTTCTATTAATATTGTAACTAGGTTTATTATTCCTAGTTTCGATTCTCATTATTTTATGATTATTATTTTAACTTATACATGTATAACAACATATATAGTTTAATAAATTTAGGGGTGTTACAAGTCTACCCCCCTTAAAAGGATTTCGTCCTCGAAATCAGAATACGTACCGAATAAGGAAGGGTATAAGCGTCTCATTTCTACTTCGGACTCCCAAGTGGTGTCCGATCCCTTCCAGTGTTCCCATCTAACTTTAACTTGATTGATTTCCTTGTGTCTTAAGCTTTTGACCTTTCGATCAAGAATTTCGATAGGCTTTACGACATAATTAAGTTTATCATCAACTTCAATGTCGTCATAGCGTATATAAGTCTTTTCATCAGCTAAGCACTTTCGTAGATATGAAACATGGAAAGTGCTATGAATACCGCTCAACTCTTCTGGCAGTTCTAGTCGGTATGCTACCTTACCCACACGCTCTGTGATTTTGAATGGCCCAATAAATCTTGGACTCAATTTTCCCCATTTTCGGAATCGAATAACCCCTTTCCACAGAGATACTTTAAGCATAACCATATCACCCACCTGAAATTCAATCGCTCTTCGTCTTTTATCCGCGTAGGACTTTTGCCGATCTTGAGCAGATTTTAAATGAGCCCGGATCATTTCAATATTTTCATTAGTGATCTTGACTACGTCTTTGTGAGCTAATTCTCACGGACCCACTTCGCCCCAACATACCGGGGTTCGACACTTTCTGCCATAAAGCATTTCATACGGGGCAATTCCAATACTAGATAGATATCCCAACTACAGCTAAAATCAATAATACATGCTCGGAGCATGTCTTCGAGTGTCTGAATAGTTCTTTCACTCTGCCCATCAGTCTGCGGATGATACGCGGTACTAATAAATAACTTAGTACCCATCTCTTCTTGAAAATCACGCCAGAAGCTTGAAGTAAAACGTGTATCTCTATCTGATACGATAGACACCGGTACTCCGTGGCAAGATATAATTTCATTTGTGTATACTTCCGACATCTTCTCTGAAGTGTATGTTTCCCGAATTGGAATAAAATGAGCACTCTTGGTCAATCTGTCTTAACGAGGCTCTGATTACCAACTTGTAATACCTTTCAATCTTATTGTATCATTATTACTTTCAATGACATGTTTATAAGTCTCTTTTAAAATAAAAGGGTTGAATTAACAACTTTTATATAAAAACTTACAAAACTTTACATACAACATTCACCATCGTTTCCAAAACATATTGTTTAACCCATCATACTTAACTTTTAACCATACTAACTGTCTAAACATAAGTATGAAAATACATCTCAAAACGTTATATGACAAAAGAAGTGATTTCAATTGCGGAAGCTTCTTTGCGTGCGTGTTCGGTTTACTATATAGCTTGATTTTCATCCGCAAGTTGCTATTACTACCTATGACCAAAAACCATTCAAAACATCAATTAGATAAGTTATAAGATGGTTTAAACAAGTTACCATGGTCAAAACAAACAAAAATCAAGATTTTCTACATCTGGGGAGCTGTCGCAGGGCGTGACAGAGCTCCCCTTATCTTACGCGGGGCGCGAAGGCCGTCGTGCTGCACGGCGGTGTTTAGCATTTAGCGTCGTGTGACGCGACTGTCCTTTTTAGGCAAGAAGCACAGTTTAAAACCTGCACATTCCCAGCTTCACTCCCATTTACTGAAACGGACATAACTTATCCGTTAATGATCCGAATTAAGTCCAGTTTCTTCTTACGTGACCGTAATTCAAGGTTCTATAACATGGAATCAAAATCCTACTGTCACCTAAACAAATTTCTTTCATTTAAGCCTTTGGATTACGGAAAATTTCAGAATTATTTGACCCGTTTCAATTTATGAACCATAGAAATTACATATGAGCTCCAAAACCTTTATAAAAGCTTACACCTCAACATAGTTATATTCTTATGACACCTTGTAAAAAAAACTCAAGTGCCGTTAACAAAATATACACGTATTGATCAACCCGTTTATCCAATTTAATTATATTCATTGATTTAACTCACAAAGAATTTATACTTAGTGATTTTGACCCATTTGATCTCTTTAGCGAAATCCATCGCCTTTTTAGAATCAAACACATAGGATTTGAGTCACTTTAACCCATTTACAAATCTCAAATGGAATCCACCATTTTCATCGTTCCTATACTTCCAAAATTTCTACTTTTCCTCGTTTGGATACTACAAACGAAACCCTTCGTTTTTAGTATTATCCAACGTTACAATAACCTGATTATTGAACAACAACTAAGCATAAAATGCTAAAACAATTATTACAAAGCGAATAGCTGCGTACCTTTAGAGCTTTCCATTTAAGCGGTTATCCGACCCGCCTTGTCCACTTGGTGATCCACCCAAATCACCTATACAATTTGATTCGAATATATTGTTTAGAACTCATGGTTCAATATTCGATATTTCATACTCTTGTTTTAGTTAATTAAGCTATTAATTCATACTTTTCAAGTATTTCAATTCATTCAAGCATTTTATCAAGCATCTAGTGTGCATACTTAGCATTCTAACATTGTCATGTTCATTATTAATATCTTTAACCATGTTTAAGCCTAGTTATTCGATTCATACATCAAGAATACTATAATCACACTAGAAATTACATCATAATCATCAATCAACATCCAATATCTCAAGACTACATGAATTCTTCATAAAAACCCATATACCCTTATATAACTAGTAATGAAACTCATGAATTATAACATGAATGAATAAATTTATAGTCAATTACTCATTCCTAGACTTGTGTTCATCATAATTGTAACAACCCGCATTTTTGTGCGTTGTTACTACTCGATATACTCGTTACTCCTAACACCAGAGATTCGGATCATAATGTAACTATATCGTATATATCGCTATTCGAAGGATGATCGCATATTTTCGAAATACAATATTGCTATACTATACACTATTATCACACTAACGCTCACGGAGGCATTGAGTGAGGACCTATTCTACCCTCCTCAGTGGCCGTGATGCGTCGAACATAAACAATTAATGCTAACCAGGACTCTCGGGGGTAGTGCTATAGCTCTAGTCGTCGTGACGATGATGACAATATGAGTGAATGGTACCCCGTCAGTCATTGTGGCACAACACACAATAACGTTCACGATGACGTCGAGAAAGGACCAATACTACCCTCCTTGATGGCCGTGAAACGTCGCTAATAATCGCATACTCGAATCGGAAACCGAAGGTTATATCGAAACTTTGGAATATGGATACGTAAATACGACCCTTAGTGCTATATATACATATATAATAATGATATAACTCAACTACAGAAAGCGCGTACCTCAAAAACTATCAAAATGATCGAAAACGAAGAAACTCACCGCGCCGGAGTGGCCATCCGGACGGACGAGCCATCCGGACGGATGAGCCATCCGGACGGATGAGCCATCCGGACGGATTGCCATCCGCACGGATGGGCTATCCGCACGGATGGGCCATCCGAACGAATGGCCATTCGACCCAGTCACTCCCTTCTCCTCTCTGTTGCCTATAAATAGCCTGTCACACCACTGTTTAAGTGATGTGACAGCTCCCACTCGACCAGACACGCTTCAAGACCCTTTTCTCTCGATTCCTCGCGATTCCGGTAAGATTTCAACCTAGAAACTTGTACTACTATGATCTACACTCCATTCTACATCATTCTATCTTTTAAAACTCAATTTCTAACCATGAAATCTGCTGATTTGAGGCGTTTGGAGGTGATGTCACCAAGAGTTCTTATGAACTTCAAGATTGTGACCTCATCCCACCATAAACGACTCAGATCTGGGTGATTTCCACATGTTTTGATAACAAATCTCACCTAAATCTGTGTATCTAGCCAAGGAACTGTGTGATTTCGAGTTAACCACGAGAAACCGTCAAGAACGGCCAGTTCTGATGGAGCGGGGTGATTCCCGGCCGTTAGAGCGGGTCGGAATTGATGGAATTTCAAGTGTTAGTGCGAAATTACACTGTCCCGGTAACTCTGCACGTATTCCTTCCGATAAACACTCAAAGACAGTGTTCAGAATGCGAAACAGACGTGTCATCCGCACGGATGACATGCCATCCGCACGGATGACATGCCATCCGCACGGATCACATGCCATCCGCACGGATCACATGCCATCCGGACGGATAACATGTCATCCGGACGGGTAACTTGTTATTCGAACGGATGACAATTCGCACGAGTCACCACTTATTCGAACGGATGACAATTCGCACGAGTCACCACTTATTCGAACGGATGACAATTCGCACGAGTCAACACATACTCGCACGGATGACAATTCGAACGAATCAACACATACTCGCACGGATGACAATTCGAACGAGTCAACACACACTCGAACGGATGACAATTCGAACGAGTCAACACATATCCAATCGGATGAGCCCATCCGAACGGATGAGCACCATCCGACCAGATAACTAACTGTTCGATGTTATTCTCGCTTAACCGTACATCGTTTACTATATCCTTCAATGATTCAACGCAGACGCATTTGCAACCAATCCAATCAAGTTGTATTCTCGCTACATACGCACTGTGAGTAGACTTGAACCCTTTTTAATCGAATTTTGGGTGTAACATACGTTTCTAACAAATCGAACTCATCAAACGAATTATTCAGTCAATCGAATTATCAATTGTGAATAACTGTTATGCATAGATATACGTGATGCTAGTTGCATATGTGCTAGGGCTTATACTCGCGACGTCCCACCATGACTAGTATAGTACTATTGCGCCCAACGGGGTCTAGTTTGCCATCGCATATTCGAGCATCGAGGACTTAGTTGGTAGTATCAGCTTTATGAGTATATATGTCGTGTGTTACGTTTATGCATGTGGAAATTCGCTACACGTTTTATTCTATTATGCTACTTATCAAACCTGTATACTCGCCAATACTTTTGTATTGACAAATATTTTAACGTATGTTGCAGGTTAGATCGCAGACTATATCAAATCAAGCTAGGAAGTCTAGAAACTCAACCAAAATCTAGGTTGTCGGATTTGTATTGTTCGAGAGGACAAGAAATCTGTGATAACTTATGTGATTGTATTATTTGTTAGTATGGGATAACGAATGTATTAAATATTATCGCAATATAGTTGTTATGGATTCTCTTGAGCAATCTGATTCGCCTAGTGCCGCGCCCCGATGATTCCGCCATCGGTTGGGGTGTGACAGATTGGTATCAGAGCCATAACTACAGGGAATTAGGACAGACTCGACCTAGTCCGGGTCGACGTCTTAGAAATTGACCTAGTCTATAGTCTAAGTACCAACAGGCCGACTCGTACGAACCAGTAAGGGTTTGTACCGGGCCTATTTGATACTCTCGATCGAAATTGCTAAAAGCTACAACTTTGTGTGAACACCGCGTACCACAACTTCACACGAAGAAGCATTTCCTAAGGCTGAAATACTACTTAGCCTTTCCTAAGGCCGACAAAATACACGTGTTTTCGAAAATACTCGCATAACGAAACCGAGCGATCCAGTCGAGATCAGGTGTGAAAACCAAGAACTCTCGATAGGATTTCTCACTCATCGCATTTTTCTAGCACGAGAACCTTTCATCGAGTTAGGAGTGACATCCACATCTCGAATAAAGTCTCCATTTCGAAGTCTAGTGGAGCTCGCGAATTTATTCGAAGAGTAAGACCACAATTAGGAGCGGAGCTGTTAAGTCAGGGGTGAAACCCGTACCTTAATAAGCCGTTCCACTCTCTAAATTGGTTTTCAAAAGCTCTCACCAAGGACTCGACTATCACGATAACTCGAGCCACGCGATGACTAGGAAGACGAATGCCATGAGCTGCATCCCAGTGGAAGCATGGAGTCCTCTAGGTCAACGCGCATGCTCGAACTTGTTGAACATAGTTGGGTTACCTTGGGTAGTCGACGCCTAAACATCCAAGGCACTCTACCATATGACCCGCCAATTTTACAACTGGCTGGAACTTAATTACATGTTGAAACTTTACGCGTTATCGATTTCTCGATTTAACGATTTTCACTCCCTACTTTATAAACGCACAATTCGCACAGCCATCGCAATCTAAAACGAAACCCGAATGTTCGCAACGAAACTAATGCATAATCTATCGCCTTCGATCTCGTTTTCTCACTTCAACGCGTCCTCGCTTATTCTAAGTTGATCCGTATGTGTATGATTACAAATTACAACTATATAAATACATATATATGTATAAACAAACAAGTCATTGTGTGAGAACTTAGGAATTTCGTGTCTCCTATATGGCTCCTATGTGATTCGTATTACTACTATACTATCGCACCAAGTTTTGAATGCGCTCAATCGCATCACCAAACTCAAAAAAATCATTATGATCGAATCTCACTCCAAGTCTCCTTCTGTCTAGATGCCTTCCAACAACTCTACTTCGAGAATGTTAGCAAAGAGACGAGCCAAACGAAGTAGCGAAAAGAGGATTGGTTCACTTGTGACCAGGGAAGTGGTCAAAGTCATTCCTCAGATTGCCACACGAGTTCACTCTCTTATCAACTCTCGAACTCCGGAAGACATTAAGACAGAAGAGCCGCAATCTACATTTCTCTACAAACACTTCAAGGCCTGTGATCCGATGGTTTTCACAGGTGAAGGTGGTGTTTCTCAACTACTCCAGTGGTTCGACTCTATCGAAGTTACCCTTCGTCAAAGTGGGTGTCCCGATAGTTTCCGTACTACTTGCGCTACCGGAGTATTTCAATCGCGAGCACTCGACTGGTGGACCGCCGAACGCAGCAAACGTGGGATCTCTGCGGCATATGCTCTCTCCTGGGATGAGCTGAAAGAGCTCATGAAGAAGGAATATTGTCCTCCCCATGAAATCCATAAACTAGAAAACGAATTTTGGGAAATCAAGCAAAACAAAGGTGACAATGCTGGCTACACCCCAAGGTTCAAACAGCTTAGCATAATCTGCCCGAGCCAAGCCAACACTTTAGAAAAAGCCATTTCGAAGTATATTCGCGGCTTGCCTGAGTGTGTGGGTGATTTTGTTGAAGCTGCAAGACATGCTACTATCGAAGAAACCTACCGCTTAGCCGCAGAAATCAACAACAAACGACTCATGGAAGGGTTCTTCTCAAAGAATCCTGTCAAGCAAGCTCATCAAGCAATCGCCATTAATCCTTCAGGCGAACATGTTGACAAATCTTCTGATGAATCTACTGGCGATTCTTCAAAGAATCTGCTAACGATTCTTCTAACGAATCTGCTAACGATTCTTCGGACGAATCTGCTGCCGATTCTTCTGACAAATCTGCCGACGGATCTTCCAACAAATCAGCCAAAGATTCTGCAAGTGAGTCCTCAGACGAATCCTCCAACGATGACACCTCTTCGCAAGACACCGACAAACCCAGCCGCAAACGAAAGACTTCAAGCCCGAGCTCATCAACAACCGAACTACTGCAACCGAAACCTCTTCGAACAGTTCCGGCATTTCCAAAACGAGCTTACACTGGAGCTCATCCTCAGTGTTACTCGTGTACCTATCATCATCCAGTTGGGGCTGACTGTTGCTATTGCAATAACTGCAACCGTTACGGTCACTTCACCCGCAACTGCCGCATCGAACCGTGAAGTGGAGTACAACAACAACTCCAGCAAAAGTCTTCAGCATCAGACATTTAGCAAGCGTAGGATAAAGTTGTAATGATACAATTTTCGACGGTAATTTCTAAGTCTTGAACCTACTCTATTTACTCGATGTCGCCACTACGCGTAACATTAACTCTCGTTTCCGTTTTCTCCATCACACTTTAATCATCGCATTTAGACTAGAATCACGCGCATACTATATACTATATCACGAAATAATGTGTTTTTCCCTCACTACACTCTTAGAATGAGGTACGATATACGTGCAAGGAACGATTATCACGGGTGCACACGGGATTACTTGGGTCAGTGCACGGAGATCGTAGTGAATTCTAAGGTGCCATAAGCGTTTCGACGAAGTATGACACCAAACCACGGGATCTAAGTAGTAGGGGTCAAGCAAGGTGTGCTTTATCATACTACCAAAGTTAAGTGAAGAAAGTGACACGTGGAGTTGAACGTTATTAGACCTATATACTATTGTGAGTATTTTCAACACACTACACTCAATCGCAAGGCGTAACAACTGAAATTGCATCATCGCAAGACTTGTCGTAAGTCTGCAAACGCAATGCAATCGCCTCATCGATGGACTCTGGAGAGTCTACCTCGCAGGACAATTGCATCAACGCAAGACTGGTCATAAGTCTATAGCAATCAATCTCATCAAGCACGTTAACGCTCACGATATTGTCGGGTGAGGACCTATTCTACCCTCCTCGATGACCGTGATGCGTCGCAATGTAACGTTAAGCTTATTCAAAACAAAACTCGGCTAATCGCAATCGTTTATCATGTGTATCTCGCAATCTCTGTCGCTTATTATGTGGATCTATATCATTTGCTATGTATCAATCTATCGCTATACCGTTAGCTGTGATATTCGTGTTAAGTTAGCACGCATGACCTCGCTTCACGAGATGAAGCTCATATGGTTAAAGTAGGGTGTTTTAGTCATATCAGCGACCTTTCGTGGAAAAAGGCCATGTGGGGTCTAATGTTAGTTAAACTCTGTGGTGTTAATCAATCAAAATCGAACCGCATACCTTCATCGCTTGCAACGCAACAACTGCCGCTTATCGTAATTCGTTTATCGTCGTCGTCGTTACTAGTGTTGTGTTATGTTATTCGCTTAATAACCTAATCGCTTATCGCTTGTCGTGTATAGTCTACCGCTTGTTCGCTCATTGGTGTTCGTTACAGTCTGTATTAGTACGCATGACATCGCTTCACGAGGCAAGACTAACCTGGTTAAACATGATGTTTCGCCATGTTAGCAAACACTCGTGGAAACGTACCATGTGGGTTCAATGAGGAATCTAATCGAAAACGCGTTATTCAACTCGCCGGATTAACCTATTCGATTCTATCTTATGCTCAGTCCGACTTTCTATCGATTGGGCCGAGTAAACGCAATTCTATCCGTGTCATATCGGCACACCTGACACTGCCTCACGAAACAGAAGTAATATGGGCGAAGCATGGTGGATACGCCGCTGGTACTTCCAATATATAAGTGTTTTAAACATATTAACAAACTTTCATGGGAAAGTGCCAAGTGGGGCTCGGTGATTAACTACCTTTGTACTGATTAAAACGTCTTTTTATAAAATTTTGATTTAAAAACCGGTGGACAAGTGAAATTTTCTCACGACATGGGATAACATCGATTTAGCTTAACTCCATGTCCAAGAAAAGTTTCATAAGCCCAGTTTTCCTTAAAACTTTTACAACGTCAAAACAAAATCCGTCTTAAGACATTGGTTCGACATCAAGTTCAGCTTGAACCCATGTCATAGGAGAGTTTTCGTAACCCTTGTTTTCACCTTTGAATTCCTTAAAATGTTTAGAAACTTAAAACTTCCTTGCAACATCGGTTAACATCGACTCCGTTGACCTCACGTTAAAAGGAAAATTTTCAAAAATTCCATCCAAAATTTCTTTTGAGTATCTAAAAACGAATGTTTCTTGTAACATTGGTTAACGATCGACTCAGTTAATTCTACGTCATGAGAAATCTTTTCAAGCCCTTCAAATTACAATCGCATCGAACTAACGAATTCGTCGCGACACGAGGTGCTTTGTAACGACAACTCGTGGGATATTACTTTTGTCTTTACGTCGCCATCTCGCTATCGTAATCAATCTCTCTTATTAAAAACGCTCTCGCTTGTCAACTCTCGGTCAAGTCACTCGCTGTATCGCTACTTACGTAAGATCAAACCTCAAAAAGTCTACCTGTTGGATTAATTCCGGGACGAAATTTCCTAAAGTAGGGGAGACTATAACAACCCGCATTTTTGTTGTTGTTACTACTCGATATACTCGTTACGCCTAGCACCAGAGATTCGGATCATAATGTAACTATATCGTATATATCGCTATTCGAAGGATGATCGCATATTTTCGAAATACAATAACGCTCACGAAGGCATTGAGTGAGGACCTATTCTACCCTCCTCAGTGGCCGTGATGCGTCGAACTTAAACAATTAACGCTAACAAGGACTCTCGGGGGTAGTGTTATAGCTCTAGTCGTCGTGACGATGATGACAATATGAGGGAATGGTACCCCGTCAGTCATTGTGGCATAACACACAATAACTTTCACGATGACGTCGAGAAAGGACCTATACTACCCTCCTTGATGGCCATGAAACGTCGCTAATAATCGCATACTCGAATCGGAAACCGAAGGTTATATCAAAACTTTGGAATATGGATACGTAAATACGACCCTTAGTGATATATATACATATATAATAGTGATATAACTCAACTACAGAAAGCGCGTACCTCAAAAACTATCAAAACGATCGAAAACGGAGAAACTCACCGCGCCGGAGTGGCCATCCAGACGGATGAGCCATCCGAACGGATTGCCATCCGAACGGATGGGCTATCCGCATGGATGGGCTATCCGCACGGATGGGCCATCCGCACGAATGTCCATTCGACCCAGTCACTCCTTTCTCCTCTCTGTTGCCTATAAATAGCCTGTCACACCACTGTTTAAGTGATGTGACAGCTCCCACTCGACCAGACACGCTTCAAGACCCTTTTCTCTCAATTCCTCGCGATTCCGGTAAGATTTCAACCTAGAAACTTGTACTTCTATGATCTACACTCCATTCTACATCATTCTATCTTTTAAAACTTAATTTCTAACCATGAAATCTGCTGATTTGAGGCGTTTGGAGGTGATGTTACCAAGAGTTCTTATGAACTTCAAGATTGTGACCTCATCCCACCATAAACGACAAAGATCTGGGTGATTTCCACATGTTTTGATAACAAATCTCACCTAAATCTGTGTATCTAGCCAAGGAACTGTGCGATTTCGAGTTAACCACTAGAAACCGTCAAGAACGGCCAGTTCTGATGGAGCGGGGTGATTCCCGGCCGTTAGAGCGGGTCGGAATTGATGGAATTTCAAGTGTTAGTGCGAAATTACACTGTCCTGGTAACTCTGCACGTATTCCTTCCGATAAACACTCAAAGACAGTGTTCAGAATGCGAAACAGACGTGTCATCCGCACGGATCACATGCCATCCGCACGGATCACATGCCATCCGGACGGATCACATGTCATCCGGACGGATAACATGTCATCCGGACGGGTAACTTGTTATTCGAACGGATGGCAATTCGCACGAGTCACCACTTATTCGAACGGATGACAATTCGCACGAGTCACCACTTATTCGAATGGATGACAGTTCGCACGAGTCAACACATACTCGCACGGATGACAATTCAATCGAGTCAACACATACTCGCACGGATGACAATTCGAACGAGTCAACACACACTCGAACGGATGACAATTCGAACGACTCAACACATATCCGATCGGATGAGCCCATCCGAACGGATGAGCACCATCCGACCAGATAACTAACTGTTCGATGTTATTCTCGCTTAGCCGTACATCGTTTACTATATCCTTCAATGATTCAACGCAGACGCATTTGCAACCAACCCAATCAAGTTGTATTCTCGCTACATACGCACTGTGAGTATACTTGAACCCTTTTTAATCGAATTTTGGGTGTAACATACGTTTCTAACAAATCGAACTCATCAAACGAATTATTCAATCAATCGAATTATCAATTGCGAATAACTGTTATGCATAGATATACGTGATGCTAGTTGCATATGTGCTAGGGCTTATACTCGCGACGTCCCACCATGACTAGTATAGTACTATTGCGCCCGACGGGGTCGAGTTTGCATACCTAGACCCCGACGGGGTCTAGTTGACAATTCATAGATATCTGTGAGTATACTAATTTATGTTATGAGAGTTCAAAATCATCACAACATCTTCACTTCTCAAGAATTAAGCATACCTTTGAATATACTAAGGATGAAGATCACTTATATAGCCTTGAATCACCTTTAATTCAGTTGTGATTCCTTGATTTTAAATGAAATTGTGGAACTAGGGTTTTGGAAAGGACTTGGGGTCGCTCCTGGGTTTCTTGATCGAACAGGATAAACACAAAATGTATATCCTGATGTTTATCCAAGATTTTTAACAATTGAGTTTCAAGATTCACATCTTTAGCCCATCCAATTTCCAAGTTTTATAAAAAGAGTTAAAACACTTTAATTTCCTCATCTTTTCTATTAATATTGTAACTAGGTTTATTAGTCCTAGTTTCGATTCTCATTATTTTACGATTATTATTTTAACTTATACATGTATAACAACATATATAGTTTAATAAATTTAGGGGTGTTACAATACATTAATATGTGTGACATGGTGCAGGAAGGCTCAAACCTTGAATATTTTGTACCGGGCTTCCGGCAGGAAGACATAGTCACCACCTTCGGCCACTTCCGGCCCAGGGGTGGGGCTCGCAACACCCAAATAGATCTATTACTCATGTCCCTTGGTCCTACTACGAGGATTAATGGTCTTAAGCGTTGTACCCACCACTAACATGATCTAACAGTTCATTCCTTAGCTAACCATACCATATGTAAACGTTTGTAAATAATTGTAACATGTATTTCACCCCCGAAGTTACAAAACTAAAAACAATTAAAACAAAAGGGGGACATGAACTCACAGATTTGCGTCCTGTCTCCTGTATACCCAAAGTATGTATCCTTACGCCGTACTACAACCTTCACACGTGTTGTGGTTTATTAGACGACATGGTCGTGCCACGACTTTTAGTCTTGTTTGCTATGACTTAGTATCTTTGTGTTACATCTTTGATGTACTTATATTATTCCAATGTATATAATTATTTGTTAAAATAATAATATTTTAACTTAAATTATATTTATTATTTATTGGAATATTTGTTAAAATAATATATTTTAACTTATTTATTTTGTAAACCTTCCATGAATATTTTTCCAAAGGATGGGTATACTTACACTTGTATTCTTAGACTTGTGTATTTTGCCAAGTATTGGTGGCGTATTCCGGTGTGCATTTATACGTACGAGAATGCGTATTTTTGTTGTATTTATTAAGTATATTTATACTTAATTTTTGTATTTAATTTTCCGGAATAATATTTTTAATCAAATAAAAATTCACCAATATATATTCTTAAAATATATATTTTAAGAAATCTTTTATAGAAAATATCCATAATCCTTTCTTGGCAAAAATAATTATATTTTCATATAAACTCAAAAATATTATATATTTTCAAGATTATCTTAGAAAATATTTATAGATTCATTTTTCAACCAAAAATAATATATTCAAAATTTGCTTAAGAAAATATATATTTTCTCAAAAAATATTATATTTTCTAATTGTTCAAGAAAACCTATATATCTTCTTCACTCAAAAATAATATATTTTCTTCTTGACAAAAACATGATATATTTTTGTAACACTTGTAAAAATCATAATTTCTGTTTCCTTGGTTTCCAAAATACCGTTTAATTTATTTGCTAAAATATATATATGAACTTAATCCCGGAATATATATAAGTGATCCATATTCCTTTGTTCGGTTTGTCCAAGTTTTGGGTTAAAATTTACTTATAAACACTTGTTCAAAAATATTTTCCTAAGTGTTTAAATTCGAGAAAAATTTTGCCATAGTTTCCCCTTAAAAATGGAGGTTTCCATGATTTCAAAGCCTATCATTTTCTTTTAAAATCATCACAAATCAGCAACAATTCAATCATCACTTACCATGTACCAAAATCATACCATTTACACTAATTCATTAACTTGAAATTTTTGTAAAAACTTGTAGTAACTTACCATGTTATTAAGTAAGCTTAGTTACCCTTAAAAATGTGGTCATTTGGTTATAAACATCATTCTTGAAAGATTTGGTCTTTTACAACTTATAACATGATTTTTCAAAAATATTTCTTCTTGGATTTTTCTTGTTAATAACATGATTCTATACTTGATTTATCACTAAAAATGTGATTAGTTTCTCTAAAAATCATGGTTATGTACATCTTGTTTATAAACTTGGTTTCTTGAGAAAATCATCTTTGAAATCATTCTTGTAATAGACTAATAACATATATTCATCATCATCTTACACAAAATCATCTTTGTTTTCAAGTTCATGATGAACATAAAGGATGATCATCTTGATTTTTCACATGATCATCCTCTCACTTGCTAGATCATGTGTTTAATCACAATCTAGCAAGTTTCTTATGATGTTTAACATCATAAACACAAGTAATCATCAATCAAGATGCACACATACACTTAAACAACATAGTTTCTTATGATTTTAAGCTTTATGTTAAGAGTTATGTTCTTATGCTTTCATGATCTTCATGATTAACATCGTACATGATCTTTTAACCAACATAATAAGAAGTAAAATGGAGTTAGGAGAGTCTTACTACTAGCACAAGGCTAGGGAACAGATCAAGAATGATGAAGGTGATAAACTTGGTGGTTAAAAGCTCTTCAGAGAGGTCCTTCAACTTCCAAGGGTTCCAAGCTTCCTAACTATGTTTCTTACACCTTAGGATCCCCTTAGAATGTTTAAGAATTATTTAAAAATGGAGGTTGTATGGTGAGTAGTGGAAGCCGAGAATGGGAGAGGGAAGAAGGAAGAGATGTGTTGTGAAATGCTGAAAATGATCTTGCACTTGTTAACTTATCGTCTTTTAAAGAAGTCTTCCAACATAATAAAATCTAATGGATATTATGTCTATTATCATACTAACAAATCAAATAAAATATTCAAATAAAATCATGGGTGTGGGACCCATGTTGGATCCACCATTTATGGGGGGGGGGGGGGGATGTATGGTTTGATTTCAAACATAAGTTAGACAATCTAGTTAGATTATAAGTATGTTGTTTAGTGTTTTAGGTGTTTATAGGATGTATTATGATGTTCAGTGACCATAACTAGCTTGGAAATGATAAAACAATGCTTCTAGTGAAAATTTGGTGTTTCTGGTAGTGTCCGATTGTTCGTTTGGTTACCGGTTCATTAAAGTGCTAAATTGTGCAGTTTAGTGTGCTTTATGTTGTCTTTTATGATAGTTTTGATTCCCAACACCTAGGAAGGTATTCTGGACCATTAAATCATAATTCTGCATTATATTTAGATGTTAAAAAGCTGAATTTTGCTGATTTATGCTGTTTTCTGCAGAATTCTGCAGTTTTGGCGCGTTTCTGGCACTTTCCGGCACCTAAATCATCACTAGGAAGGCAGTTTTGTAACCCCTACTTTCCTACACACTATTCTAGTGTAACACTTGGTTCCAGGGCTTATTTTATGTCTTAACATCATGTCTGTCTGAGTACTGAGCTCCCGTTAGTACTTCTAGTTTGTCTGATAACTGTGCTAACTTTGTTCTATGCATTAAGTGTACCACACTGTGTTGCATGTAATAAAGGTAAACAATCTTGCAACATGAAATGCCTTTATATGTATATGACAGAAATCAGAAATTCATTCGTCTTGTTAATTAAATCATGCACAGTCATTAAAGCACATATTACTGTTTATTATTGTACGGAATACACGGAAAAGTGCCAGTTGTCACATTCTCCCCTCGTTAAAAGAATTTCGTCCCAAAATTCAAGCTAGGTTGTCAGACGCAGGGGAGTTGTGAATCAATGTAGATACTTAGACTTAATTTGGTCTTCATGTTCCCAAGTAAATTCTGGGCCATGACGAGAATTCCAACGAATTTTAACACGTTTAAAACGATTTCTCCGTGTTTTGTGGACTTCCAGGCCGTAACCTTAACAGGTTCTTTAGCAAATTGGAGTTTGTCGTTGACATGAATCTCGTCTACGAAAATAACTACTGTCTCTTGGAGTTTCTTGAGATTTGACATGTCAAACGTGTCGTGAACACTACTAAGTTCTTCTGAAAGCTTTAGTTTGTGAGCAACGGTTTCGATCCTTCCCAAGATCTCGAAGGGTCCTATGTACCGTGGGTCCAACTTTCCACGTTTACCCAATCGTGCCACGCCTTTCCAAGGCGAGATTACAAGTAAAACCATATCACCAACCTCAAATTCCAATGGCTAACCTGATACGACCACGTATCTGAGCAAATCTTGTCCGTGCTTCTCCTGAACTACTCAGGACCAAAAAGTTGCAAATTCTTGGTCTCCGCCCAACACAGCGGGTATCGACACTTATGTCCATAGATCTTCAAACGGGGCAGCATGTGTTCTAGTGTGATGGCTATTATTGTAGGGAAAACTCCACCAAGGGCAGGTGAGTATCCCAACTTCCACCAAAGTCCATCGCACAAGCACGTAGCATGTCTTCCAATGTCTGAATCGTCCGTTTACTCTGGCTGTTCGTCTGAGGGTGAAATGCAACACTAAGGTTCAGCTGTGAACCAAAGGCTTGCTGAAACATCTACCAAATCCTTGGCACAAAGCGACCATCCTGGTCGGATATGATAGATACAGCTCCATGACGTGCCAAAGTCTCCCCGAGATAAAAAAATTTTCTGCTAGCTTCCTTGTGCTATCTTTCTCGCTGGTCGGCAAGAAATGTGCAGACTTCGTGAGTTGATCAATAATCACCCCAATCATTTTGTGTCCTCTTTGCTTTCTTGGTAGCCTTGTAATGAAGTCCATGGAGATCTGTTCCCTCTTCCAGACGGGACCTCCGGTTGTTGCAGTAACCCTGACGGTTCCTGGTATTCTGTCTTAATCTTGGCGCAAGTAAGGCAGTTACCACCTATCTAGCGATGTCACCTTTCATCTTAGGCTGCCAATTCCAATATTTTAAGTCTTTGTACATCTTGTCGGACCTAGGATGGGTCGAGTACCCCGACTTATGAGCTTCGTCCAGAATAAGTGCACGCATAATGCCACGAGACGAAACCCAAAGTCATTCCATGAAGTATAATGTTTCGTCTTCCCTTGGAACCAACTTCACTTCCATACCACGCAATGATTCAACTCGTAGGTTCTCTGGTTTAAGTACTTCCTGCTGGACTTCACGAATCCAAACTGTGAGATCAGTTTGTATTGTCATTTCTAAGGTTCGCACCCTTAGAGGCTTTGTGCGTTCCTTGCCTGGGTGGTACTTGATCTCACAATCATCATTATTCAACAGCTTAACCCATCTTCACAGTCTCATATTCAAATCCTTCTAATAAAAAAATGTGTTGCAAACTTTTATGATTTGTAAAGATCGTGCAACGAGCGCTTTACGAGAAATGACGCCAGATCTTCAACACCACCTAGTTCAAGGTTGTGCGTCGTGTAGTCCTTCTCCTGCACCTTTAATCGGTGTGACGCGTAAGCGATGACTTTATCTTAGTGCATCAACACGCAACCAAGACCATGTCAAGAAGCATCACAATAGACGACAAATCCATCGGTACCGTCAGGTAACGATAAGATAGGTGCATTGCAGAGTTTATCCTTTAACGTCTGCAAAGCTGTTACTTGTTTTCTCTCCTCAATCAAACTTCTTATCCTTTTGAGTTAGGGACGTTAGCGGCTGAGTAATACTTGGGAAAAATCCTCTATGAATCGTCTGTAATAGTCTGCTAACCCAAGAAATTGCCGTATCTTAGTTGGCGTCTTGGGGGTTTCCCAGTTCCTAATCGCTTCGATCTTGGTAGGGTCAACATGATTTCCATTCTTATTCACCATGTGACCTAAGAATTGCACCTCGCGAATCCAAACTTCGCACTTTGACAACTTTGCATATAACTGTTCTTTCCTCAAAAGCTCCAAGATAGCTCGCAGATGTTTCTCATGACCTTCCTTGGTCTTTGAGCAAATAAGATTGCCGTCAATAATTATAATCACGACTTTATCCAGGTACGGCTTACATACCCGATTCATGTGGTCCATGAATAATGATGGTGTGTTCGTTAAGCCAAATGGCGTGGCAAGGGACTCGTAATGCCCGTAGCGAGTCCGAAAGGCCATTTTAGGGATACTTTCTTCTTGTGTCCTCAACTAGTGATATCCTGTCCTTAAGTTAATCTCGGAATAGTAGCTGGAACCTTGTAGTTGGTCAACAAGTCATCAACTCTCGGTAATGGGTACCAATTCTTGATGGTTAGTTGTTTAACTCCCCATAGCCTATGCGTATTACTTTTTCCTCATTAATTCTTCTGAGTTCCTCTCAGATTAGGCTGTATGCACATAGGAAAACCGTCATCCTTCTTCCTAACGAATAAGACTAGAGCTTCCCCAAGGTGAGAGGCTCGGTCCTGATAGATTTCCCCTACCTAGCAGCTCTTGCAATTGAATCAAAGGCTCCTGTATCTTGGACAGAGCTAGTCGGTAAGGCTCCTTTGCCACTGGTGCCACTCCTAGCACTAGATTTATCCGAATCTCCACTTGTCGCTGTGGAGGTAGCCCAGTCAAGTCTTTAGGAAAGACTTCTGGAAATTCCTTTACAACGAGGATGTCTCCTAATCTTGACTCCTTGGTCTCCTTGTCGACGATATGAGCAAGGAAGGCTATGCAGCCTTTCCGGAGACACTTCTGCGCTCTCATAACCAATGTGAAAGGTCACAGTCTTCCGCCTTATGAGGTCTAGTGCCCTTTCATCATAAGAAGGCTGTGTGTAACGCCCTGCTTATTTGTACTTTCCATTTATAGCAAGTCTTGTTCACATTTCTATTTTTGGAAGTCTTGTGTTCTTGTAATCGTTCTTTCTTTGTAATCGTTGTAAAATCCAAGACTTGGATCATAAATAAAACTTGTATTTCTTTAATTTCATGTTGTACATACTTTATACATGCTCATACATTCAATTTTGTGAAACAATTGATGCTTATTCGTAATTCTTGTAAACTATGTGCTAAACTTGCAACTATGTGAAACTTATGCATAAAACGTGTTTTGATCGTAAACGACACTTAAATATGACATTCATATGCTTAATTATATTTGGGTTATGTTCTCCATACTTAATTTGCCCTTAAACTATTCTTTTATCGCGAAAACAGCCCCTAAAACACCTAAAAACCCTAATTTAGAAACTTCAGGGGCAAAATTGCAATTTAATGAAACTTCTTCCTCCCCCTTGTTTCCAGCCACGAAGACTAACCCCATGGTCTTTGCTGGCCGTGAGAAAAGGTAATCTAGAGCCAGCTCGTTAACATCCTTGGATTGGTCGCTATTTTAGTGAGTTTTGGTTGGTTTTAAGTGTTTTTCTTGCATTTATGACCCACAACCACTACCCACAACCCTTCCCCAATAAATACCACACTAATCCAAGTCCTAAACACTTTACAAACCTCTTCACAACTCTCTCAAACACTCAAAATCGTTGCTGCAATCTCAAGTTCGGACAAAAGCACTACTCTTCACTAAAGTGAGCATAACTCACTCATTTCTTGTCCATTTTAGCTCATTCTTTTTCCTATGCACTTGGATCGACCTTAGCTTCCATTCCATGGGTATTTCACAGTAAATAAGTCCCTGGAACTCTGGAAAATAGGCTCCAAAGTTCACTCTTCATTTTTGTTTTTGTTTTGAATCAAACCTTACTTAACTTGTTCAAACTTGAGTCAAACTCATCTCAAACCTATGTCCTTATGCTTATAGCCACTTCTATGGTTAGTTAAGCTTAAAAGCAAGGTTGAGACATTCAAAATCAGAGGTTAAACCTCATATACATTCTGTTTTGTTTAGGGTTTTTTACCCACAAGTGATGTTTAAGCTCAAAGCTTAATGTAGGTGTGATTATGGACTAACTTGGGTTATCCAACATAAAATCCCCACATTACTTGATGATTTCATATAGAATAGTTATTTGTAATCTTGTATTATTCATAGTTGATGACCCTCTTGTATGTTTTACATCAAGTGTAGTGGTGAACCATAAGAGGTACCTAAATGGAAGACTATTCTTCCTACCTCCTACATGATTCCCATGATACTAGAGGTACCTAAATGAAAATGTAATCTTCTACCTCATGCTTGAAATATTGGACATAATAATATATAACCTAAGTAATATTTATATGTATGTAATATTCAATGTTCGAACCTTGAGGGTGAACTTGTGTTCATTCGTCAAAGTGTTAGAATAACATCATCTAAGACATAAGACTTGTATGATTCTAATGAGTATATTACTCATGAAAACATTAACCCTTGAGGTTTCATAGTGTCAAAATAAGTACTTAGTGTTAATAGATGATTAATTTCGTATACTTATGTTCTTATGCTTCAAACTCCGAATCTTTAAATCTTCCGAACTCCTAAAACTCATACACTTTGTTTCTTCGTGTAGAAGGACTTGGTGTTCCTACCTCCAACAACAAATCATTCGTGGATTCACAAGTAGAAGACTTGCAAAACCGTGAGTATACTCGCAACCCCCTTTTTATGTTTACCACTTTTGGGGTGTAACATGTTAATTTATAAAACCACACTTAACTTATTCTTTATGCAATGCATGAAAACAATCCTTATACATGAATGTTATATTGTTATACTTGATGCTTATACGTGGACCATACTTATGTGATATACTATAGTCATTAGCTTTATACGAGCCTCCATTTGACATGTATAGCGCTATAGGAGTAACGCACCGCTCGTAGACTAGTGGTCATGTTAAATTATATCATTTTGCTTAAACAGAGGGTTGACTAGAAATATTGCATGCCATGTTATGTTGATCTGGTATAAACTAAGTTGCCGAGTGGATTCGTTTTAAACTTTTATACTTATACTTATTCTTAAACTTGTATACTCGCCTTTGCTTTTGCATTGAATTGTATTTTAAACATGTTACAGGTTGAGGATTGATGATGCTATGAAATGGATTAGCAATGATGCCTAGATACTCACTTAGACGTTTAGGTTTAAAGTGTTGTATCAAATTTTGTTATGATTATGTTATGAACAATGTTGTTATTTGAATTTTCTTTGTAATATTTGACAATTTGGTTATGAATGAAAATGGTTGAATTAAATATTGACACAAATAGTGTTATGAAGTCTCTTACAATCTTGAACAAGTCCCAATCCGATGATTCCGCCTTTGGTTGGGGTGTGACAGATTGGTATCAGAGCCACAACTATAGGGAATTAGGTAGAATTGCCATGTTAGACCTAGTCTATAGTAGGAACCATATTTTTGACCATTCTTGTTTCATGCTTAAAATGACATGCTTCCTTCTTTGCGCCTTTCTCTTCTTTTGGTCTTAATACTTACATTATGTCTTTCCTAAGACAATTTACACAATACACTTGAAGACTTGAAGACACTCTTTATACAAAAGAGGCGAGTTTACCAAAATAGGCGTGAAACCTACAATTTGGTGAACGACTCTCATTCCGCTTATTCTTATTTTGCATGAAATTTCGCCATTAAGCTAGGAGTGAAATCCACATCTTAATGACCGACGAGTACCAACCACATTAGGGTATGAAATCGTCAAGTTAGGGGTGAAACCCGCACCTTATCGATTAAGTCCCATTCCTCGATTTTAGATCTCGCCAAAGTTTCGATTGTTTCAATCGATTAGAGACGTGTAGTAACTGGAAGGGTAAGATACCGTTAATCGCTTCTCGACGAGAGTATCTTACCTATAGGCCAAAGCACGTTTCTCTAATTTGAAAGGACTTTCGATTCACTTTGGAATAGTCGACGTTTCTAAACCCGAAACATTCCCATGTTTTATGAGCCTCTCTTTTATGTGACTCAATTTCTTTGTGATTTTTATACTTGTTACCTCGTTCATTTCAAAACCGTTGCACATTTCGCACGTCTCGCGCAATCAAAAACAATAATAATTCTCATGAACAAACTAAATTTATACTCCTTCTTATGCATTCTTACGTGATTATACTTGTGATTACATGTTGCAACCTTATGCTTATGTGAATGATACGTGACACTTGAACACTTACATGCTTTTACAGGCAAAACTTTATTTTAAAATTTATGATCAAGTCTCATCCTTTCTTTCTTTTCTTTCAACTTCTAGATGCCTTCTTCAAGTTCCTCCGAAAAACCCAAGTCCAAGAAGGGTTCTCTCTCAGGTTCCATCTCCAAAAAGGAACTCGTAGGCCTCATCGCTGAACAAATGGCTGATCAAATGGGTCGAGTTATCCCCGACATCGTTAGCCGCATTAAAACCAACCCCGATTCGCCTCATGGCTCTGTGGAATCCAAGGTGGAGAAACCCAAGACACCTTTTCTCTTCAAGCAATTCATGGCTTGCAAACCATTGGAATTCACTGGAAAGGATGGTGCTACCGCACTACTCACTTGGTTCGATGCCATGGATCGCTGAACAAATGGCTGATCAAATGGCTCGAGTTATCCTCGACATCGTTAGCCGCATTAAAACCAACCCCGATTCGCCTCATGGCTCTGTGGACTCCAAGGTGGAGAAACCCAAGACACCTTTTCTCTTCAAGCAATTCATGGCTTGCAAACCATTGGAATTCACTGGAAAGGATGGTGCTACCGCACTACTCACTTGGTTCGACGCCATGGAGATCACTTTTCGTTAGAGTGGTTGTCCTGAAGAGTTGCACACCCAAAATGCTACAGGGGTGTTTCGATCAAGAGCTCTTGATTGGTGGACCTCTGAACGTAGCACGAGAGGTGAGGACGCCGCCCACGCTTTGCCATGGGCTGAATTGAAGAAGATAATGAAGGAGGAATTCTGTATACCGCACGAGCTGAGGAAACTGGAAATTGAATTTTGGCACCTTAAGCAAGTAGATGATGACAATGATGGTTTAACCCTCCATTTCAAACAACTTAGCATCATGTGCCCTAGCCAAGTTGTTACACCTGAAAAATCCATCAACAAATACATCCATTGTTTACCTGATTCGTTCATGAACCTCGTAGAGGCTGCTTGCCCAGCTACTATTAAGGATACCTTTTGTTTGGCCGCCCGTTTGAATAGCAACCACGTCATACGCAGAAATGCCACAAAAACCCCCACTGAAAACCATACATCAAGCCACCGTTGAACCTACTGTTGAACCCTCCTCATCCACCAAGAAAAACCGAGGCAAGAAGCGGAAGGCTTCGAGCCAGAATTTTGCGGCCGTCACTACGCCGAACCCTGTACCTTTACAAGCAGTAGTCGCCGTTACCCCCGTAAAACTGAACCACCAAGACGAGGCTACGTTGGATCTCATCCCCAATGTACTACCTGTTTGTTTCATCATCCTACCAACGTACCCTGTCGCAATTGCGCCAACTGTCAGAGGTATGGGCATTTTCCTAATCGATGTCGAAACCTCCCGTAGCCCCAAAACAACCAGAATCAAGCTATCGTTGCCAACCCTACTCCTAACCAGGTTCAACCTCAAGCTGCTCCTGTGCGAGCATGTTTCAAGTGTGGCGATCTTAATCATTTGGCCAACGTGTATCCTCAGCGCAATCAACCCCATCAGCAGCAGCAGCAGCAACACACTCAACAACCTGCTAGAGGCCGAGCTTTTGTCATCACTGCCGCTCAGGCTCAGAATGCAAATGACGTCATTACTGGTACGTTTCTTGTGAACCATGTTTATGCTTCTTGTTTATTTGATACTGGTGCGGATAAAAGTTTTGTGTCGTTAGAATTTGAACCTTTGCTTATGTGTAAACGCTCTAAGTTGCCAAAAATTCACTGTCGAAGTCGCTAATGGTAAATTCGTCGATGCCGATTCTGTTCTTTCCAATTATTCCTTGATTCTTAAAGATCATACGTTCTCAATCGATCTTATACCTATGCAAATGGGTAGCTTTGACATCATAGTAGGCATGGACTGGCTTAGACGAGTTCGTGCTGAAGTTGTTTGTTCTGAAAAGTTTATCCGCCTCCCTCTTCCAAACGGTGATTCTCTACACGTGTATGGCGAGAAACCTTCTCAAGGTCTCAAGGTCTCAAGCTCATGCCGTGTATCCAAGCAAACAAATGCTTACGTAAGGGTACCTTCGCCTTTCTCGCCCACATTGTGGAAAAGAAGGACAAAAGCCCAAGCATAAGCATAAGCATAAGCGACGTCTCCGTTGTACGTGATTTTCCTGACGTGTTTCCCGACGATCTCCCTGGTCCACCTCCTGCTCGTTCCATCAACTTTTGCATTGATTTAGTGCCCGGCGCTATGTCTGTCGCTAAGTCTCCCTATCGTTTAGCACCCTCTGAGATGCAAGAGCTCTCGAGTCAACTTCAAGAGCTTCTTGATAAACGCTTTATACGCCCTAGTACTTCTCCTTGGGGCACTCCCGTTTTGTTCGTCAAAAAGAAAGATGGGTCATTTCGAATGTGTATTGACTATCGTGAGCTCAACCAGCTTACTGTCAAGAACCGATACCCTCTTCCTCGCATCGACGACCTCTTCGATCAACTGCAAGGCACGACCTGCTTTTCAAATAACGATCTTCATTCTGGGTACCATCAACTTCGAGTCCTCGAAGAAGATATACCAAAAACCACTTTTCGTACGCGTTATGGTCATTACGAATTTGTGGTCATGCCCTTTGGTTTGACCAATGCACCCGTGGTTTTCATGGATTTGATGAACCGCGTGTGCAAAGCATACTTAGACCATTTCGTGATCATCTTCATCGACGATATTCTTATTTATTCCAAGACACAAGGAGAGCATGAGCGACACTTGCGTCTTATCCTTCAACTTCTTCGTACTGAACGTCTATACGCCAAATTCTCCAAGTGCGAATTTTGGTTAAAAGAGGTTCAATTCCTTGGTCATACCATCAATGAACTTGGTATTCACGTTGACCCCGCTAAGATCGAAGCTGTGAAGAACTGGATCGCACCTAAGTCTCCGTCTGAAATTCGTTCGTTTCTTAGTCTTACTGGTTATTATCGTCGTTTTATCTCTAAATTCTCGAAGATCGCTGTTCCCTTGACCTCTTTGACTCAAAAAGAGAAACCTTTTGTTTGGGATCCTGAATAAGAGGAATCCTTTCAAACGCTCAAGGACATGCTATGCAATGCTCCTATCCTCGTGCTTCCTGATGGTAACGATGACTTCGTCGTGTATTGCGATGCTTCAAACCTTGGCCTTGGTTGTGTCCTTATGCAGTGCAACAAGATTATCGCTTACGCATCGAGGCAACTCAAGATACATGACAAGAACTACACTACTCACGATCTTGAACTTGGCGCAGTTGTTTTTGCCTTCAAGATCTGGCGACACTACCTTTATGGTACAAAGTGTGTGGTCTTCACCGACCATAAGAGCCTTCAACATATCTTCGACCAAAAAGAACTGAACATACATCAACATTATTGGGTGGAATTGCTAAACGGCTACGACTACGTAATCAAATACCATCCAGGTAAAGCGAATGTAGTAACCGACGCTCTTAGTCATAAAACTCATGTGAAGAGTTTCTGTTGTCTCCAACTCGTTAACGATCTTCAATGCCGCATACGTGACGCTCAATACTCATCTGTTAACGAGGGTAACCTCTACGATGAGATGCGATGTGGTGTCACACCCCCAAAATCCACACGCGGTGTATCACCGCTTGGAGGCGTGGCTGACCAGGATCAAGCCACCAATCATATTGAACAAGTAGATAAGTAATCATAATTCAGCAACCCAATATGAAAGGTGTTCAAAACCAAAGCATAGTTAAGTGTTTAGCGGAAGCATATTTTGTAAAAACCCATAACAAGTCTTAAATATGAAATAAGGTAAAGTCTAAAGCATGGCAAACATCGCCATGTCCCACAACGACCGTTCCTCCCTGTGCAAGCTCCATGGGTACCTAATGACCTGCAAGGCATGTAGCAATGAATCAACAACAAAGTTGAGCGAGTTCACAGTTGGTTGTTTGGTTAACGTATTCATTTCATAAACCGTATGTATTCATTTTGTAAACCATGTATCGCGTTAATCCTTGCTTCCAGTCCAGGCATGCGTGCGATGATTAGTGGGGGCTTCCCATGTGTTACAAGACCACGCGTATCGACTGCTATGAAAATATAATATGTTCCCTAAGTCAATGTCTATCAGCATTGACCCTTTGCCCATAGTCCATTAGTACACGCCCGTCCGACTGGCACGGTGTGAGGTTTGTTAAACCTAATAGCGCTATTAACTAATGACCCGCTCGCCCTAGGCCTCGACGATTAAGTCGATAATTGAGGGACTTCCTTTGATAGAGGTGATGGTCTTAAGATCGTGTACGTAGGCTTTACGTACGTGCCCTTCAACCCGAGGACAGTAGTAAGTATAACTGTACGTAGGTTTTACGTACGTGCCCTTCAATCCGAGGACAGTAGTAATTAGTTTCAATGTAATTATTGTACGAGTAGTTATCCAATCCCATTCCCAACCCTTGGGAATCCCATGCCTTGGCTAGTGTGAACTCACCTTGGTTTGCTCGGCAGATTACACAGAAAGGTCAAGTCTAGCAGCTAGTGGTCAACCACGTCCTAACACGGTTACCATACAAGTCAGGTTTTGGTTTTCAAGTATCGCACGTATGTTTACACATAAGCTAACAGTTACGAACACGAATAGATCATGGCAACCACGTAAATCAATTAAACAGTCAAGTCCATAAAACGCCCAACTTGTGCGGCCCCAAGAGATTGGGTTCGCACAAGTTCATTAGCCCTCTTATCTTGTGCGATCTCCCCAAATGAAATACAATAGAGTAACCCGGCCCAACATACATGTACAGCCCAACAACAAATCAACACTTAATTTATGCAATCCATATAGCCGTGTGCGCTTAGCTTTGCTACCTAGCCCAACTATCTACGGCCCATCAAATATACATACGGCCCAACAAATAAACAGATAACGATCTTGTGCGACTCGAATTATTTGTGCGACTGAATCGTCCTTGTGAGACTACAGGCCTCTTGTGCGACCGAAGACTTGTGTGATTGGTCTTGTACGATTAGATGAAATCTGATCTTGTACGACCAAAGAAGGACTTGTGCGATCGGTTAAATCCTCCACAATTCATGCAATTCAGTTACATTCACAATTGGCAATTATTTATCTTATTTCCATCTATAGATTAACAGTTTCCAACTTATGTTATTATCAATCAAACAAGTGATTTTGGTATCAAATCTCTATGAACCCTAAATATGTTTCAAGCATAATCAACACCTTAAAATATTCAACTATTCGATTTAAGACTTTCAACATCATCAAGCTAACAATAACAGCCGATTAGCATTTACTTGATTCTAGATCAAATAATATATAAATCTGATTAGTGTGAGTCATTATCCAATACATACATATTATCCACGTCACTCGGTTCATGCGTATAATCGAGACATCAATTCATTCTCATCACATTATAACTTTGACTTATTCTGACAACACATATTTACTATGCACATGCTTGGATTTTATCAATACTACAACCACACACACATGGCCGACAATCTCTTTAAATCAAAGTTATCCAATATTAACTAATCATTATTCCACCACATCATTGGATCGATATAATTAGATAACATGCTTGCAATCATATACAATATTGATTTTTCCCACATATTCACATGAACATCACATATAAACATTATTGTTCATCATACACAAAAATCCCTAGCCATTTAATCAAGTCATGAATTACTAACCGATTGAGATAAGATGAGAGTGTTCCGAATTCAAGAGCTTCGATGAGAATAGGATGATGTTTGGCGTCGGCTTTGAGAGAAGATAGAGAGGTCGTAGGGTTTGTGTGTGTTGTATTGCGAGTTGTGAGTAATAACCCTAACTCCTAAGTGTAATGCGTATAAAAGAGAGTGGGCTGAACTCCCACTTGGGCTGCCCAATAAATCCGAATGCAAGAGTGTAGCCCGAATGGGCTTGTGCGATCGGGTGGGTGTTGTGCGTTTGGGTCGTTTATATACACACATACATTACACAAAGCACGTATTATCATAACATTCACATAATCATTCAATAAAATAACATTCCATTAAATCATCTAATTCACATAGTCACATAATGTTTACGTTACATCAAGGTACAAAGATAGGTTCGAAATACGAGTTGTCACATTATCCCCAAGTTGAAAGAAATTTCGTCCCGAAATTTAGCACGTACTCACTGAGGAAGCTAGTTAAGTTGTATGGTTTTCCTGGGGTGTCACATCCTCCCCCCGTTGATCTGGAATTTCGTCCCGAATTTCCGTAGCTTCAGCCTCAGTAGTGGTTGTACCGTGTGCGAATAGCTAGGGATACTTTTGTTTCATCTGATCTTCGCGTTCCCAGGTGAACTCTGGGCCGCGACGTGAGTTCCATCGAACTCGAACGAGAGGTATTCTAGTACACTTGAGGACCTTAACATCCCGGTCCGTGATTTCGAATGGTTCCTCGACGAATCGTAACTGCTCGTCGATAGTGAGCTCCTTCAAAGGAACTACGTGGGTCTCATCTGACAGGCACTTCTTCAGATTTGACACGTGGAAAACATTGTGAACTGCACTGAGTTCTGCTGGTAAGTTCAGTCTGTAGGCCACCTTGCCTATCTTTTCAATAACTTCGAAAGGTCCAACGTATCGTGGGTTAAGTTTGCCCCGTTTACCAAAACGAACCACACCCTTCCAGGGTGAAACTTTGAGTAGTACACGCTCCCCAACTTGGAGCTCTAGTGGTTTTCTGCCCTTATCGGCGTAGACTTTCTGACGGTCACGAGCCGCCGCCATTCGTTGTCGTATCTGAGCAATTTTCTCTGTTGTTTCAACCACATGTTCTGCACCAGTAATCTGACTATCCCCCACCTCTGCCCAACAAAGAGGTGACCGGCATTTACGCCCGTACAATGCCTCAAACGGAGCAGCCTTAATGCTGGTGTGGTAGCTATTGTTGTACGAAAATTCCACAAGTGGCAGATTCTTTTCCCAGCCGTTGCCAAAGTCAATTACACATGCCCTAAGCATGTTTTCAAGGGTCTGGATGGTACGTTCCGACTGCCCATCCGTTTGCGGGTGATAAGCTGTGCTCATATCTAATCGTGAGCCAAAAGACTTGTGCATTGCTTGCCACAGTTCTGATGTAAAACGTGCATCTCGATCCGAGATAATAGAGGTGGGCACCCCGTGCCTCGAGACAACTTCCTTGAGATATACTTCTGCTAGGGTAGAGAACTTATCCGTTTCTTTGATAGCCAGGAAGTGAGCAGACTTTGTGAGTCGATCCACGATCACCCAAATAGTATCGTTACCACGTTGAGATCTAGGCAGGCCAGTAACAAAATCCATGGAAATTTGCCCCCATTTCCATTGTGGTACCTCTGGTTGTTGAAGTGGGCCTGAAGATTTCTGGTATTCTGCCTTGACTCTCGCACAAGCCAAGCACTTGCTAACGTAACCTGCTATGTGGGCCTTCATGCTAGGCCACCAATATGTGGTTTTGATATCGTGGTACATCTTATCCGAACCAGGATGTACTGAGTAGCGAGACTTGTGTGCCTCATCCATCACAAGCTCTCGTAGGTTGCCATAAAGTGGGACCCAAATGCGTCCTGTTACGTAATAAGCACCATCTTCCTTTTGTTCTAATCGTTGTCGTGAGCCGCGGAGGGCTTCAGCCCTGACGTTTTCTGGTTTCAATGCTTCTACCTGAGCATCTCGTATTTGAGAAGGAAGACTAGACTGTATAGTAAGTTGTAAAGCTCGTACGCGCTTAGGCGCAGTGTCCTTTCGACTGAGGGCGTCGGCCACAACATTGGCTTTACCCGGGTGGTATCTGATCGAGCATTCGTAGTCATTCAGTAGCTCGATCCATCGTCGCTGTCGCATATTGAGTTCCTTCTGTTTGAAAATATGCTCGAGGCTCCTGTGATCAGTGTAGATAGCGCATTTGGTACCATACAGGTAGTGTCTCCATATCTTAAGTGCAAAAACAACAGCTCCCAGCTCTAAATCGTGTGTGGTGTAGTTCTTTTCATGAACTTTGAGTTGGCGTGAGGCGTAGGCTATAACTTTATCCCGCTGCATCAATACACAACCAAGACCCTGAATAGATGCGTCGCAGTAAACCACGAAGTCGTATGTGCCCTCTGGCAAGGAAAGGATAGGTGCACTGCAAAGTCTATCCTTTAAGTGCTGAAACGCTAACTCCTGTGCATTTCCCCAACGATAAAAAACGCCCTTCTGCGTTAGTAAGAGGCTGCGCAATCTTGGAAAAATCCTTAATAAACCTTCTGTAGTAACCTGCCAATCCCGAGAATTGGCGAATTTCCATTGGCGTACGAGGTGCAGGCCAGCTCTTGATCGAATCTACCTTGGATGGATCAACGTGAATCCCATCCTTGTTCACCACATGGCCTAAGAAATGGACTTCACGAAGCCAGAAGTCGCATTTTGAAACTTGGCGTATAGCTGTTCTGCTCGAAGGAGTTCCAAAATAAGTCGTAAATGTTGCTCGTGTTCCTCCTGACTCTTCGAATAGATCAGGATGTCATCGATGAAGACAATAACGAACTTGTCTAAGTAAGGCTTGCACACTCGATTCATCAAGTCCATGAAGACCGCAGGTGCGTTTGTCAGCCCAAAAGGCATGACCAAAAAATCATAATGCCCATAACGGGTCCTAAAAGCCGTTTTAGAGACGTCCTCTTCTCGGACTCTCAGTTGGTGATATCCTGATCTCAAATCAATGTTCGAGTAGTAGCTCGACCCTTGCAGCTGGTCGAACAGGTCATCAATTCGGGGAAGAGGATAACGATTCTTCACGGTCACTTTGTTGAGTTCACGGTAGTCGATGCACATTCTGAAAGTACCATCCTTCTTCTTTACGAATAGCACTGGAGCTCCCCAGGGCGAAGAGCTAGGACGAATAAAACCCTTATCTAAGAGTTCTTGTAGTTGCGTAGATAGCTCTTTCAACTCTGATGAAGCTAAGCGATACGGTGCACGAGCTATGGGCGCTGCTCCAGGAGCTAGCTCGATTTGGAACTTGACCTGGCGATGAGGTGGGAGGCCAGGTAGTTCCTCAGGAAATACCTCAGGATAGTCGCGTACAATCGAAAAATCCTCTATCTTTTTCTCTTTCTTCGAGGTGTCAGTAACGAGAGCCAGGATAGCAGTGTGGCCCTTACGCAAACACTTTTGGGCCTTAAGGAAAGAGATGATGCTCACAACAGCACCACTCTTGTCGCCACGAATCATGAGAGGTTCATCCCCTGACCAATCACAAACACTCGACCCCTGGCACCATTGCCGTCGTTATTACCCCTGTTGTTGCCTCCAATATCGTTCCTGTTTCCTTGGTTGTGGTTCTGATTCTGGTTCTGGTTCATCTGTGGGCAGTGTCTCTTGAAGTGACCTTCAGCACCACACTGATAACATCCCTTGTTTCCCTGTTGTTGCTCCTGATTCTGTGGAGCTTGTGGCTGCTGTTGTCGGTTTTGGTTTGCAGGACGTGAGCTTCTACCATCTTTGACTTCATGACCAAGCTTGTTGCATCTCTGACAACGATCTTTGCTGCACGACCACTGTGGTGCAAATTACATCGATTACATCCTGCCCTTGACTACTAGAAGGTTGCTGACCAGGGCTCTGGTAGTCATTGATCTTTCGCTGTTGTGCCTGGGACTGAGCCGTAGTCGAACCCTTGCTGGAGGTTCCATCCCACTTTCGTTTATTGTCACAGGAAGTAGCAGAAGTAGTAGTAGTAGTAGTAGTAGCACCGATACGTTTAGGCAGCGTGTTCTGTTCCACTGCTTGGTCTGTGAGACGATGAGCAAGACGAGTAACATCCTGGATAGTAGCAAGGTTAGCAGAAGTCACATGACTTTGAGCCTCTGGTACTAAGCCTTTGAGGTACAGCTCGATGCGCTTGATGGGAGGATCTACCATAGTAGGACACAGTAATGCAAGCTCATTCGATCTCTTTGTAAATGCCTCAATTTCTAACCCCGTCATTTTGAGGTTGAAGAACTCGACTTCCAGCTTATGAAGGTCATCACGACTGCAGTATTCCTCCTTGATCATCTCTTTAAAATTGTTCCATGGGGTGGTGTTAGCAGCCGCTAGCCCCAGCATCTGAACTTGCGTGTTCCACCATGTTAGCGCAGTGCCTTCATGACTACCAGTGGCGTACTTCACTCTACGGGCCTCAGGGCATTCACCCATCTCTAAGACAGACTCGAGCTTTTCAAACCAATGGAGGAGTCCAACAGCTCCTTTAGTGCCACTGAGAGTACTAGGACAACAGTCCATGAATGTCTTGAATGTGCATACAGGCGGCTGAGCGTTCTGACCTTGTTGCGCGAGGAAGAAATGACAGGGTTAAGCGCGAGAGTTGGGTCATGAGAGTAGGATCTAACATCGTAGGGTAGGTTCGTAATAGCAGGTTATACCTCCTGCCTGAGCGGCCGCGAGTGCTGCCGTAACTAGTTCGTTGATAAGAGCCGTCAGCTGGCTTGAGTTAGGTTCACACGTTCCCTCATGATCTTCACATCGAAGGGACACAAATAGGAAGGGTGTCGCGAATGTGCGTAAGTGTGTAGTGACAGTAGGGAGCAAGCACAAATGTGTTTTCAACTATAGTTGCTACGTTTATCTAAGCATACCATGAGCAAAAGTTCTATGCAATCTAGCAAGTAGGCAATATAAAACGTAAACCATATCACCTAGAATGTCGAGCCTTGCACGTGGAGTGAGGCGTCGTTGTGGATCATAGAGCACTGTACAGGTTATAGTCTGGTTTTAACAAAACGTTTTCCCTTATTAAAACCAAGTTCTCTATAACCAATGGCTCTGATACCAATCTGTCACACCCCCAAAATCCACACGCGGAGTATCACCGCTTGGAGGCGTGGCTGACCAGGATCAAGCCACCAATCATATTGAACAAGTAGATAAGTAATCATAATTCAGCAACCCAATATGAAAGGTGTTCAAAACCAAAGCATAGTTAAGTGTTTAGCGGAAGCATATTTTGTAAAAACCCATAACAAGTCTTAAATATGAAATAAGGTAACGTCTAAAGCATGGCAAACATCGCCATGTCCCACAACGACCGTTCCTCCCTGTGCAAGCTCCATGGGTACCTAATGACCTGCAAGGCATGTAGCAACGAATCAACAACAAAGTTGAGCGAGTTCACAGTTGGTTGTTTGGTTAACGTATTCATTTCATAAACCGTATGTATTTGTTTTGTAAACCATGTATCGCGTTAATCCTTGCTTCCAGTCCAGGCATGCGTGCGATGATTAGTGGGGGCTTCCCATGTGTTACAAGACCACGCGTATCGACTGCTACGAAAATATAATATGTGCCCTAAGTCAATGTCTATCAGCATTGACCCTTTGCCCATAGTCCATTAGTACACGCCCGTCCGAATGGCACGGTGTGAGGTTTGTTAAACCTAATAGCGCTATTAACTAATGACCCGCTCGCCCTAGGCCTCGGCGATTAAGTCGATAATTGAGGGACTTCCTTTGATAGAGGTGATGGTCTTAAGATCGTGTACGTAGGCTTTACGTACGTGCCCTTCAACCCGAGGACAGTAGTAAGTATAACTGTACGTAGGTTTTACGTACATGCCCTTCAATCCGAGGACAGTAGTAATTAGTTTCAATGTAATTATTGTACGAGTAGTTATCCAATCCCATTCCCAACCCCTGGGAATCCCATGCCTTGGCTAGTGTGAACTCACCTTGGTTTGCTCGGCAGATTACACAGAAAGGTCAAGTCTAGCAGCTAGTGGTCAACCACGTCCTAACACGGTTACCATACAAGTCAGGTTTTGGTTTTCAAGTATCGCACGTATGTTTACACATAAGCTAACAGTTACGAACACGAATAGATCATGGCAACCACGTAAATCAATTAAACAGTCAAGTCCATAAAACGCCCAACTTGTGCGGCCCCAAGAGATTGGGCTCGCACAAGTTCATTAGCCCTCTTATCTTGTGCGATCTCCCCAAATGAAATACAATAGAGTAACCCGGCCCAACATACATGTACAGCCCAACAACAAATCAACACTTAATTTATGCAATCCATATAGCCGTGTGCGATTAGCTTTGCTACCTAGCCCAACTATCTACGGCCCATCAAATATACATATGGCCCAACAAATAAACAGATAACGATCTTGTGCGACTCGAATTATTTGTGCGACTGAATCGTCCTTGTGCGACTACAGGCCTCTTGTGCGACCGAAGACTTGTGTGATTGGTCTTGTACGATTAGATGAAATCTGATCTTGTACGACCAAGGAAGGACTTGTGCGATCGGTTAAATCCTCCACAATTCATGCAATTCAGTTACATTCACAATTGGCAATTATTTATCTTATTTCCATCTATAGATTAACAGTTTCCAACTTATGTTATTATCAATCAAACAAGTGCTTTTGGTATCAAATCTCTATGAACCCTAAATATGTTTCAAGCATAATCAACACCTTAAAATATTCAACTATTCGATTTAAGACTTTCAACATCATCAAGCTAACAATAACAGCCGATTAGCATTTACTTGATTCTAGATCAAATAATATATAAATCTGATTAGTGTGAGTCATTATCCAATACATACATATTATCCACGTCACTCGGTTCATGCGTATAATCGAGACATCAATTCATTCTCATCACATTATAACTTTGACTTATTCTGACAACACATATTTACTATGCACATGCTTGGATTTTATCAATACTACAACCACACACACATGGCCGACAATCTCTTTAAATCAAAGTTATCCAATATTAACTAATCCTTATTCCACCACATCATTGGATCGATATAATTAGATAACATGCTTGCAATCATAAACAATATTGATTTTTCCCACATATTCACATGAACATCACATATAAACATTATTGTTCATCATACACAAAAATCCCTAGCCATTTAATCAAGTCATGAATTACTAACCGATTGAGATAAGATGAGAGTGTTCCGAATTCAAGAGCTTCGATGAGAATAGGATGATGTTTGGCGTCGGCTTTGAGAGAAGATAGAGAGGTCGTAGGGTTTGTGTGTGTTGTATTGCAAGTTGTGAGTAATAACCCTAACTCCTAAGTGTAATGCGTATAAAAGAGAGTGGGCCGAACTCCCACTTGGGCTGCCCAATAAATCCGAATGCAAGAGTGTAGCCCGAATGGGCTTGTGCGATCGGGTGGGTGTTGTGCGTTTGGGTCGTTTATATACACACATACATTACACAAAGCACGTATTATCATAACATTCACATAATCATTCAATAAAATAACATTCCATTAAATCATCTAATTCACATAGTCACATAATGTTTATGTTACATCAAGGTACAAAGATAGGTTCAAAATACGAGTTGTCACATGTGGTGCTGAAGAAAACCTCGTAACCAAATCCGATGGTATTCAATACTATCTCGATCAAATCTGGATTCCTAATCGTAGTAACCTTCGTGAGTTCTTGATGAAGGAGGCACATCACACGAAATATTCTATTCACCCTGGTGCCGACAAGATGTACCATGATATGCGTGCATCCTATTAGTGGCCTGGAATGAAGAAGGATATAGCCACTTTCATCTCGAAATGTCTCACATGTTCAAAAGTGAAAGCTGAACATCAACGTCCCTCTGGCTTGCTCGAACAGCCAGAAATTCCTGTCTGGAAATGGGAGAGCATTGCCATGGATTTTATCACTAAGCTCCCTCGTACGTCTTCTGGTCATGATAGTATTTGGGTGATCGTTGATCGATTAACCAAATCAGCTCACTTTCTTCCCATTCGTGAAGATTTCAAAGTCGAGAAATTGGCTAGAATCTACACTGATGAGATCATCTGTCGTCATGGTATCCCCATTGACATCATTTCCGATCGTGATGCTCGTATTACGTCTCGTCTTTGGCAAACCTTTCAATCTGCTATGGGTACTATTCTTAACCTTAGCACCGCTTTCCATCCTCAGACAGACGGTCAAACCGAGCGTACTATCCAAACATTAGAAGATATGCTTCGTTCATGCGTAATAGATTTTGGTGGCAACTGGGATTCACACTTGCCATTGATCGAATTCTCGTACAATAACAGCTATCACACGAGTATTCAAATGGTACCTTTCGAAGCATTGTATGGTCATAAGTGTCGTTCGCCTATTTGTTGGCACGAGATTGGTGAATTTCAAATCATTGGTCACGAGCTCATACAAGAGACAACGGACAAAATATTACAGGTTCGAGACAAATTACTGAAAGCCAGGAGCCGACAAAAGAGTTACGCCGACAAGCGTCGCAAGCCTTTGGAATTCAAGACAGGTGACTTCGTACTTCTCAAGATATCCCCTTGAAAGGGCGTGGTTCGATTTAGCAAGAAAGGGAAACTCGCACCTCGCTACGTTGGTCCTTTCAAGATTCTCGAAAGGATTGGGAAGGTTGCGTATAGACTGGACCTGCCTGAAGAACTCAACAATGTACACCCTGTCTTCCACATATCCAACTTGAAAAAGTGTCTAGCTGACGAAGGACTACACGTTCCTCTAGAGGACTTGCAAGTAATGACACACTTTACTTCTTGGAAAAGCCAGTCGAAATCATGGACCGAGGAGTCAAGCAACTGAGGCGCAGTCGAATTCCTATCGTCAAGGTTCGATGGGAAGGAAAACGTGGCGCTGAATTTACTTGGGAACTCGAGAGTGATATGAAGACCAAGTATCCATATCTGTTCGACGTTGCATCTACCTAAATTTTGGGATGAAATTCCCTAAAGGAGGGCAGACTGTAATGCCCTGCTTATTTGTACTTTCCATTTATAGCAAGTCTTGTTCGCATTTCTATTTTTGGAAGTCTTGTGTTCTTGTAATCGTTCTTTCTTTGTAATCGTTGTAAAATCCGAGACTTGGATCATAAATAAAACTTGCATTTCTTTAATTTCATGTTGTACATACTTTATACATGTTAATACATTCAATTTTGTGAAATAATTTATGCTTATTCGTAATTCTTGGAAACAATGTGCTAAACTTGCAACTATGTGAAACTTATGCATAAAATGTGTTTTGATCATAAACGACACTTAAATACGACATTGATACGCTTAGTTATATTTGGTTTATATTCTCCATACTTGATTTGCCCTTAAACTATGCTTTTATCGCCAAAACAGCCCCTAAAACACCTAAAAACCCTAATTTAGAAACTTCAGGGGCCAAATTGCAATTTAATGAAACTTCTGCCTCCCCCCTTGTTTCCAGCCATGAAGACTAACCCCATGGTCTTCTCTAGCCATGAGAAAAGGTAATCCAGAGCCAGCTGTCACACCCCGACCACGTAGAACATACAAAACGTGGCGGAAACGTCGGGGAGTGTTGTAACAGAATTAATTGTTTCAAATCCATGGCAATTGAAGTTTCGTTTTATTGATTAAAAGTGTTACAATGTCTTAACAAACAAGGAAATACAACATAATTAACTAGTCTTGCATCTTTTATTGTCACTAAAGCCCAAGTCTGCCTATGTGTATCTTGATCATCTTATGCAACAGCTCCTGAAAAACACATGTGAAAATAGGTACGTCAGCATAAAAATGCCTGTGAGATACATAGGTTTTGTGAAAATAGGTTTCATGACTTATGTTTGAGAAAATGTTTAGTCATAAACCTTGTAATTTGCTTTGTTTTGTAAATCATTTGAAACACAATAAGATCAGATGATATGTATAAATAAGAGAATAATGTATGGTTAAATGAATAACCATTGTAAAATGAGTTTGTATAAGATAAGTTGTTTGTAAATCAATGTCTTGTGAAAAGTATGTTATTTGTATAAAATGTTATATGTCTCAAACTGAAATGATTCAAATAACGCTACGATATGTAATACCATACAAACACTTATATATAGGAAGTACCAGCGGCGTATCCACCATGCTTGTATCATATTACACACGCATCGTTACTTAATCACTTAATCAAACCAAATCACCAAAGTAATGTTTAACAATTGTAGAAATGTTTATGTATGGTCAAATATGGTTCACACGGTTCACAGATACAAACGGTTCACATAGTCAAATGATTACAACGGTTCACATAGTCAAATAGTTATAAACGGTTCAAAATGTAATATAATGTGTTCATATGCTGGATGAGCATATGCAACAAATTGTAATGTAAGACGATGTACTAAGTACGCACACAATGGGCATACATAGCATGAACACAATGAAATCATGTACTATAATGTACTAACGAACATAGCAGGTATATGATGTGAAAACATGGAAAGCATGAAAGTAACAAGTAGGCACATGTGTTCCACCCCAAAACGTTTGGAAAACAGTAAAAGAGGGGTCTATGTACTCACTTGAGATTGCTTAGTAGTCCTTGAGTATCAACCAAACAATGCTAGAGATCACGGATATCAAACGGCACCTAATATAGGTAACTATGTTAATAAACCGGACCTAAATCGGAAGATCTGATAGAATGAGGGTTCGTAAACCAAACGAGTATAGAGACTCGTGTCATATGGTTTAACAAAGCCTACATACTAAATGAAACCTAACCTAAGTGCTTACGACCCATTACGACCCGTTTAGGTAGCTTATGCTACTTTAACGCGTCGTTCGCGTGAAACACGTTCGGAACGTCTAACTAGTCCTATGACAAGTGTTATATGCCTAAACATGTTACATAATCAGTTATGTGACAAAAGTTTAGGTTACATATGCTAAATTACCAATTATACATGAAAAGGGTATTCTGGTAATTTACCTAAGGCATATAAACTACCTATCATACAACTACTTAAACGATGTGACCATAAGGTATAACCTCGGAAGGTTATTCCCTATACACTATGGTCACCTAATGTATTTGGTCGGATCCTAATGATCGACCAAAATGGGTCGGGTTCGAGGTATAAGCGATTTATTAGATCGCTTACCCTACGACCCTAGACAACGTGGTAATCAGTAGGCATAGTCCCAAGGGACTATAACCAACGTGATTACACTCACGTTGCGAAGTTCAAACGAACTTCGCATTGACCATAAGCTGGTCAACGCTGAAAGTCAAACAAAGTTTGACTTTCTGACTCGAAAAGCAATAAAAGAAAGAAAAGAACGAAAGAATACTTACGAAGGGTCCCCGAATGCTAATCTCGATCCAAGAATCTCAGGTATGAAACAATGGTTTCAACTTAGAGTTTCTAAGATCAAAATTCTAGTGGTTTTTTGAAGTTGTGGGGTGGGGTATTTATAGTTTTCGGGTTACCGTTAAGATCGTTTCATGGAAACCGTGCTCGAATCTCATGCGTACACTTGTCGGAAACTCATGGTAGATAAAGATGGGTCTAAATGAGCTGAATGTGCAGTTGTGAGCTTGTGGTTGTGGTTAAAACAGCTGGAATATGCTGACTGTTCATTCTAATCTGTTCTGGGAGGCTGAGGCGGCCCGCTTCAGGATCAGACAAATCTAATGCGGGCCGCATGGCCCTTCTGATCAGCATATATCTTTCAAAAATGACAGTTTCAGCCCCTGCACGTGTTTAAGGCCATTCCCGACACTTCTAAGGCCTGTAAAGCCAACTTTAAGGCCCTAAGATGATGCCTAAACATTGTGGACATGAAACATGCTCAAAAATATGTCGGATTTCAGTTCGTTTGATCGTATGAACGCGATGTTCGCTTAATTACGACGGAATGTGCATAAGCGCGAAAAACGATCCAAATGACGAAACGAATGGATTTTTCTTATGCCAAACACTAAAATAAAATATTTTAGTGCTTACATAAATTTTTGGATGTCCGGATGTATTCAGAACTTAAGTTATGCGCGAAAATGCAAACTTGTGCACTTTTTGACGCTTTTAGTCCCTGAATGACACAAAAGTTTATTTTAGCACACCGAACCCCTAAAAGCCTATTTCTAAGCTATGTAAAGGATATTTAAGGTGTGTTTAACTTATGGTCATGTTCCGGAATGTCTGTTACAGTTCAAATTGGCATACTTTCGCAGTTTGTCAACTTTAGTCCCTGTAAGCGATTTAACTTGATTTTGCCATACCAAAGCCTTCAAAACTTATTTCTAAGTTAAGTAAAGGTTATTTAAGGTATGTTAAGCCTATTTCACTATTCCAGAGTGTTCATTACATTAAACTGGTTATATTTACGCATCAGTGCGTGTATAACCTTCCAGAAAGTGATATAGAGTTTGAAATCGAACAAGAATTGATATGTATAAACGATACACATATTTTTACATATCCCAAGTATGAAATACAATATTTCATTGTTTTGGTATTTGTTTGCTGGTCGAGGTGACACAAGTGTCACAGTCTCCCCTACTTTAGGAAATTTCGTCCCGAAATTAATACGTAGGAGTCTATTTGTGACTTTGTGTCAAATAACCACCCGAGATATGTAAGGCATAATCCTGAAATTTCCTTAACGGACATTTTTCAGAAAAGAAAATGAACGAAATGAGTCATTTTCCACAACCTCTTCAGAAACGAAAATGAACGAAATGAGTCATTTTCCACAACCTCTTCAGAAACGAAAATGAACGAAATGAGTCATTTTCCACAACCTCTTCAGAAACGAAAATGAACGAAATGAGTCATTTTCCACAACCTCTTCAGAAACGAAAATGAACGAAATGAGTCATTTTCCACAATTTCTTCAGAAACGAAAATGATCAGACAGAGTCATTTTCAACGGGTGCTTCATCCGAAATGGAAATGAAAAGGAGAAACAAACGGATATTCATTTCCTCAACGGACAAATCTTCAGAAACGAAAATGAACTTACGGAGTCATTTTCAACAGGTGCTTCATCAGAAATGGAAATGAAAAGGAGAAACAAACGGATATTCATTTCCTCAACGGACAAATCTTTAGAAACGAAAATGAACTTACGGAGTCATTTTCAACGGGTGCTTCATCAGAAATGGAAATGAAAAGGAGAAACAAACGGATATTCATTTCCTCAACGGACAAATCTTCAGAAACGAAAATGAACTTACGGAGTCATTTTCAATGGGTGCTTCATCAGAAATGGAAATGAAAAGGAGAAACAAATGGATATTCATTTCCTCAACGGACAAATCTTCAGAAACGAAAATGAACTTACGGAGTCATTTTCAACGGGTGCTTCATCAGAAATGGAAATGAAAAGGAGAAACAAACAGATATTCATTTCCTCAACGGACAAATCTTCAGAAACGAAAATGAACTTACGGAGTCATTTTCAACGGGTGCTTCCTCAGAAATGGAAATGAATAGAGTTAACTTCTAGGCACATGACAAAGCTCGTTGTGGTTTCTGTGCACTAAATTCCATAATTATGTATGCATCCATAATTACGTAATTCCTTGCACAGTCCGCACAGTTTGTCTTGTAATGTTCATAAGCACATAATCTCATAGTTGTTTAACTTGGTTATTAATTTGTTATTAATTTGTTAGCGATTGAGAACGGATATGGAAACCAGTCGCCGGACTTCAATGTCCTCTGGGATCTATCTGAAAAGATAGGATGATCTCCCAAAATTCGATTTTGTTTACAAGGAATCACCACATTCGAATTAAGGTATACAACAATTAAGGATTTACAGAATATCCTTAGGTACCCCATTAAGGAGTGGTTATTCGTCTCGTGCTGTAACTTGCGCCTTGTACTTCGTTTCCTTAGAATAAACGGGTACTTAGGAATTTCGTGGAAAACGCAAGAGATCATAAGATGAAATATTTTGGGGGTAGTTTGTTCTTCAAGGAATACGGTTCCTTGATTGTCGGTATTGTAAGAGATATGTTGTTTATACATGCAACCACATAAATACATTGCAATGTATATAAAAGATTTATTTATAAACAACGATAACAACTGTTTCTTGGATCTTGACAACTAAAGAAAATAATACATAAGGATTGATTATTTCTAAACAGCGTTGTCTTCCATTCGGTCAGATGCTCATCCCTGTCCTGGATTTGCATTAGCAAGTTTTGGGCAATTTCTTCGGAAATGACCCATCACGCCACAGTTGAAGCAAGAACCTGGTAGAAAACGACCTTGAGCGGTATTGTTGCCAGCTTGGTTTGGTGCAGCTGCAGCTGGGCAGACTCTTGCTGTATGGCCTATAAGCCCACAAGTTTGGCATTTGCGGCACTTTACATTGGCATGGTGATGGAGGCTACATTGGTTGCACAAGGGTGCAGTTCCATTGTATGGCTTCCTAGCAGGGGGTTGAGCTGGTTGGTTGGGGACGGCTTGATCATTGTGAGTAACCATGGCGAAGTTCTGAGAAGCCTTTCGCTTCTTTGACTTCTTAGGGGATCCAGTCGGTTCATCCATGGTCTTTGATTCCTCGACCGGTTTCTTGTCACCCTTTCGGAAAAGCTTACGTTTCCTGATCTGAGATTCAGTCAAGGTTGCAGATAGCTCAATGGCCTGTCTAACCGTAGTGGGGTTACTACCAGTAACAATGTCCTGAACTGAGTCAGGGAGACCATCAATGTATTTTTCGATCGCCTTATCCAAAGGTGTAACCATGGTAGGACACAACAGGCTCAGCTCCTCATATCGATCAGTGTATGCTCGATGTTCGCCGCTGTCTTGCTTAAGGTCGTCGAATTCTCTTTCCAAGGCCCTGATCTCGTGACGAGGACAGAATTCCTTCATCATTAGTGCTCGAAGTTCTTCCCACGTTTGAGCCAGTGCTACTTCGGCACCCCTATCTCTCACCACACCGTTCCACCACGTCAAAGCTCGTTTCCCAAAGACACTAGATGCGAAATCTACCTTTCGCTCATTTGGACATTGTACATGCCTGAAGGTGCTCTCTAGACTCTCGAACCATTGCAGAAGTGCAGTCGTTCCTTGAGACCCAGAAAACTTTGATGGCTTAGCCAAGTTGAACGTCTTGAAGTTGCAGGGGGCATTGTTGTTATTGAGAGCTTGGTGACCTTGAGCAACGATGTTCGGGATTGCAGCAGTCATTTGCTATGTAATGACAGCTGCCAGATCTTCAATAGATACCAGATTTTCGCGTCGAGGAGGCATTCTAAAAGAGGAAACATGAAAGGAAACGAGTGAGAGAATTTGACGAAAAGAATGAGATGAAACAAATCTGATGAAAGCAAGGATAGTGGTCATTTGTTTGTTACTACAAAGTAACAAATGACCTCGGTGATTAATCAAAGTAAACAGGTCAAAAATAATGTATCGCGAAGACATGCTCGCCTATAAGTGAACACTCATCCCAAGAATTCCCAGGTAAGCACAACTGGTCTCGCGTCTGATGAGATATATACGAAGTGCTTGCCTAGACAGAAAACCCAGAATACAGGCATTCACCCTTCCAGTTTGCACGTGTTCACATTATTTAGGACTCAAAACTTTGGCAAGAGTTTGAAAATTCAAAAGGGGTTCAAAACCTTATAACTGAGGTTTCAAAACCTAGTAATCAATCATCCTAGAACAGATGATTAGTTTTCAAAGCGGTTTTGAAATTTATGTTCTTGTTGTGGTCGTCGCCTAAGGATAGGTGACGGTATTGTTTTATGACTAAACGCAAGTAAACTCGCGTTAGGGTCCTAGAAAGGTTATAGACTAGGTCAAAGCATTACTAATAACCTAATTCCCTATAACCATTGCCTCTGATACCATCTCTTCTGTCACACCCCGACCACGTAGAACATACAAAACGTGGCGGAAACGTCGGGGAGTGTTGTAACAGAATTAATTGTTTCAAATCCATGGCAATTGAAGTTTCGTTTTATTGATTAAAAGTGTTACAATGTCTTAACAAACAAGGAAATACAACATAATTAACTAGTCTTGCATCTTTTATTGTCACTAAAGCCCAAGTCTGCCTATGTGTATCTTGATCATCTTATGCAACAGCTCCTGAAAAACACATGTGAAAATAGGTACGTCAGCATAAAAATGCCTGTGAGATACATAGGTTTTGTGAAAATAGGTTTCATGACTTATGTTTGAGAAAATGTTTAGTCATAAACCTTGTAATTTGCTTTGTTTTGTAAATCATTTGAAACACAATAAGATCAGATGATATGTATAAATAAGAGAATAATGTATGGTTAAATGAATAACCATTGTAAAATGAGTTTGTATAAGATAAGTTGTTTGTAAATCAATGTCTTGTGAAAAGTATGTTATTTGTATAAAATGTTATATGTCTCAAACTGAAATGATTCAAATAACGCTACGATATGTAATACCATACAAACACTTATATATAGGAAGTACCAGCGGCGTATCCACCATGCTTGTATCATATTACACACGCATCGTTACTTAATCACTTAATCAAACCAAATCACCAAAGTAATGTTTAACAATTGTAGAAATGTTTATGTATGGTCAAATATGGTTCACACGGTTCACAGATACAAACGGTTCACATAGTCAAATGATTACAACGGTTCACATAGTCAAATAGTTATAAACGGTTCAAAATGTAATATAATGTGTTCATATGCTGGATGAGCATATGCAACAAATTGTAATGTAAGACGATGTACTAAGTACGCACACAATGGGCATACATAGCATGAACACAATGAAATCATGTACTATAATGTACTAACGAACATAGCAGGTATATGATGTGAAAACATGGAAAGCATGAAAGTAACAAGTAGGCACATGTGTTCCACCCCAAAACGTTTGGAAAACAGTAAAAGAGGGGTCTATGTACTCACTTGAGATTGCTTAGTAGTCCTTGAGTATCAACCAAACAATGCTAGAGATCACGGATATCAAACGGCACCTAATATAGGTAACTATGTTAATAAACCGGACCTAAATCGGAAGATCTGATAGAATGAGGGTTCGTAAACCAAACGAGTATAGAGACTCGTGTCATATGGTTTAACAAAGCCTACATACTAAATGAAACCTAACCTAAGTGCTTACGACCCATTACGACCCGTTTAGGTAGCTTATGCTACTTTAACGCGTCGTTCGCGTGAAACACGTTCGGAACGTCTAACTAGTCCTATGACAAGTGTTATATGCCTAAACATGTTACATAATCAGTTATGTGACAAAAGTTTAGGTTACATATGCTAAATTACCAATTATACATGAAAAGGGTATTCTGGTAATTTACCTAAGGCATATAAACTACCTATCATACAACTACTTAAACGATGTGACCATAAGGTATAACCTCGGAAGGTTATTCCCTATACACTATGGTCACCTAATGTATTTGGTCGGATCCTAATGATCGACCAAACTGGGTCGGGTTCGAGGTATAAGCGATTTATTAGATCGCTTACCCTACGACCCTAGAAAACGTGGTAATCAGTAGGCATAGTCCCAAGGGACTATAACCAACGTGATTACACTCACGTTGCGAAGTTCAAACGAACTTCGCATTGACCATAAGCTGGTCAACGCTGAAAGTCAAACAAAGTTTGACTTTCTGACTCGAAAAGCAATAAAAGAAAGAAAAGAACTAAAGAATACTTACGAAGGGTCCCCGAATGCTAATCTCGATCCAAGAATCTCAGGTATGAAACAATGGTTTCAACTTAGAGTTTCTAAGATCAAAATTCTAGTGGTTTTTTGAAGTTGTGGGGTGGCGTATTTATAGTTTTCGGGTAACCGTTAAGATCGTTTCATGGAAACCGTGCTCGAATCTCATGCGTACACTTGTCGGAAACTCATGGTAGATAAAAATGGGTCTAAATGAGCTGAATGTGCAGTTGTGAGCTTGTGGTTGTGGTTAAAACAGCTGGAATATGCTGACTGTTCATTCTGATCTGTTCTGGGAGGCTGAGGCGGCCCGCTTCAGGATCAGACAAATCTAATGCGGGCCGCATGGCCCTTCTGATCAGCATATATCTTTAAAAAATGACAGTTTCAGCCCCTGCACGTGTTTAAGGCCATTCCCGACACTTCTAAGGCCCGTAAAGCCAACTTTAAGGCCCTAAAATGATGCCTAAACATTTCGGACATGAAACATGCTCAAAAATATGTCGGATGTCAGTTCTTTTGGTCGTACGAACGCGATGTTCGCTTAATTACGACGGAATGCGCATAAGCGCGAAAAACGATCCAAATGACGAAACGAATGGATTTTTCTTATGCCAAACACTAAAATAAAATATTTTAGTGCTTACATAAATTTTTGGATGTCCGGATGTACTCAGAACTTAAGTTATGCGCGAAAATGCAAACTTGTGCACTTTTTGACGCTTTTAGTCCCTGAATGACACAAAAGTTTATTTTAGCACACCGAACCCCTAAAAGCCTATTTATAAGCTATGTAAAGGATATTTAAGGTGTGTTTAACTTATGGTCATGTTCCGGAATGTCTGTTACAGTTCAAATTGGCATACTTTCGCAGTTTGTCAACTTTAGTCCCTGTAAGCGATTTAACTTGATTTTGCCATACCAAAGCCTTCAAAACTTATTTCTAAGTTAAGTAAAGGTTATTTAAGGTATGTTAAGCCTATTTCACTATTCCGGAGTGTTCATTACATTAAACTGGTTATATTTACGCATCAGTGCGTGTATAACCTTCCAGAAAGTGATATAGAGTTTGAAATCGAACAAGAATTGATATGTATAAACGATACACATATTTTAACAAATCCCAAGTATGAAATACAATATTTCATTGTTTTGGTATTTGTTTGCTGGTCGAGGTGACACAGGTGTCACACCAGCTCGTTAACAGCCTTGGATTGGTTGCGATTTTGGTGAGTTTTGGTTGGTTTTAAGTGTGTTTCTTGCATTTATGACCCACAACCACTACCCACAACCCTTCCCCTATAAATACCACACTAATCCAAGTCCTAAACACTTTACAAACCTCCTCACAACTCTCTCAAACACTCAAAATCGTTGCTGCAATCTAAAGTTCGGACAGAAGCACTACTCTTCACTAAAGTGAGCATAACTCACTCATTTCTTGTCCATTTTAGCTCATTCTTTTTCCTATGCACTTGGATCGACTTTAGCTTCCATTCCATGGGTATTTCACAGTAAATAAGTCCCTGGAACTCTGGAAAATAGGCTCCAAAGTTAACTGTTCGTTTTTGTTTTGAATCAAACGTTACTTAACTTGTTCAAACTTGAGTCAGACTCATCTCAAACCTATGTCCTTATGCTTATAGCCACTTCTATGGTTAGTTAAGCTTAAAAACAAGGTTGAGACATTCAAAATCAGAGGTTAAGCCTCATATACATTCGGTTTTGTTTAGGGTTTTTGACCCACAAGTGATGTTTAAGCTCAAAGCTTAATGTAGGTGTGATTATGGGCTAACTTGGGTTATCCAACATAAAATCCTCACATTACTTGATGATTTCATATAGAATAGTTATTTGTAATCTTGTATTATTCATAGTTCATGACCCTCCTTGTATGTTTTACATCAAGTGTAGTGGTGAACCATAAGAGTTACCTAAATGGAAGACTATTCTTCCTACCTCCTACATGATTTCCATGATACTAGAGGTACCTAAATGAAGATGTAATCTTCTACCTCATGCTTGAAATATTGGACATAATAATATATAACCTAAGTAATATTTTTATGTATGTAATATTCAATGTTCGAACCTTGATGGTGAACTTGTGTTCATTCATCAAAGTGTTAGAATAACATCATCTAAGACATAAGACTTGTATGATTCTAATGAGTATATTACTCATGAAAACATTAACCCTTGAGGTTTCATAGTGTCAAAACAAGTACTTAGTGTTAATAGATGATTAATTTCGTATACTTATATTCTTATGCTTCAAACTCCGAATCTTTAAATCTTTCGAACTCCCAAAACTCATACACTTTGTTTCTTCGTGTAGAAGGACTTGGTGTTCCTACCTCCAACAACAACTCACTCGCGGATTCACAAGTAGAAGACTTGCAAAACCGTGAGTATACTCGCAACCCCCTTTCTATGTTTACCACTTTTGGGGTGTAACATGTTAATTTATAAAACCACACTTAACTTATTCTTTATGCAATGCATGAAAACAATCCTAATACATGAATACTATGTTGTTATACTTGATGCTTATACGTGGACCATACTTATGTCATATACTATAGTCATTAGCTTTATACGAGCCTCCTGTTGACATGTATAGCGCTATAGGAGTAACGCACCACCCGTAGACTAGTGGTCATGTTGAATTATATCATTTTGCGTAAGCAGAGGGTTGACTAGAAATATTGCATGCCATGTTATGTTGATCTGGTATAAACTAAGTTGCCATGTGGATTCGTTTTAAACTTTTATACTTATACTTATTCTTAAACTTGTATACTCGCCTTTGCCTTTGCATTGAATTGTATTTTAAACATGTTACTGGTTGAGGATTGATGATGCTATGAAATGGATTAGCAATGATGCCTAGATACTCACTTAGACGTTTAGGTTTAAAGTGTTGTATCAAATTTTGTTATGATTATGTTATGAACAATGTTGTTATTTGAATTTTCCTTGTAATATTTGACAATTTGGTTATGAATGAAAATGGTTGAATTAAATATTGTCACAAATAGTGTTATGAAGTCTCTTACAATCTTGAACAAGTCCCACTCCGATGATTCCGCCATTGGTTGGGGGTGTGACACCGTGTGCTATAAGTGTTTCATCATTCGCAAGAGGGATGCGAACGACTTTCTCATGACAAACAACCTCAGTTCCATTCTTGGATACCCAATCCAAGCCGACTACAACCTCAAAACTTCCTAATCAAATAGGTAGATGGTCAATAAAAAACTTTCGTTCTCCAAGTTCAAGTGTACAACCCTTAATAACTCCATCCTCTTCGACTACTTTTCCATTTGCTACTTCTATTGAATAGGGGGTGTCTAGCTTACTTGCTTCTAGACCAAGTAGGTTCTTAAATTCAATAGATACAAGGCTAAAGTCGGCGCTAGTATCAATCAAAATGGATGCATGGTGTTGGTTAATAAGGAGCGTTCTCGTAGCTACGTTCAGGTCCTGGCGCCTTGGGTGCTCCCTTCGTAACGGATGCTCCTATGAACTTTATTTTTCTTTTGGGTAGTCCTTCTGTTAGTGTCCTTTGTCACCACATCCGTAGCAACCTTTGCCCTCATTGTTTCCATTACTGCTCTGCTCCCTACTATCGCTCTGGTTTCTTTCATTATCATGTCTCCTATTCTCATGCCCCGTACCAGACCAGCACTACCTCCTTACTATGCCTGGTCTTACCACAACTCCCACACCTATGAGCCCTGCACGGACCGGTGTGATGATAGCCACACCTATTACACTTTGATAGTCCTCGTTGGTAGTTTTATCACATGCCTTAGTTGTGGTGATGGATGCCTTGACTGTCCTAGTCGCAGCGTTTTCCTCATGTTCGTCGCTTGGCTTAAAATCTTGCTTGTAATTTGTGTCCTTCCTCTTATCCCTATCCAAAGAAGACCCCACATGTGTCTTCTCTTTTACTGGACGTTTATTCGAATTTCCCCATCATTTTTCTGCCCTTGGTAGACCCTAGGGCATGAGTTATCGCCTGAGAGATTCCCAATATGATTCCTTTTATTCCGCCATTGTTTGCAGTGTTGCTTGCTTCGTATTGGACGATTGCTTCAGCAACTTGTTGGTTCCACAGAGCTTCAAGCTCAGCTCTTGTTGCAGGTAAAGGTCCTGATTAGACTCGGCCAGCGTTTCCTTCGCTGTGGTTCCATGTGCTTCTCATGTATAAAACACATCGACGAAATTAAACATTTATTTTGGAATAAATGTTGTTGTCTATGTGTGAAAGCAAGCTTATTCATTGTACCTTATAAACATAAGGGTAAGGTAATTCCTGATGAGGCCTATGCAAATCTTCCCACCATAATCATCTCGTCCTTGTAATGAGTCATACTAGAATCTTGCTAAAGGTACATCGACCTTTACATACACCATATCAACTTGTTGCAATTTGTCTTGCGTAGGAAACCTCCTCGGAGTCACCTTACTCCGATAGATGCAAGTCATCCAGTGTTATACGAAATTCGGTGAGGCCTTCCCTTCACCTTGTTCCTTGTTTATTCCTCAAGTTTCCAACTCTTCCATAGTCTTTACTTTTACAAAAATGGGCATACTTCCCAAAGGATGGGGTTGTGCATTACTACCACGGGTAGGAGGGGATAGTGGAAATGCGAAAGTAAGGTTGTGAGGGTACGTGGCTTCATCCTTGTGACCAAATTATGTTTTGCAACAAACGTAGGGCGGTTTCCAGGGTGTGAATACACTACCCTAACGATGGGGTGCACTGCGGGATAAAGAATGCGGAGGTACTGATAGCGGTGTAGATCGAGAAGAATCTTCTTACATGTGTTCTCCATGTGCCTAAATGGAACAACATTCTGTGGAGAATAGTGGTTACTTCCGCCCTTATAATATGGGTTCTATACTTCATGGTTCTCGATTATCCAATATAGGGAGGACCCCTTTGCCACACTGGGCTATGCGACGCATACATTGATTTGACTTGGGCTCCATGAGTCCCAATATGGTTGGCCTAAGCTTCCTGAATGCTGAATAGAGTGAGGTAAATAAGTTACACCGCAGCTCGCGCCATGCTACCTCCTTGGGGTATAGCGGATGTCGAAGGTTGGGGTCTTATCCTAGCATGTACAATGGACAGGTTTGGGGGTGTTCTAAGTACCGTGCAAGTTCATACATAAGAATCCTGCAGTGTTGAGGTAAATCTTTCCTTAGCATTAGCCATCTTCTCTTGCTTAGATACCGGGTCTCAAACGATTCGTACTACAGGTAGAAGTGTTAAGTACGAAGCAGGCATAGGCAGACTTCCTACCTTGTGGAGTATTGTAGTAACCATCTTGGATTAATGTTCTACTGGGTGGGGATTTGGAACGATATAGGAATTCCAATTAGATAGTGATCATTTGCTTGACCCACAGAGTCTACCAGGATTTCCATGCACTACAAGTTGTTATTACGTGGGCCCCCGTAGTAATAAGTCATCTTGCATGGTCACCCTATTTTTCTCTCGTTCAAAGCAGCTGATCAATCAGAGAGGGGACACTGCTGTCCTCATACCTTCAACATGGAATGGACCTTTATGATGGTCCACGCGCCAACATTCGTTGTTGTAATGCACGGAATGGCACAATGCTTAGACAGAATAGGAATAAGGAGGGTTCATAGTAATAGAAGCTGGAGGGGCACCTTTCAAATGAGTACTTCATCTCTTTGTATGGAATTGAGTGTCGTCATTCAGGTTTTATAAATGCCTCAGGGACCTCATCCCACAGATAAGATTGTTGTCCAAGGTTGCCTCCTCCGCCTCGTCGTCACTGTCGTAGTCAGACACCTTCGCATTCGAGAGGGATGAATAGTCTTCTTCTACGGAATCAAGCTCAGGGTCTTCGTTTGGTAACTACGTCAGCCACAAACTTCACAAATAACGCGAGGTCGATAGTAGCATTGTGCGAGTCAAGAGCGGTAATAGAATCCGAAGTCGAAGGTATCCCGTTCCCGTCAATAATAATCCCATACATATATATGCACATATATTATTAGATAATAATGTTACTTAGTATATACAAGCAAATAAATACAACATGCCACATATAACTCTTGTTTGTTCTTTCTGGGGGTCATTTTATCTTTGGCAAGTCTATCCCACATGGATAGACCGTACCTCAATTGTCACATTAGTCAAGGTATTCCATTCCCTACTAATGTCCTTACTTTGCCTTTGCTTTGTCTTTTCCTTGTCTTTCCTTTGCCTTTCCTTTGTCTTTCCTTTGAAAAATGTTCGACACATGGATCTTGGCACTTTTTGTAAATGCAATGAATAACCTTTTTTTTGTAAAAATGTTTTCTTGAGAGAATCCTAGTGATTGTAGTCTAGACTCGAGAAGGAATCCTAGTTCACTATAATCGAAGCTCTGATACCAAACTATCACACCCTGACTTTTGCGGAAGCGTATGATGTGTGACTTGTTCAATATCATTGCATTCAATCATAATAAACAACTATATGATTAAAACATCATGTTCATCCATTTCATAAGTTTAGAATATTACAAACACGTGTCATTAAGTTTCAACCAACAATTCTCAAGTTTTACAATTCAAAAGTGGACGACATCAAAACTTGAAATTTATGTCTTGAAAACAACACCAGCGCGCAAGATCCATCTTGTTTCCTGAAATACATGTAATTTTGAAAACATCAACAAAAGTTGAGCGAATTCATGTGTTTCTGTATGAGTTCGAATAATCTTGTAAACATTTGTAATCATTGTAAGTATGCCTTTGTAATCCGGTATGAAAGCGTCTATGAACAGATCAATTAATGTGTAGCTAATACATTAATATGTGTGACATGGTGCAGCAAGGCTCAAACCTTGCAGATTTTGTACCGGGCTTCCGGTTGGAAGACATAGTCACCACTTTCGGCCACTTCCGGCCCAGGGGTGGGGCTCGCAACACCCAAATAGATCTATCACTCATGTCCCTCGGTCCTACTACGAGGATTAATGGTCTTAAGCGTTGTACCCACCACTCACATGATCTAACAGTTCATTCCTTAGCTAACCATACCATATGTAAACGTTTGTAAATAATTGTAACATGTATTTCACCCCCGAAGTTATAAAACTGAAAACAGTTAAAAGAAAAAGGGGGACATGAACTCACAGATTTGCGTCCTGTCTCCTGTATACCCAAAGTATGTATCCTTACGCCGTACTACAACCTACACACGTGTTGTGGTTTATTAGACGGTAGGGTCGTGCCACGACTTTTAGTCTTATTTGTTATGACTTAGTATCTTTGTGTTACATCTTTGATGTACTTGTATTATTCCAAAGTATATAATTATTCGTTAAAATAATAATATTTTAACATAAATTATATTTATTATTTATTGGAATATTTGTTAAATAATATATTTTAACTTATTTATTTTGTAAACCTTCCATGAATATTTTTCCAAAGGATGGGTATACTTATACTTGTATTCTTAGACTTGTGTATTTTGCCAAGTATTGGTGGCATATTCCGGTGTTTATTTATACGTACGAGAATGCGTATTTTTGTTCAATTTATTAAGTATCTTTATACTTAATTTTTGTATTTAATTTTCCGGAATAATAGTTTTAATCAAATAAAAATTCACCAATATATATTCTAAAAATATATATTTTAAGAAATCTTTTATAGAAAATATCCATAATCCTTTCTTGGCAAAAATAATTATATTTTCATATAAACTCAAAAATATTATATATTTTCAAGATTATCTTAGAAAATATTTATAGATTCATTTTTCATCCAAAAATAATATATTCAAAATTTTCTTAAGAAAATATATATTTTCTCTAAAAATATTATATTTTCTAATTGTTCAAGAAAACCTATATATTTTCTTCACTCAAAAATAATATATTTTCTTCTTGACAAAAAATGATATATTTTTGTAACACTTGTAAAAATCACAATTTCCGTTTCTTTGGTTTCCAAAATACCGTTTAATTTATTTACCAATATATATATATATGAACTTAATCCCGGAATATATATATGTGATCCATATTCCTTTGTTCGGTTTGTCCAATTTTTGGGTATAAATTATATATTTATTTTCTTGGAATTTTGGTAATATTTTGTATTACAATTCTTCGTATTTTGGTAAGTTATATTATTTCAAGTCCTAAAATAATATAACTAATACACATAATATACAAGTAATCACACAAATTGTGACATCTAAATATATATTTCCTAAATACATATTTAGTCACTTTTATTTATCAAAACAACCTCCAGCATTTGTAATTTTTGTAACAAAAATTATGGCAAATTTTATATGAAAAAACATGGTTAAAATTTACTTATAAACACTTGTTTAAAAATATTTTCCTAAGTGTTTAAATTCTAGAAAAATTTTGCCATAGTTTCCCTTTAAAAATGGAGGTTTCCATGCTTTCAAAGCATATCATTTTCTTTTAAAATCATCATAAATCAACAACAATTCAATCATCACTTACCATGTGCCAAAATCATACCAATTACACTACTTCATGAACTTGATTTTTTTGTAAAAACTTGTAGTAACTTACCATGTTATTAAGTAAGCTTAGTTACCCTTAAAAATGTGGTCATTTGGTTATAAACATCATTCTTGAAAGATTTGGTCTTTTACAACTTATAACATGGTATTTCAAAAATATTTTTTCTTGAATTTTTCTTGTTAATAACATGTTTCTATACTTTATTTATCACTAAAAATGTGATTGGTTTCTCTAAAAATCATGGTTATGTAAATCTTGTTTATAAACTTGTTTTCTTGAGAAAATCATCTTTGAAATCATTCATGTAGTAGACTAATAACATATATTCATCATCATCTTACACAAAATCATCTTTGTTTTCAAGTTCATGATGAATATAAAGGATGATCATCTTGATTTTTCACAAGATCATCCTCTCACTTGCTAGATCATGTGTTTAATCACAATTTAGCAAGTTTCTTATGATGTTTAACATCATAAGCACAAGTAATCATCAATTAAGATTCACACATACAATTAAACAACATAGTTTCTTTTGATTTTAAGCTTTATGTTAAGAGTTATGTTCTTATGCTTTCATGATCTTCATGATTAACATCTTACATGATCTTTTAACCAACATAATAAGAAGTAAAATAGAGTTAGGAGAGTCTTACTACTAGCACAAGGCTAGGGAAGAGATCAAGAATGATGAAGGTGATAAACTTGGTGGTTAAAAGCTCTTGAGAGAGGTCCTTCAACTTCCAAGGCTTCCAAGCTTCCTAACTATGCTTCTTACACCTTAGGATCCCCTTAGAATGTTTAAGAATGATTGAAAATGGAGGTTGTATGGTGAGTAGTGGGAGCTGAGAATGGGAGAGGGAAGAAGGAAGACATGTGTTGTGAAATGTTGAAAATGATCTTCCACTTGTAAACTTATGGTCTTTTAAAGAAGTCTTCCAACATAATAAAATCTAATGGATATTATGTCTATTATCATACTAACAAATCAAATAAAATCATGGGTATGGGACCCATGTTGGATCCGCCATTTATGGGGGGGTGTATGGTTTGATTTCAAACATAAGTTAGACAATCTAGTTAGATTATAAGTATGGTGTTTAGTGTTTTAGGTGTTTATAGGATGTATTATGATGTTCAGCGACCATAACTAGCTTGGAAACGATAAAACAATGCTTCTACTGAAAATTTGGTGTTTCGGGTAGTGTCCGATTGTTCGGTTGGTTACCGGTTCGTTAAAGTGCTAAATTGCGCAGTTTAGTGTGCTTTTATATTGTTTTTTATGACAGTTTTGATTCCCGACACCTAGGAAGGTATTCTGGACCATTAAACCATAATTCTGCATTATATTTAGATGTTAAAAAGCTCAATTTTTCTAATTTGTGCTGTTTTCTGCAGAATTCTGCAGTTTTGGCGCGTTTCTGGCACTTTCCGGCACCTAGATCATCACTAGGAAGCAGTTTTGTAACCCCCTACTTTCCTACACACTATTCTAGTATAACACTTGGTTCCGGGGCTTATTTTGTGTCTTAACATCATGTCTGTCTGAGTACTGAGCTCTCGTTAGTACTTCTAGTTTGTCTGATAACTGTGCTAACTTTGTTCTGTGCATTAAGTGAACCACACTGTGTTGCATGTAATAAAGGTAAACAATCTTGCAACATGAAATGCCTTTGTATGTATATGATAGAAATCATAAATTCATTCGTCTAGTTAATTAAGTCATGCACAGTCATTAAAGCACATATTACTGTTTATTATTGTACGGAATACATGGAAAAGTGCCAGTTGTCACAGCTTCGTCCCATATGATCAATTGTGTTTCCTTTAATAATTTAGCGATATCACTATTTGGCTTAATATGTCACATCGAATCTTCTGTGAGATTAATTGGGATATGGAAGCGAGAATGGGCTGTCCTTCCACGAGAAAGTAATAACGAAGCAATACCACTTGAAGCAACATTTAAAACTATCTCACCTCTACATCGAACAGCTGAAGCCAAAGTCTCCCATAAGAACGTTTTCCAAGTTCCACCGTAACCATAGACGAAAAATAGGCCTCCTTTACGGCTTCCAACTGCTGCCATTATTTCGTCAAAAACAACTCGTTGTTCATCCGTCAGAGATTAATGCAACTTATTAAACTCAGCTTGTACTTCATCTACTCATGTGATAGCTCTTCATTGATTAGACGATTAGTAGCATCACATAACGAATCGTCATCAGGGTAAGGCATCGTGCTAAATCCTCGTAAAGACGAACCTTTCGAAACTAAATATTTTTCAATTTCTAACAAAGTAAGGTTCTTAATCTGATGTTCAGGAAGCACTAAACCTAACAAATGAAAAAAATAATGTCGTTAATAATAAGATCGAAATGTAGACTATCAAATAAAAAGACAACTGAGAACCTGAAATATTTGTTTCTTTTTTACGTCTGTATACAATATCATCTGCTAAGTATTTCCAGGTGTTCTCCCACACAAACTCTGGCTGTGAAAGTGTATTTGACAAAAGCAAGGTAGCAAATAACGCACAGAGATAGCCAGCATGTCCTTCGAAACTTGCTTCTTTAATGGCCTCAACGTATTCATTGTCATCATCTAAGAGCCCTATTGTGTAGCAAGCATCTCTAAAAGTCGGGAATAACTGGCCGTTAACGGTACGTATTTCCTCGAAGGATCTGGGCCATTTAACTTTATTCAGAAGTATCCTCAAAAAATAAGGTTCGCCTAATGCCTCGAAGGATCTGGGCCAACAGTCTGGTACGTCTTACGTACCTGCCAACATCTATCTTTAAGTTTCCAAACAAATTTGGAAGGAAATTCGACATAAGTCAACTTTCTAGCATCTTTATTTGACTCGTTGAATTTCATCCATTGAACAAATATGGAAGAAGCAACTGAAGGCTTGCTTAACACATTATCAATATCGTCATCCGCACCATACACAACATTCTGTTGACCCGGCGTATGAAAGGGAAGCCTCATAACTGCAGGATACCTATAATGAACCTCGTTTGAGAATATTCTCCATGATGCCTCACAAGCTTAAATATATCTACAATCATAATATTCCTTGATCTCATCTCTTGGCTTATCCTTCATGCTTGGATTTGAAACCCTAGAAACAACCGCAGTAGCCATATCAGGGCCTTTGTTAATGTACTTGAAAAAATATTTAACTGAACCGGCTTGATTACACCATTCGACATTGATGTGTGCTTGATATCTTTTTAGAAGCCTTTTGTTATATGGAACAACGCTTCTGTTGTCCAATCTAACACCAGATTTTATAACTATGTGGCCTGAATCTCTTCTTCGGTATATAGGAAAACCACTTGAATCAACAGTTGTATGTGGTGAAAATTTCTCTGGAAAGTTTTTTGAACATTTTTTATCAACCATGCAAGGACAATTCAAATTAGCATTTCCACACGGATCGTGAATCATATAATCACTTACCAAAGAATAAAGTTCTGGATCTTCATTTTTATCGGGAATCTCAGTGGAGATAAATGGATCTATGTGATCTACGGTCAGAAGTTTGTGATCGACCTTCATAAATAAGCATATATGTGCATGAGGAAGACCACGCTTCTGAAATTCTATCGTATAAACAACTAAATAAAAAGAAAAAAACAAATAAATTTAGTACTTTATACAACTGATTGCAAATTATACACGAAATGAAGAAATGTAAAAAAAACTAACATACTAGCGTTAATCTCACCGAGATAATTGGAATCCTTCAAATCTTTGAGTATGGAATCGAGCTTCAAACAATCGACACAATATGTCAGGCCTGTCCTCGGCTTTGATGGTGGAATCTTTAAGAAATCTTTTTTACTTCTGGCCATTTAGGATTACAAGTTATAGTTATGAAGAAATCTGGGTACCCGTACGACTTACATAAGGCCATTATATCGAGGTAGTTTTGTTGCATAAATCTTGCACCTCCAGTAAATGAAGAAGTTGGTATAACAGGATTTCCAGTGTCTTTTAAAACTTGTTTTCCTTTAGCTTTATGCTTTTGAAGATTTTCAAATGTTTCAGATCGAAGGTTTGTTTGTTATCTCCGAATGTAATGTAGTCTCTCGCTCTCGATCATTGTATATGTGTCAACCAAAAATTGTTGTAACAACCTTCTTCCATTAAGAATTAAGGAAAAACCATAATTTCTGTCTTGGATCCTATATGCAAAAAATTCTCTCATCGTGCACTTTGGTTTTATTTTCTTTTGTATCGCAATGAAATCTCTATGGGGAATATCAATTCTATATCCGTCATCACCATATGGGAAAAGTAACGGATATTGCAAAGTAAGATATGATGGGTGTAATTCGCTAATACGCTGCAGCATTCCAGACTGGGTCTCGACAACAATACCACGATGGTCTATAGCTTTATCTATGTCTCCGACAACCAAAGCAGCAACTTCAGACATGGTTGTTAAGTTATATGTTCTGCCATCTTTTTCTCTTTTATACATAAGACGAAGTTTAAGGTTGGCCTCTGGGGATTCGTGAAAATGGTCTCTAACCATCCTATATGTCTTAACCAACATATTTTTTCTGAATCTAGTAAATTCCTCAAATACTGTATCATTTCACCATCAAGCTCTTTATCATTAGACGATGAAGGTTTGGTTGTTTTGCTGACAAAATAAAAAAAACAACTTAATGTTAATATAGCATAATTATAATAGTACATCGTTTTTTATAAATAATTATAGGTAAAAAAGATGGTGCTTAGTAATCACACATACCCGAATAATGCCTGTCTGTTTGTTATTTCATTTTTAGTGTCATATATGTATAGCTGACAAAACTGAGGTTGATTTCCATTAGAAGGTTTAAGACTACCGATGCAATGATAGTTTTGGCCACTTATACGATATATAAATGGAGCATTGCCCTTGTTGATAGTAGAATCAACCTTTCCACCCATAGATGTAAAAGAGAACATAGAGTTGTATCATCTTATGTTCTTCAGGAAAAACTTGTTTTTTTCATTTGAGGAAGAAAACAAATTTTGATAAGACGGATGCGCATCCTTTAAAGGCGGTAGCTGAACTTTACCATACCATACCCACAACACATACTATAGGTTAGCTTATTCATAGTTATTCGACCTTTTCCACCTTCTGATGTCCATAACTTTGCACTACAGATTTGACATGTAAGAACTTGGTCACCATGGTCTAAATAATCTATTAAAAAACAATTAATAGTTATATTTCAATTTGCATATAATAAATGTCCTAAAACGATAAAATAGATTTAAACCTTTAGATATCCCTTTATAAAGGTCGTCCACTGTGCCTAAAACCACATTGTCTTCATCGGAATCCAAATTGACCTTAGGTATAGGAGTAGTGTCACATTTCTTGTGCTCGAGCTTACGTTTACCATAAGACAACCTTCTAAGGGTAGACGTACTACCCAATACCACCTGATTGTTACTGCTATTGATGCGAGGAGTAATGGAATATCGACGATTGTTATTTGACGGTGTAGAATTGGTTCTGCCGTTATCCGAAGGTTACATATTTTAGCATACATGTTAGTATAGGCTTGTTGCTTAGTAACATATAATAGACAAGTAACAAAAAACAAACACAAGGCGTACCTGTTATGGTTGAAACTAATGAACTTCTATCATTTATATTTGTATCACGACCAATGGAGTATATGTGTCGGTCTGTAATATTAGAATACTTCAGCAAACTTACGTTGTCAGGCAAGATGTTAGGAACATTTGTTGATGACGATGCATTCCTTGATCTCTTATTATCAAGTATTACTTTTCGAAGCTTACGCCTTTCACCAGGTGAAGTAACTTAATAATTAAGAAGGTAGAATATGTAAGGAACACAAGAATTAGTCCCATTTCAAACATAAAACGTAAAAATTGTACTTATAATTAGATTTAACAACATTTACCATTTGAGATATCTGAGAGAGGAGTTCTCATAACAGGATCTACAAAAAGAGAAATATGAATAGGATTTTAATCTAAAATATGCGTCATTTGTGGTTAGGGAAATGAGAACTGAATAACTTAGCATGTCACTTACTATTAAATTTTTGTTGTGATGAATTCGGATCCTTTGAAGATGAACGCGACTGATATGATCTTTTTGACATAGTATACGTGAATAACCGCAACTTAATAAAGCACCAGCACAAAGAAAAATATAAGAAAACAAAATTGTTTATATTAAATTTGTACAATAAGTAAAGGAAATGGAGTTGGTGATAATTACATCTTCTCTGTAAAATGAACTAATGACAGATGCATATACAATTACCTTCGGAAAGTTAGATACGTATGAACTGGAAAATAAACAATTGAAATGGGTGTATGAATCTCTTTGAAAGTGGGAAGTTGTCTGTTTTCAATTTTATTAACTATTACACATAACAGATCTTGTAATGCAAGATCATAGGTTTAAATAAAGGCCTTTAATCTATTATATAATCAATTATAATAGTTGAGATTAGCTCTTAATATTAACATTTAGGAAAGAAATATTCCGTATAATATTTTCCGGTAAATTTGCTGACTTGATAATCGGTTACATTCAATTACGTAGTTTCTAAATTTAGTTTTAAAGTTCCCATTTAAACATAATCAATCATATTATTCTATTTTATGTAAACTGTGAATTTTAAAACATTAAGTTTTAAAAAACGATTATAAACCAAAAAAACGGAACTTCAATAATAATAATAATTAAAATCGAGACTAATACATCAAACAATGACAGAAATACGAAATCTTAAATTATTGTGGCTAAACACAACTCAGAAATCATTTCTTGCATTGTAACTCTGTAGACTTCAATCAAATTCATTCTCATTGTTTTCTTCATTGATCTTACGCTTTGTAGAACAACTAGGAAATGTTGGATCAATGTCATACAGCTCGTACAGATTACGTTTACCTTTTGCGATATTCTGCTCATGTAAATGCAAAATATTTTTGTCATTAGTTGACTAAAAATTTTACATTTTAGTACAATAAATAATAATATGTATTTTCATAAGCATCATTATTACCTGTGAAGTGATAAGGCTCTTCTTAACATGGGAAATAATAGAATCATTGATGCTTATCGCCGTGATATCATAAACTTCATCAAAGTTTTCGATATTATAGTGGCTAACTTGAATCTTATAAGCAAACAGCTTCCCAACCAAAGACTTAATCTCCTTTGGAAACGTAGGATAATCACCGATCTGTTAATATTTTACAAATGTTAAAAAAATTATTATAGAATAAAAGTATTATGAACTGGAAAAATACCGATGCATTCTCTTTTAGCAATTCATCAACAGACTTATTCAAAACCTGTATAGCTTGATCATGAAATAATATAAGGTGAGTTGAATCACTATCGTCCTCAACTTCAATTTTAATCTTAAATTTCGGCACAGGTTTTATGATGTGTTCATAACATTCATAGTTAGAGCAGCGGTAAATTTCATATTTCTTAAAATCAAAAGAACCATCAGCTGGAAGGTATTGCTCAATCTCTATAGTAGCCTCGTGTAAACACGTTGGACATGTCATGTAGTGCCAACCAAAACAGGTAAATACATTCTTGATGGTACCAAATATGATAAAAGACTTTGGCTACAAAAAAGTAATTGCAAAATATAACAAACAGTTAATCTGCATAATTGGAAGGTGCAACGGAAAATTAATTACGCATACCTTAGTTGTTTCCCATAACACATCAATGCTACTGAAAGATGCATTGTTAAAAAACTCAGAAGACACATCATGAGATTTTGAAGACATGATTGTTTATAAATAAAAGACAAAATTCGATCTGAGATAATAGCTATAATGAAAAAACGGTTGTATTTATAGGCTTACAAAATTCGTGTAACATTGAATAAAATTAGGAAATAAAAAATCTATTATATAACCGATTTTTTGATACATTATAAAATATGACAAAGATTATGAAATAAAAATAGAAGAGATATAGAAATAAAATTAAGTGTAATCATTTAGTAATTACATTTTATTATTACCGAATAATATAACCGAAATTTTGTAATATTGAATAAAATTGTTTTTTGTAAAATATTCGTTAATAATTGTAAAAAGTAAGTATATTTGGTAAGGTTTGAATGGTTAAAATTTAATGGAAAATAAATTTTTTTAATTTTATGAAATATTTAGAAAGTTTTTTAATAAGGAAAATAAATAATATAGTTTGTATTTAGCATCTAAAGAATTCAATGGTTTAATTAAATAACCGTTTTATTTTATAATCTCCTCTTATTTCTAATTTGCTAAATTAGATAATCAAAGATAAATAATAATTATTTTAAATAATACAAAATGTAAAAAAAAAAAAATTATGTCATAGCCGTTGCATATCAACACCTATCACGTCAATAACTTCTCTCAAACAAATATAATCATTACCATCTATTAATCCAATTTATCAACATATTACCAAAGATAACTTACCTCATCAACGGTTCCTCATCAACGGCTAGGGTTTTCTAAAAGGTTACTTAAATGATTTTGAAGACAATCAAAGGGTTTCGAACATAGCTTCTCGTATAATTCCAAAGTTAAGGTACGATTCTTATCATAGATTTTCTTAGTCAGTTGGTATTTTTTGAATCATAAAACTCAGTTAAATCGACATTTAAGTATAGATCTGATGTAGAAAGAACAGGGTAATCGCTTAAAACCAAAAATCAGTAGTATTTATATATTGCACGTTAAGAATATCATCGATTTAGTGTGTTGAAGAAGTTGATAGATGTTATAAGTTTGAAAAGGCATAAATTTATGCTTAAAGAACGATAGTAATTGTTAAAACAATTAATTCTTTGGTAAAATTAGGTAAATCTTATAAGATTCATTTAAAGAAATAGGTTCAGTCAACACAGAAGTAAATAAAAAATGGGTAAAAAAAAGTTCACTTTTTTAAGAAATCATCATAAGATTATAAGTATGAATCTTAGTCAGAATAAGATGTTTGGTGAAATATGCAAAATTTATGTGTTTTTGATGTTTTAAAAAAAATTTATAATAACATAATTAACCATAAAAATTATGAATTTGAAATAATACGTATCATATATTGCAGTGTAGAAGATGGTTTTATCGTTTGTTCAACTGATGGATGAACCTAAAGAGCTTTCATTGGTATATGTACTTTCTGTTTCTAGGTTGATGAAATATAACGTTGTCACCATATGAAATATTTACATATGTTGGTTTGTATCTACTATAAGATATATAATGTATATATCAATGTTAATGCAGTTAGTACCTGTTGAATTTGTAAACAAAAAATGGGGACATGACTGGCAACATATGAATATAGAGGTTCGTCATCAAGACGGTAGACATTGGACAGTAAGACTTAGACACATGAATAAGCTACCAGTCTTAATAGATGGTTGGAGGGCAAATAGTCTTAATTTGTTAAAAAACACTTGGCTGCTCTTTAGAAGCATAGGGACAAAGAGTTGGAGGTTTATCCTTTTCTCAACAATGTGTGTGGTGAATCCTACATAACAATGAACAACTACACAAAGCTGGGTCTTACGGTAAGCGTACTGTTTGATAGTTAATGAAATGTCAACATTGTAAAGAGTTGAATTGTAATACATATCTTAGTAATTATAATTTTTAATATATTTTCATAACTTGCAGGTAATTCCAGATGAGTTTATTAACATGTTTTACCGAAACCACGAGCTAAACGGCTTTTACCAAGTATATGCGGGTGCTAAGTACTGGGATGTGATGGCAGCTAAACTTCATGTTACTTATGCTTTTACGGAGGGATGGCCGAAACTGTGTGAGAGGTTGAACATATGTGATGGTGACACGCTGATATTTGAGAAGATTGGCAATGTTATATTTCATTTGAGGGCATTCAGGAATGGCATTGAAGTTGGATTGGGTATTCAAGAAGAAGCAGAAGACAGCGATTTCTGTGAAATAATATCTCAATCAACATTCCAACGAAATGCTTATTTTGTAAGTATCTTCTTCTTCCAAAAAGGTATATAAACTAATTATGATTACTTATATTTCCAATTTTTATTTACAGAACTTTGTTGAATCTGATAATGCAATGGATACAAGTGGAGATACATTGATGAATGAGGTAGTGTATAATAATTTGCATTTTTTTAATAATAGTTTGATTAATGAACTAATGTACTTTTGTTGTATTTTTTATATAAATTAAAATTGAATAGAAATTAAATATCAGGATAATGATATTGGAAGTGAACCTGATCAGATGTTGAATACCACAAAAGGAGTTCTAAAATGTGAGCAACTGACACCACCAAAAAAGAATCCTTCATGTTCTGAGGTTCACGTCAAGGAAGATGTAATAATCAGTTAATATAAATATATACTGCATTACATATGATTAGTATCTATCTGATTTAGAAAATTGATACATTATAAATATATACTTAATAGGTTGACAAGAAAGGCAAAAAGGTTGCACAAGTTTTTGGCTCAACATTAAAAAAAAGGAAAAGTCATTGACCAAACTCTAGAAGTTGTCACACCCGAAGTTTCAAACTATCGTAGATCATCAATCAAAAGAGAGGCAACGTTTGCTTTAGTCAAATGTGTAATACACCTATGAGTGATTGTGGTAGGCCCACAATTAGAATTATTTATTGATTTTTATTGATATTCAACTTGAAAGGTTAAAAACTACTGTGAGAAGGTATCGAAAGTTGGACAAGAAAAGCAAACCAGACGTGATAGTGGAAAACGAAAAAAGGCTGAAGTTGATCCATAAAATTATGAGTATACCCGAAACGGAGAAAATAGATTGGTATGATAATTTGTATCCTGAGTTGTAAGAACTTTTATATGAGTTATAGGGTAGCTTCTAATAATGGTATGTAACATATTTTATGTAGCGTCTTCCGGTTGAGGTAGCGAGGAGATCAGGTCTTACAAAGAAGCTTCATGCATTGAAGATTCAGACTTTGGAGAGCAAAATGATAATTAACAAAGTGGAAATAGAAAAAAATGGTGACGCACCGCGTTACACAATGGTGAAGTGGGGTAAATTTATGTCCGCAAATAGTTTGAAGAAAGGTGACATTCTTCACTTCAACTTTGTTAATTCAACACAGGTGCTGGAGTTAACAAATGTGGATCAAATTTAAGACAAATGTGTGGAAGGATAGTAGTAGGTTTGTTTGTTGGTTTATGGGTTGTTATTGCTTATGGTTTTTTGGGTTATGCATATATTTGCGTATGAACACGTTAGTGGTACTTTATTTATGTTTAGTTAATATGTCCATCTATAGATGATGTGAAGTTTTTGAAACAATATATAAGTATATGTATGAATGTTAAAAATCTTGTTAATGTATTGAATTCGACTAAAGACAACAATAGTACACAAATACGGAAATCTAAAATAACATTTTCTATAACATGAGCATGTAACTCTAAAAGAGTTTTGAACATACCTGAGAATAAATGTTAAGTAGAAGGCTTGATATGATAAGCAACAAAAGAGTAAGACTATAGTTAAATGCCAACAAAATTCTTGTTGGTTTGACAAGGAAAAACAACAATGAAAGTGAATAGACAAAATGATTAAATGTTTATATTCAAACACCATATTAACTTATTTATAGAAAGTATATATATTAGGCATATTAAGTATAAAGTATAGGACATCATTTGATAAAATAATCAAATGATAAAATATTGAATACGAATATTTTTAAATTATCATTACTGATACTATAAAATAAAATATTATAAAAAATAATTACTGATTACATTTAATAATAGATTTTAAGAAAAAAGAAGAATTTGTTAGGATTATATTGTATCATAAATTGTCGATTGTGATCGCACATTACTAATACTAAGAAGCAAAATAGTTATATATTATTTAGATTATAACTTAGAACCATGTAGCGACGATTTGAAACTGAGAACACCGCGAACAATACTTTTATTATTGAACAAATAAAAACAAGGATTAATCCATGGACGAAAACCCAATTATTTGATGTGAACAACGCTGTTAGTTGTCATCATCGTAAACTTGATACACAGTACGTTCGCCGTTCTGAATTATCACCACCTCCTCGAAAACGTTTAAATTATTCTGAGTTAATTGTTGATCATCAAACGTATAAAGTTCAATGAGTTGACGCGACCACAATTCCAACAAAACAGAAGAAGTAATGAAGGAACCTTGTTCTTGGAGCATTTCCTAAAAAAATAGATTATACACATATGAGATTAATAGCAAAAAGAGTTGTTAACAAAACTAATCGTACTGTAAAGTAAAGACTATAAAACAATAAAATATTACCAGATAGTCTTCAACATAACAACCACATTTGAAAGCAAATTCAGAAGATGACAGGCCATCATGCCATTGTTTAGATACCAACTTGAATCGATGTATTGATTTTGGTATCAATCTTGATTAAAATTTGGAGAAGTATCAGTTCAAAAGGAAGATCAACCATTGTATGTTAAATACCTAAAACTATTGGTCCCGGTTTAGACTTAAAAACTTCTTTTCACGTAATATGGCAAGTGATTTCAACAAATATGAAAATACTGTGCGGAAATAGAAATTAGACTTTCAAGAAACAAGACCTACAGAATTTTCAAGTTTATATCACTTTGAAACAAAATGGTTTACAAGGTAATTGTAAGATTATTATCTATTACAAATGAATACTTGTGAATTCTGAGGTGAAAGGACAATGGAGTTTTTGTTGTATGTATTGAATGCTTGGTTTAACTCATTGCCCTCTGCTTGATGAGCCTTCAATTTATAGAGGCCTTGGATACATGAATAAACATTTTTTTATTCATATATATGTCCTGCAAAAAGTAGCTTCTTAACATATTCATTGAATCCAACAGTCAAGTTCCCTTTTTCATCATGATATCTAATAATGTCAAGTTGCTTCGGTTATTGTAGCACGGTGGAACTGATTTTTAGACAAGTGGGGTTATATCAGAATTTCTGATAACCACTTCATCAGAAATTCTGGTGAACAAATCATCAGAAAGTCTGATGATCAGATTTGCCAGAAACTGATGATATTTCATCAGAAATATCATCAGATCCATCAGAATGGCCTTTTCTGATAATCTTCTTCAGTTCCTTGATCAGCTTATGATTCTTTGAAGTAAATGTTGTTCTTTTCAGTTGCCCTATCTGGTTATCTTCTTGTTGATTGATCTTCATGAATTTATCTTCTTCATAGATTAGGCTGAATTTGATTTTCTTCAATACTTTCAAATAAAGTTTCCTAACAGTTTCCCCCTAAGTATTGTAAGAAAATGAACTATCTCATGAATAGAAAATTTCCCAAAGAGTGGAAACTTAAAATTTGCAAATCAAACAAGTTACTACTATTCTGAAAAACAAATTACATGATGAAATAAAATTTAAACAAACATGTTCTTCAAAACAGCTTTGCCCTCTTTAGTACATCTCCATCCTTCAATTTCTTCTTGTAAGAGATGTATTTGTTGCAGATGTCATACATCTCTTTGTACCAGCCTCTTGCTTGAATCCATTCTTCAATCATTTGTTCTAATTCCTACCTTTGATTCTCTTTGTTCATGCCTATCTTCTGAAGTTGTTCTTGTCTCTTATTCATGCATTTCATAATAAACTTCAGTGTCTGATTTGAGTACTTGCAGATATCAACACTTCTGAACAGAGCCTTGTTCTTCTCAAAATCTATGTAGACTACACTGTAGTTATGTCTATCTCTTATCTTTGGTAGTTCAATGATGTCTCCAGATCTTGCATCTTCTATCAGCTCTGAGGGAATGCTTGTGTCTGGTGCACTGAGATAGACTTTTTTGTTGTGCACATAATCATAGTTGATACATAAATCAAAGTCAGAGAAAGAAACTCTTTCAAATAGCTTTATTCCAGCATTTGATATGCTTTTCAAAGCACTTCTGATCTCTTTGTGTTTCCCTTTTCTTTTTTCATAGTGATCCTTCATGAACAGAATATCCAGAGGATGCAATTGATCACCAAGGTCTCCATCAGTCACTTTTTCTTCTTTACCATTTTCTCTGAGAAGTGTGTATCTGTTCTGCAGATAAGTTCCTCCAACACCATCAGTTCCAATTTTTACTTCATCCACTTTCATAATTCTTATTACTGGATTCACATTGGTGTAGTGAATGCTTCTTGGACCTCTTTCTAACCTTTCTTCCCTTATAGGCAATCTGTAAGGAGTTGGTGACTTTTCTGGTACATCTTCATTTGACCAATAGTACTTCACCAGATTGTATTCAGGGAATATCATAATATCCCTGTCAATCTCTCTAACCATGACAGATTGAGTTTTAGAGATTTTTCTTTTGACAATCCATGGTTTTCTTGAATCGGCTTCTTGTTCCCATTCATTCATTGTTTGCAGATTCATCAATTTACTTATGGCAGTGTCATCAGAAGAAGTTGGTTTTGGACCAGTTTGAGAAGTTATGAGTTTCAAATTTGTGATAACTTGAGGTTTGGAAGTTGCTAACCTTTTCAGCATTTCACCTTTTGAAATATTAGGAGGTAGACCCATTACAGTGGTTCCAGCTTCAGTGATTGGTGTAGCAGATGATTGTTGTGGGGTTGACTTTGGAATTTCTTGTTGAGATTGTTCAACAGGAATTGCCTTCATGATTTCTTTGGGATCAAGCTTAGCCAATCTGGAAATGTTGAAGTGCATTCTCTTCATAAGATGGTACACTTCTCCTACCAGATTTGAGTTGTTGGATATGCTTTTTTGAACTTCTGCAAATTCAGTTTGATTTTTCTCCTGCATGGCAGCCTTTTCTTTTATCAACTTTTCAAGGGCATCTGTGATACTGTTGTTGATTGCCCTTAGAATGGTGACTTCATCCAAGACTTTGTTTGCACTGCTTGATTGCCTTGACTCCATAGCATTTGTAACTTGTGTCTTGATCTTCTCCATTTCTGTGAAAATGTTTTGAATTTCTGATGCAGAAATGCTGGTTTCTGGTGGCTTTTCCTTTAGCTTCTATAGAGACTTTAGTGCTTCAGTGTTTCTTTCAGTTTGTTCCCTTATGACTTCCACTGATTCTGATAAGGTCTTCATATCTGCCCTTTGACCTTGTATCTCTGACACCAACAAATCAAACTTTTTTTCTACAGGACTCTTTTTGCAGGCTTTGTAAACATTTTCTAAGACAGTTTCCAGATTTTTCTTGTGTCATGGGTGATTCAGGTATATTTGGGACAACAGATGTTCCTGCTAGCATTCCAACTATAAACACATTTGCAGTTGTTTTGGAAATGATTGGATCACTTTTGGCTTTACCAAAATCTGGTACAACCTTAAGTGTGCAAGAATCATCTCCACCAGAGGTGAAAAACAGATTTTCATCCTGGATTTCCTTATTTCCTTGAATCATATCAGTGTATGATCCTCCATAAGTTGTTGAGGTAAACAGATTACCTTTTACCAGATTTTCTTGATCAGTTTCCTGATCTCTATCTGTTGAGAACTCAACCTCTTCCTCATTTTCTGATTCAGAGTTGAGATGAATGGAACTAGTAACCTCCTCATTAACAGCAGTGTTTCTATATTCTACTTTGTAAGAAACATTAATTGAATCTTCTGAGTTTGTTCTTTTTAAAAGAAGTATCAACAAAAATTGTGTTTAAGAGAGAGTCTGTGCCAGCAATTTGAGATTCATCAAGATGTACAACTTCAGTAGCTTCATTTGTTGTACCAGCAAAGTGAGATTCTTCAAAGTGTTGATCTTTAGCCTCTTCATGAGTTCCTCTAGCAACATGAGATTCTTTATAATGTTGATGTTCTGTTTCTTGATGAATTTCAAACTCAAAACGAGTTCTAGCTTCAGGAATCTGATGACTTTCAGCATATTCTGTTTCTGTCTTATTTTCTGGTGAGTTTGTTATCATCAGAATTCCTTCTCCTCTTGTGGGCTCTGTTTCTGATGTCCAGGACTTCTCAACCTCTTCTTCTTTTGGTGAAGAAGAGTAGTTAAAGACGTCTTTGCTAGGATCTTCTGTTGGAGTATCTGATTTGGCAAGAAGTTCTTCATGTTGTAGTCTGTATTGTGAGTCTATTGCAATGAGGCATAGCATGCTTTCTTGTAATTCATGAACATCTTTATCTGATTCCCATCCATGATTGGCATTCCAGGCTTTCATTGTGTTTGAACTCCAGACATCTTCCAAAATTGGAATCTCTATGTTTCTTTCAGCAAAAGTTTCAGAAATGAAAATTGAAATGAACCTTGGATATGGCAGATGTGAGGTTACTCTTCCATTTTTTGTAAGGATTGATCTTTTGAATAGGTTGAAAATTTCTGTCCCATAATCAAGTTTGAACCCTGTTATGAGTCCATACACGATTGACAGAATTGCTTGACTAACATGATTAGCTCCTCCTATCTTTGATGTGAGGCATTTGTTCAACACTTCCATCATCACTTGCCAGAAAGCTGGCATTTCATTTCTTCTGACTGCTCCAATCTTGTTAATTTTCTTGTTCTTGTAACCAAGCTAAATGATAAAACTTATCAAATCTTCTCTTTTTGGTGCTTCAATGTAGTTATCAAAAACTGGAAGTTCGAGCCATTCTCTTACCCTTGCAGGAGTTAATGTTACTGAAACATTTCCCCAAATATGAGCAGAGACTTGATTTTCTCCATCTTCACTGAAGGTGTGAACAAATTGCTACAATAATCTTTCTGGTACTTCTCTTCCCTTGGTTAATGCATTTGAGATTGGACATCTAATGAGATATTCTATCAAAAGTTGACATCTTTCATCATATTCTGAATGCTCTGTATTCATCAGCAGGTTATTTTCTTTCATTGGCAAGAATTCTGTGTCTTCAATAAAAGGTACATCATGTTGAACAATTGGAATGTTGAGGTTTACTTCTGCCATTGCTTGATTTTGTGAGTTAGGGTTTGATATTTGGGAATTTTGGATTTTGAGTGAAAACAAGGGATTTCGAGGTTTGAGGTTTTGTGAGGAAGAAGGTGAGTGATTTGTGAATTTCTGCTAAGGTTGACTTATATAGTGAGGGTTTTAGTAGAGATTTGTGGGTTTATGGAGTTGAGGGGACACAGAACGTGGCTTGTAATAGCGGTTAAAATATCATTAATTACCTTTATTACCGTTAGATCGTGTGATGTGAAATGCGGTTCAGAATGTAACCGTTGGATCGTGGGTATCAAGATGTTTAATGACGGTTGATCGTGTAATCGTGGTAATGCCTCCTCAACTTGCAATTTCTTCAATCATTCCAAATTTTTGAAACTGAATTTTGATTGGAGAATACTGCTGGTCACATGACACCTTTTCATTCTTGTGGGCCCCATTTTGTTAATGGTCCAATCAGCTTTCTTCATAATATTCCACCTTTTTCAAAGTCAAAATTCCATTCTGATGACATCATCAGAAATTGAACATAAATTCTGTTAGGAATTTATATTTTCTTCTGATTTGAATTCTGTTGACCTTTCAAATGTGGTCAATTAACAGAAGTCAACAATTTTCAACAGAATTTCTCAATTGAAATTCCCCCTAAACTTGTGAGCTTTTTCAACAGATTTTTGAAGTTTCTCTTTTGATTGAATAAAAGATATTCTAGTACCCTTTTTTTAAGTTGAGAGAGAATAAGTAAGGTTTTGAAAATGTTACTTACATAGCATTTCTATGCTTCACATCTTTGTTCTGATCTTCAAGGAGTGTTGTTGTGAAAAAGATTTTTTTTTATTTCTTTGAACATCACAAAAAAAATTGAAGATAAATTAACCAGAAAAAATTTTCAATTTTGACAGAAACTTTTTATAAATCCTTTATTTTTGTTGTCATAGGTTTCTTTGAATCTGTTTTAGAGCATTGTTAACTGATATTTCTTGTCATTTTACTGTTGATTTATCAGTCTATCTGGTTATTTTCAATATTTACTAATTTTCTGATGTTTTATCAGATTCATTAGATTTCTTTGAACTTCATCAGATTTCTCTTGATTTTATCAGATATGTCTTTTTAATTCCCCGTAGATCTATTGTTTTGTTTTTTTTAAGAAAAACATAAAGAAAAAAATATATTTATTCCAAACAAAAAAAATTTAACAAAAAAAAAACTACTCATTAAAGATCCCCTTGACATACAACCAAAGGTAGGTTGGTTGACCACTATGATTTGGTGTTGGAACCAGGGAAGGAACATTCATGTTCTCTTGTAAAGCCATCTGGGCCCTTGGGTACCAGCTTGTCACCCCTCCGAAGTCCAGCTGCCTAGTTATCACCTTGGTCACAAAGCGATGGTAGATCAGAAAAGGTTGACGGGTGTGCATGTTGGATTCCAAGTCTCTCATGAGAAACTTGGAAAAGTTGTACGGATTCTCTTGTACAACTGCATGAACCACCTCCATCATCCTGTATGACAGCTCGTTATAGTGTCCTATCTTCTTTGAGAAGCAGACACTGAGCTGTGTCACCAAGTACTGGAATGGTGGTATGAAACCAGACTTGTTGATCTACCTTGAAACATTGGGTGTTCGATAACCCATGTTCCTAAGGCTTTCTTCAATAATTTCCTTCCTGAAGGAGGTGGTACTGGGATGATCAGCCAGCTGGAGAACATTCCTAAGAGTTTCTTCCTTTAAGATGATTCTGAACCCCATCACCTCGCTTTCTATCCACATGTTGGTGCCACTGAAGACGGTTTCAGCATTCCACCAGAATTCTTGAAGGAGTTCTGGATAGACAGTGAAGTATGTAGATACAGCATAACCTAAAGGACTTTGCTTGATCATGTTGTATACATACTTGCAATCTTCCCATGCAGGACCTTCCAGATTAGACCTAAGTCTAAGGTTATGATGTTTGTGAAGAGGGAGAGGAAAACGATCAGACCTCATTTCTTTTGCCTGGGCCATTTTTTTTAAATGAAATTTCTGATAAAGTGCTTTTGAAGAGAAGGTTGTTTGAGATGAAGAAAGTCTTCAAAAGTTGTTAATATTTATAGATGAAAGCGATAGTTATGCCATAAATGGTATTAACAACCAAATATTTTCTTTTCCATTTCAATCTCTTCATTTAAGACGATATCTAGTGCAGAAGGTATATTGCAGAGTTCGGAGCCCCCATTTGTGAGTAGCATTTAATGACTAGGCGGCTAGTTTCATAGCTCCTAATCATTTTCATGCCTCCGTGTCTCTCTATTCTCTTATGAAGTATGACGTTGCATGCATTGGAAGTATAAGAAAAATTCAATTTTCTGCAAAAAAAAATTCCTGTGACGATTGATTAACCCTGCTGTAGCTTCGAATTTATCTTAATGCAAGTTACTTTCCCCCCCTTTTTTATTTTTTTTTATTATGAACAAAAAGAGGAAAAAAATGCAAAAATCAATTATCTACACTAGTGTTTTTTGTACAAACATGAGATATGAATACGGATGATGATTTATGAAGTTTTCTGCTTATCTAAGGTGATTCAAATATTTTAACAGATTTGCTGATGTTTTATCATAATTTCTAATGATTCATCAGATTTTCTAATAAATCATCAGATTTTCTGATAATTCATCTGATTATCTGATAAATTATCAAATTATTGATTATTTATTAGATTTTATGATATTCCATCAGATTGATGAATTTCGTTGTCAGAAATCTGTTGTTTCATTCTTTGAATATCAGAATTTATACCTTGATTATCATCAGTTTGGTTTTCAGATTGTGACTTTTTATTTTCTAAAACATCTTCATCTTTTATGTTAACCTTGCCAAGTTTGCTGATTAAGAAATTGTGTCTCTTTTCATCAAGAGGGTTTGTAAAAATGTCAGCAATTTGGTTTTCTGTTGGAACAAAGTACATTTCTATGTTAACTTTTTCAACATGATCCTTTATGAAGTGATATCTGACATCTATGTGCTTGGTTCTGTAATGATGAACTGGATTTTCTGTAATTGTAATTGCACTCTTTGAGTCACATAGAATAGGTATTTTTGTCAGATTTACTCTATAATCCTTTAACTAAGTTTGCATCCATAACACTTGTGAACAGCAACTTGCTGCTGCTACATATTCTGATTCAGTTGTTGATGTTGCAACACATTTTTGTTTCTTACTTGCCAAACATACCAACTTTTCTCCCAAGATTTGACATGCACCAGATGTGCTTTTTCTGTCAATCTTGCACCCTGCATAATCCGCATATGTGTATGAAAATAGTTCGAGACTTGTATCCTTAGGATACCAGAGACCAAGTTCTGATGTGCCTTTTAGATATTTAAAAACCCTTTTGACTGCTTTTAGGTGAGATTCTTTAGGATAGCATTGATATCTTGCCAGAAAGCATGTAGCAAACATAATGTCTTGTCTGCTTTCAGTTAAGTATAACAATGATCCTATCATCCCCCTCTATAGGTTTTAATATCTACATGTGTTCCATCTTTATCAGAATCAAGTTTGTTCCTTGTTGCCATGGGAGTTTTTGAGATTGAACAATTTTTAAGTGAGTATTTGAGTAAAATTGTTTTTACATACTTAGATTGACTCAGAATCCATCACTTCTCTGTTTGACTTGTAAACCTAAGAAAAAGGTTAACTCACCCATCATGCTCATTTCAAAATGGCTGGTCATTAATTTTTGAAACTTTTTACAGAACTTTTCATTTGTTGATCCAAATATAATGTCATAAACATATATTTGGACTAACAAAGTGTGACCCTTGTGTGTTTTAAGAATAAGTGTTGTATCAATAGTACCTTTTGTGAAGTTAGAATTGAGTAAGAAGTTTGAAAGTGTTTCATACCATACTCTAGGAGCTTGCTTCAAACCATACAAGGATTTGTTTAATTTGTAAACATGGTTTTGAAATTTTGGATCAACAAAGCCTTCAGGTTGATGCACATAAACTTCTTCCTCAATCTTACCATTCAGGAATGCAGATTTCACATCCATTTGATAAACTTTGAAGTCTTTGGATGCAGCATAAGCAAGAAAGATTCTTACTGCTTCTAATTTGGCCATTGGTGCAAAGGTTTCATCATAGTCAATACCTTCTAGTTGACAATAACCTTTGACCACTAACCTTGCCTTATTTCTGGTTATTATGCTATTTTCATCCGATTTGTTTCTAAATACCCATTTTGAGCCTATGACAGATTTGTCATTTGGCTTAGGCACCAGATCCCATACCTTACTCTTTTCAAACTGATCAAGCTCTTCTTGCATTGCCTGAATCCATTCTGAGTCATTAAGAGCTTCTTTAACAGACTTGGGTTCTATCATGCTTAAGAACCCAGCAAATGCACACTCATGTGCTGTTGCAGATCTTGTTCTTACACCATCTTCTGGCTTTCCAATGATGTCAGAATGAACATGTCCTTTTATCCATCTCAACTTGTTGTGAAAAGTTGTTGGTTCTGATGGATTTGAAGTTTCCCCTGAACAGTTGCCTCAGTTGTATGGAATGTATCAGAATTTTGATTGTCAGAAATATTTTCATTGTTCTGATTCAAGGTTTCTGATACGTTTTCCATTTGTTCTGCAGGGTTAGTACATGAATTATCTAAAGATTTGTTTGTGATAGATTGAGCATGTTCTAGGAAATCTTCTGTTATCATTTCAAAAAGATGTTCATATTTTTCTTGTTTATCAGAAAAGTTTATTTCCTTCATATATTCACCAGAAACTTCTGTTTCTGATGAATCATCAAAAGATACATATAAACTTTCTCTGATTTTCCTTGTGTTTAGAATAAAAATTCTATAAGCTTTTGAGGACATTGAATAACCAAGAAAAATACCCTTTTCTGCTTTTCTGTCAAATTTCTCAAGGCTTTCAAAATCATTGAAAACAAAACATCTACAACCAAAAGTGTGTAAAAATTTTACACTTGGAATTCTTCCATTGATAATGTTGTAGGGTGTTTTATTGTGTCTTTTGTTTATTATGGATTTGTTTTGGGTAAAACAAGCATTTACTATAGCCTCTGCCCAAAAATGAGTGGGCAGTTTAGCGTGAGCAAGCATTGTTCTAGCTGCTTCCACTAAGGTTCTATTTCTCCTTTCTACCACTCCATTCTGTTGTGGTGATCTTGGAGCAGAAAAGTCATGAGAGATTCCTTTGCTTACAAGGAAGCTCTCAACTTTTGAATTTTTAAATTCTGTTCCATTGTCTGTCCTGATCTTTCTGACTGTCAATTTTTCTGATAAAATTAACGATCAGATCAGGAGTTTCACTTTTCTTTCTTAAAAATTCTACCCATGTGTATTTGGAAAAATCATCTACAATTACAAGTATATACTTCTTTCCAGAAAAGCTTTCAGTGCTTATGGGTCCACAAAGATCCATATGTAACAGTTCCAAGTTTTGTGTTATGGAAGATTCAGAAATTGCTTTGTGTGAGCTTCTTTTAGATTTGCCCAATTCACAAGCTTCACAAATTTTATCCTTCTTTGAGGATATGAAAGGTAATCCTTTTACCAGGCCTTTGCTTGCTAATTTGCTTAAATTTTTAAAGTTTTAGTGGGCTAACCTCTTGTGCCACAACCAACTACTACCCTTATTAATTTTTTGAAAATAAACATAATTTTGGATGTTCATTTTCCTCTTTGAAATCAAAATAGTAGATTGACTGTCTTACCCTTTTTTCCAATTAAATAAATTTTATTATCATCCATACCAATTAACAAGCATTTTTCTGGTAAAAAGGTTACCTGAAAACCTTTATCACAGAATTGACCACAACTCAGCAGATTGTACTTTAAGCCTTCTACATAGGCTACTTTTTCTATGGTCAAACATCCATATCTTATACATCCATACCCCAAAATCCTCCCTTTTACTCCTTCCCAAAATTAACCATTTTACCCAGTTTTGAAACACGGTTACTGAGTAAGCTCCTGTCCCCAGTCATGTGCTTGGAGCTTCCTGAATCGCAGTACCAGATTTGCTGCACATGATGGTCCTGAAATGGAAAAATTAGAGGGTTTTTGGTACCCAGACTTGCTTGGGTACTTTTTCTGATGAGATTTTAATCAGCTTAACTTCCTTTGATGAACTTTCATTAGAATATCTATTGCATGCTGAGCCATGAACATATTTTTCACTTTTTATTTGGAGATGGTGTTAAACAAGCTTCAAAATGTCAACACACATACAAGTTTCATTATCAGAATTCTCTGATTTCTCTACTTGTGATGGAATGATTGGATAATTCTAAAATCTTGAGTGAATCATTTCTGGAGTTTTTAAACATTTTTGTTTTGATTCACTCCTTTTTGCTTTTAAGTTGAGTTTTGATATTTCAAAAGAGTTTTCAGAACTTGTTGATCTGCATGATTCAGAATCAGAATCAGATTCTGATATAAATTTATCAGAAATCTGATATGTTGCTTTTACAAAGGTGGTAGGTTTAGTTTCACTTGTTTTTACATACCCTAAATGTCGCAACCCCCGTCCCCCTACTCAAATACAGGAACGGGCGGCCGTGGCTAGTTTCGGTGGTATCTGGTATTGTCTAATTTGGCAGCGTAATTTTTCATCAGGACCGTAGTTAGGAAATATTTGATCAGAGTAAAATACCACATTTTCATAATATTAAACACATGGGATAAAACCCAAGTTTTAAGTACACACATTTTCATAGGAATAAATCCTATTTTTTTATTTAATAAAAACATCTATTTCTTTTTAGGTAACTTTATTGTCACTTTTCCAAGCCTTCAGTGTTGTCCAGCTGGCTTCTATTTGGCTTTAACATTTTGTTACCTAAAACGCGTTTAAAAACATTTTGTCAGTGGGAAATACTGGTGAGTGAATCCCAAGTTAATCAAGTTTAATAAAAACCATTGTACAGTATTGAGGGCGATCTCGCAATTACATTTGTTTCCAAGTTATATCAATTAACATCCATGGTATTGTCAGACCCGACTTGTAGAAATGTTACCCCTCGCAAGGCAGTAACATAACTTTGTATACAAAACCCCAACATACTCATGATAATTGTATTCTTACAAATACTCAATAACTGCTTAATATATAATTAATTAAGTGAGGTTTTGTAAAAACAATTTACAAAAAGGAGATTACTCACATTGCTGTCTTAGATTATCCTTTAGGGTTTCCTGGTGACAATCTATAATTTACACAAATGCACACATGTTAGTATAATAACCCATTTTAACATTAGTAATACCCTCCCCAAGACGGCATTCCAACAACTACGTCGGGCAGAACCACGACAGCCGTTACGGAACCCTAGATCAATCGGGCAGAGTATCTAATATATATCCAGGGGTTATAATACTTACAACGGAGCAGAACTTCGTTATTTGGGGGGTATTATACCCGAGTATAATGCCTATTATAAGAAATTTTGAGAGAGAAAGTCGAAATTTGAACGATCGAACTGAAGGCCCGAGCTCCAGCTTTACAGGAGCTGATTCTGGGTTCGTCGCGCCCCGCGTAGCCCACAGCCAGGGCCTTCGCGGCCCGCGACTAGGTGCGTAGGGCCTAGCTTTGACTCGTCACTTGGTATAGCTTTGCCACGTGGCGGCTTCCGGAGGAGGGCGGGTGTCTAGCCTCGTCCCGGCCCGCGTCAACTAAAGACAAGGGGCGTTGCGCCCCGCGACGACCCAATTATTTTTGTTTTTGTTTTATTTTTATTGTTAAATTATATTTTGAGCTCGGTTTTCACATACGGGGTGTATTTAAAGACATATAGGGATATTCTAATATATTTTCGGGTGTCGAAAAATTTATGAGTGTTTCGGTTTTCTTTAGGGTTGTTATATCCTCCCCACCTTGTTTTAGAGCTCGTCCTCGAGATCTACTGGAACAGGTGCGGGTATTTCCTTTGCATTTTTGATTCAAGCTCCCATGTGTACTCAGGTCCTCTTTTGGAGTCCCACTTCACTTTAACCAGAACTAATCTCTTGTGCTTGAGATTCTTGACTTTCCTGTCTTCAATCTGTAGAGGCCTTTCTACAAACTTGAGTTGTTCATTTACCTCTATATTCTTAAGAGGTACTACCAGTGATTCATCGGCTAGACATTTATTGAGATTAGATACATGAAATACATCATGTATTCCTGCCATTTCCTCTGACAGTTGTAGCTGATAGGCTACATGTCCTATTCTTCTAATAATCTCAAAAGGTCCAATATACCTGGGACTCAACTTTCATCTTTTGATGAATCTTACCATTCCTTTCCAAGGAGAGACTTTTAACAGTACTTGGTCCCCTACTTGAAATTCCAATGGTTTCCGTCTGTTGTCAGCATAGCTCTTTTGTCGAGCACGTGCTGCTTTCAGTCATTCCTTGACTTGAATAATCTTGTCAGTTGTTTCTTGCACTATCTCAGGTCCAGATAGTTGCTTTTCCCCAATTTCTGCCTAACAGATTGGGGTTCGGAACTTTCGTCCATAAAGTGCTTCGAATGGTGCAGCATTGATACTTGTGTGATAACTATTATTATAAGAAAATTCTATTAAAGGTAAGTGATCATCCCAATTACTGTGACAACCCTCATAAATCCAGGTATCCGTACAATTAATTAATATTGATTAGTGCTTAATGACTGTGCTTAATTACAACTAATGACTTAAGCTGCTTTCTGATGTCTACATCATACATACATGTGCATCACATATTACATAACGTCATCTCACTATCACATGCAAACTTTATTGACATACATGATGCACAAAGCACGGTTAGCACAGTTAGCGAAGAACTCAGAAATATGCTGACAATGTCAGTACATAGACAGACAGTGTTTTGAGACCCCGTAAGGGCCAGAGACAAGGTACTACACTAGTATGGTGTGTAGGGAATTAAGGACCATAAAACTGCGTCACTAGGTGATAGTTTAAGTGCCAGAAAGTGCCTAAAACCCACTCTAAGTGCAGAATTCTGCATATTTCAGCAAAAATCAGCATTTTAACAAGCTAGTAATGTGCAAAAATATGGCAAAATGGTCCTGTATGCTTTCCTAAGTGTCGGGAATTAAAAGTGTCACAAAAGGGCACTTAAAGATTAATAAACGGAATAAATTGACACTTTAACGAACCGGTATCCAACCGAACAACCGGACTTTATCCGGAACACCAAAATATTGCTAGAAGCATTGTTTTATTATTTTTGAGCTAGTTATGATCCCCGAACACCTTAACACCCTATATAATACACCATACACTTAGACACTAACTAATACCCTTTAACTTCCAACTAATTAACCTAACTATCATTCAAACTTACACAAGACCCCCCCCCCCCTTCATATTTACGGTCACTTATGTGACCCCACATCCACAAATCTTACAAGATCACACAAAATATCCTCTTAATCTTTCTTGGATATGCTTATGATCATGCTTGTACTATTTGAAACATAAGGACCTTTGGACAAACCATTGAGTGGTTATAAGAAGAGCCAAGAACTCATCATTTCACCACAACTCATCTCTCCTCCTCTCTCCCTCTCCTCTCGGCCGAACACCCCTCTCCACACCACCATCATCATCCAACTTCAATCATCCAATCTCAAGTATTCACAAGGTGTAAGAAGGTGTCTAACGAGGTGTGAAGCTTGTGGATCATCAAGGACCTCTTTTGTTTGCTATTATCCATCACTTTTGTCATCACCATCATCATCTTGTGTTCTTCCCTAGCTTAGAGCTAGTAGTAAGATCCTTGTAACCTTTGTTACTTCTATTTTTGATTGGTTAAAAGATGTAGTATGTTGTAAATCACAAGAACATTAAAAGACATAAACATGGATCTTGAACATAAGCTTACATATGATGAAATCTTGATGAAATAGTGTTGTTTAGTATATGTATGATATTTGATTGTTGTTTACTAGAGATTATGATGTTGATCATCATAAGGAGCTTGCTAGATTGTGATTAAACACATGATCTAGCAAGTTAGAGGATGATTATGTGTTAACACAAGGAGATCATCCTCATATATAAGCATGAACTTGAAGAATAAAATGGTTTCTTGACGAATAATAAACAAAGTAAGCTAGTAATCTTATGGATCTAAGATTTATGAATGGTTTTTCAAAAGAACCAAGTTCAAAAGATGATTTTTAGAAAATATTGGTTCTTACTTAAACCAACACTATTTTTAGTGGTAAAACAAGTGTGTAAATACTTATGAAACAAGAAGATCTCACAAAGAAACGTTTTTGTAAAATATGTTTACAAGTTGTAAACACCTAAATTCTTTAAGAATGAGATTTTTAAAGCAATAAACGCACTTTAAAGGATAACTAGACCTACTAAAAACATTACCAAGTTACTACAAGTTTTTGTGAAAGATCAAGTTCATGTTGTTATGTAAATTGAATAGTTTTTGCACTTGGTAAGTGTAAGTTGTTTAGGGATTGATTGTTGATTATTGTGATGATTTTTGAAAAGAAAATGATATGCTTTAATAGCATGGACACCTCCATTTTCAAGGGAAACTATGGCAAAATTTTCTAAAAAATATAAACACTTAAAGAAATATTTTCTAACAAATATTTACTAGTGTATTTTCACTCTGGTTTTCAATATAAACTTTGCCAAAATTTTTGCAACAAAGATACAAGTATTGGAGGTTGATTTTTAAAAAATGGGTGAATATATATTTAGAATATATATATTTATATTAAAGACACTTGTGTGAATATTTGTATACTTTGTGAAATAAGTTATGTTATTTTAGGGTGAAGTAATATAACTTAACAAAAATACCAAGAATGTACAATCCAAATTAATACCAAAAATCTCACGGAATAAATACATAAGTTACACACTTGATATTGTGAAACCGAACGCAAAAACGTAACTTACAAAATATTCCGGAAAATACTCTCATAAATATACTTTTGGCAAATACTATTTTGGAAATGAAAGAAGTGAAAATATGATTTTTGTACATATTACCAAGTTATGTCATATTTTCAACAAGAAGAAAATATATTATTTTTGGGAGATAAAAATATATTTTCTTAGTATATTTAGAAGATATATGATTTTTGGGAAAAATATATATTTTCTTGGAATACATTATTCTTGACAAATAAGTTATATATATATTTTCTAAAGTGAGACTTGAATATATATTATTTTGAGAATACGAATACGAGAATATGAAAGTACATGTATAAAATACCACCATCCTTGGGAAGGAAATACGAAATTAAATACTTGAGAAGTATCGTTACAAAATATTGTTTAAACAATTATTCCAAAATGAAATATAATTTAAAGTTAAAATAATTTATTTTAACAAGAAATTATAACTTGGAATAATATTGGAAACATAAAAGAAATGTAACTCAAAACGTAAATACAAAGGCAAGGCAAGGCACGGCCCGTTCATCTAATAGACCCTAGCACGTTGTAGGTAGTCGGGTTTGCTGAAGAGATTTTGGGTTACGATTCTGAAGACGCAATACAGTGAGTTCATGCCCCCCTTTTCTTTAAACTGTTTTGTTTATTAACTTCGGGGGTGAAATACATGTTACAAAACGATTACATACAAATACAATTGGTATGTTTAGCCTACGAAAGAACCATAGATCATGTGATTAGGTAGGCGGATACTTGGGACCATTAATCCTCGTATAAGGACCGAGGGGCATGAGTGATAGATCAATTTGGGTGTAGCGAGCCCACACCCATGAGGACCAGGGTGGCCCATAGGGTGACTATGTCTTCCAGCCGGAAGCCCGGTACAACTTTGCTAGGTTTGAGTCTTCCTACACCGTCACACATATCAGTGGCTTTACAAACCATTGGTGATCTTTTCCTTTTGCTTTCATACCGGGACTTACATATATACATACACGGTTTACAAAGGTTTATACATACTTATACACTCACATGAACTCGCTCAACTTTTGTTGACGTTTTTCAAACTACATGTATTTCCGGGTACTAGTGGATCTGGCAGGTGTATTCATGTGTCTTCAAGCTGCGTCGTGAATAAAAGATGTTATCCATGGTTGTTGAGTTTAGGGGGTGTATCCTATTCCTGGACGGGATACATGTTTCTAAACTCAGGTTTTATTTAAAGTCTTTTGTGGAGTCTTTATGAACTCAGTTAAACATGTCATGGTTTGTAACTTAATTTGGTGTCAACATTTCAGACAATGGTATTGTGGTATTTTCTAAACTTAATTTTTATGGATGAATATCTTTCGGTTTTATCATATAGCAATGTTATGATTGAATGCTATGGTATTAAGAAGTCACACCAATAACCACGCTTCCACAAAAGTCAGAGTGTGACAATTACCTCCGAAATCAATTACACAAGCTCTAAGCATATCTTCCATTGTCTGAATTGTCCTTTCGCTTTGTCCGTCCGTTTGAGGATGATAAGCGGTGCTTAAATTCAACTTGGTTCCCATTGCTTTTTGGAAACTTGTCCAAAAATGAGAGGTAAAACGGTTATCTCTATCAGAAACAATTGATAAAGGTATTCCATGTAATGAAACTATTTCATTTACATATAATTTAGCTAACTGTTCCATGTTGAAAGTTTCTTTCATTGGTAGGAAATGAGTTGACTTGGTTAGTCTATCTACAATCACCCAGATTGTATCATTACCTTTTCTTGTTTTGGGTAATTTAGTAACAAAATCCATTGTTATCAATTCCCATTTCCACACTGGCATTTCTAACTGTTGCAGCAATCCTGAGGGTTTCTGTTGTTCAGCTTTAACTTGTGAACAGGTTAAACATTTAGAAACATAGTTTGCTATGTCCTTTTTCATTCATATCCACCAGAAATTCTTTCTTAAATCCTAGTACATCTTATCACTTCTTGGATGCATCGTATACTTAGACTTATGGGCTTCTTCTAATATACGATGACGTAGGTTTCCTAATTTAGGTATCTACATTCTCTTTTTATGAAATCTCCAAATTCCATCTGTTCCTTGTTCTAATTCCTTAATTATACCTTTTTGTTTTCAGTATCATCCTTGATTACTGATCCTTGTGCTTTTCTAATTTGTTCATTTAAATCTACCTTTATATTTAACTTAAGAGAACGTACCCTTTTTGGCTTTTCATGATACTTTCGGCTTAAAGCATCAGCAACTATATTTGCTTTTCCTGCATGACACTGGATATCACAATCATAATCACTAAGCATCTCCATCCAGCGTCTTTGTCTCATATTCAACTTTTTTTCCTAAAAACATATCTTAAACTTTTATGATCAGTGAATACGGTAAACTTACTACCATAAAGGAAATGTCTCCAAATTTTAAGGGCAAAAATTATAGCTCCTAATTTTAGATCATGGGTTGAATAATTATCTTCATGATTCTTAAGTTGTCTAGATGCGTAAGCTATAACCTTTTGGCGTTGCATCAACACACATCCATAACCTAATTTAGAAGCGTCACAATAGACTACATAGTCTTCAGTTCCTTCTGGTAACGCTAATATGGGTGCATGGTTAATCTTTAGAATTCTAAAGGCTTCTTCTTGCTTTGGTCCCTATTCAAACTTAATGGATTTACAGGTTAACTTAGTTAAAGGAATGGCTATTCTAGAAAAATCTCGAATAAATCTTCTATAATAACCGGCCAATCCTAAGAAACTTCTAACCTCAGTTGCTAACTCAGGGGTTTTCCATTTGGTAATCGCCTCAATCTTTGTGGGATCCACATGAATCCCTTCATGGTTGACTAAATGTCCAAGAAACTGTACCTACTCTAACCAAAACTCGCACTTTGAAAATTTAGCGTAAAGCTTTTCCTCTCTTAATAGACTTAAAAGTGCGTGCAAATGCTTTGCATGCTCCTCTTTACTTTTAGAATAAATGAGAATATAATCAATAAAAACAATTATGAATTTATCCAAATATGGCTTACAAATTCGGTTCATCATGTCCATAAATGCGGCTGGGGCATTGGTTAAACCAAATGGCATGACAGTAAATTCATAATGACCATACCTTGTTCTAAATGCAGTTTTAGGAGTGTCCTCTTCCTGTACCTTTAATTGATGATATCCTGATCTTAAATCGATTTTAGAGAAAAATCGAGCTCCTTGAAGTTGATCGAACAGATCATCAATCCTTGGTAATGGCTACCGATTCTTAATCGTGACCTTGTTTAATTCACGGTAGTCAATGCACATACGCATTGATCCGTCCTTCTTTTTAACAAATAAAATCGGTGCTCCCCAAGGCGATGAGCTTGGTTGTATGAATCCCTTCTCTAATAATTCATCTAACTGTTTCTTCAGTTCCTGCATTTCGGCGGGTGCCAAATGGTAGGGTGCTTTGGCAATTGGTGCTGTTCCTGGTAGCAGATGGATTCTGAATTCGAATTCTCGGTCTGGTGGTAGCCCTGGCAATTCTTCTGGAAATATATCTGAAAACTGAGACACTACTGGAATGTCTTTTAGTTCTTTTTCTTTAGTGTTAGTGATTATAGAAATCAAATACACTATAGATCCTTTTCTTATATAACTTGCAGTTTTCATCACAGAGATGAATTTTGTGGATCTAGAGGGCTTATCTCCTTTAATTGTGATCTTTTCACCCTTTGGTGAATTTACTTGAATTGACTTTTGATCACATAAAATATTAGCTTTATTGGCTATTAACCAATCCATTCCTAATACGATATCAAATCCTGCCAGATTCATTGGGTAAAGATTTGCAATATACTTTTGGTTTAAAAATTCTATTCTTGCTCCCTGCAAGATTTTAGAAATCCTAACCGTTTCTCCATTCGCTGTCTTGACTAGACATTCTTGTGAGAGTTTAGTTAACAGTTGATTAAGAAGTTTGCAAAATGAAGTATTAATAAAACTTTGGTTTGCACAAGAGTCAAATAATACTTTAGCAAAAACATCATTAACTAAAAACGTACCGGCTATCACATTCAGAATTATTTTGGCTTCATCTGCAGCTAGAACAAATGCTCTAGCATTTTTAATGTTCTTGTTGTTTGCAGCTGGAGCCAATTTTGGACAATTTGGCTTAATATGACCTTTTTCTCCACAGTTAAAGCATAGTCCATTACTAGATTTCCTCCTGTAATCTTCTTCGTTGTGTCTTGGCAACTTACAGAAATTGCAGTGAGTGGAGCATTTTCCCGGATGCTTCTTCTTGCAGGCCTTGCAATATGGTGCAGAGGTAGAACCTATATTCCTACGGTTAGAATTCCCAGAACGGAATTCTTGAGTAAGTCTTTGGGTTAGGTTTCTCCTCTGGTCTTCTTCTTTAGTACGGATTAATTCGTCTGTCAAGGTGTTTGCTAGTTCTACAGCTTCTTCTATGGTTTGGGGTCTAGCTGCCTTGACTACATGTCTAATTTCTCCAATTAATCCCCATATGTAACGGGAGATTAATACCGATTCAGGTGATGCAAAGGTTGGTACTATTCTGACATATTCAAAGAATGTGGTAGTATAACCCTTACTATCTACCCCGGTCATTCTAAGGTTCAGAAACTTATTCGCTATCTGTTCCTTTTCATTGGGAGGGCAGAATTTCCTTTCTACCATATTCTTAAATTCCTCGCATTCCATATTATAAACCCTATCACTTCCTCTAGACTGGAGGATAGTGTTCCACCATTCTAAGGCTGAATTCTTAAACAGATTAGAAGCAAACATTATCTTGTCTTCTTCAGCACACTTGCTTATTTTTAAAACAGCCTCAGTCTTTTCTATCCAGCGTAGAGCTGCAATGGGTCCTTCATTGCCCGAGAATTCTATTGGTTTTACAGGACCAGAATTCTTTATAAGAACAACCATAAGGCATGGTTCTTCTTCTTTTGTGAATGGGCACTTGAAGTACAGGTCCATTGTTTACACTGTGTTTTGGTTCAGTTGGTCGTTTAATGCTATGCTTACTTTTATTTTCCGCATCCTTAACAGTTTGGATAATAAATGACATTGCATCTATGATTCCTTGTGCCACTATGTGTTGGATGGCACTATTATCCATTTGGTTTCCATTGTTATTGATGCTTAGATTCTCATTAACCAAGTTAATGTTACTCTGGTTATCGTTATTCAGATTTTCTTGATTTCCTTCGTCGGCCATCTGAATTTTAAATAGTTACAACGTATTAATATCACAAAATAATATTTAATATAGCCAATCACATGACACACATTTTGGTCAAAAGCGTCGATCATTGCGACTTTACTCTATTCATATAATATGCATCTATTACATACCAGTACTGAAATTAAAATTACAATACCGACTGAAATTTAAAGTTGGGGGGGTAGTGCACGGTCCTCCCAACCGCCGGAGTGATCCCACTCCGGGAGCCGCTACCCGACCAAGCTAACTCCGCGGTTAATCCCCCTTGCCAAATTCTTACCCTGGGCGACATATGCCCCTCCCAAGATTCGAACCCGGACCTCTGGGAAGAGGTGGGTGTCAGTGGCCAACTGGGCTACCCCAGTTGGTTACTAAAATTTAAAGTTACACTACTAGTAATAGGCATCCATAGTTTTTTTTTTCATACACATACACACATATTATATTATTTTATTATAAATATTATTATTACTACCGTTTCCACCATCACATTCATGGATATGGATTCATCCAGAAATCCATATTGCGCTCGTCGTACTTCCAGACGAGTCGCTCTCCCACCTGTCTCATTCTTTCACTACTTTCTAAAATTTCCACACCAAATGTCCTAAGTTCTTGTACATTGTCTGCACTCATTGGGGTGCAGGTTCTAGGACTGGGTTCGGAATCTGGGGTGCGGGTTCCTGGAATGGAAGTATAGGGGCCTGGTATGGGTAAGGATTTTCTAGAATCTCCCTAATGAATACATCATTATCGTAATAGGGATCTAGAGGATCTAACCCTGGGTAGGCTTCTAGGTTCGGCATGGGTATATCTTCGTGTATTGGGTAATGTTGCACGTAGTCTCTATTCTCATCCCACCACGGGTCATAATTTGGGTTTAAGGGGTTAGGTGTTGGTACCCTAGGTATTTCTTCCGGGTTGAAATCATGCATTTCTACTTGATTTTCAGGGTTTTCTATCTCCATTGGTCGGTCAGGAATTGGTGGCTGTGGTTGGGGTGCTATCATTTGTTCCAGGTTAGGTTCAGCTGCAGTGGTTTCTAGGATGTGGATATTGGCTATACCCCTATTAAGTATATCCTGGGCATAGGCATCGGTTTCTCTTTTGGCTGCGGCTAGTGCTCTCTGGTCTTGTAACTTTTTCATACGCTTCCTACGCTCATGTGCCCCTCGACTGAACCATCCTATCTTTTTCTAAGGGAATGGCTCCTCAGACTGAGCTTTTAACACGAATATTTCTTCTTCCGTATCAGCAGAGTACCCTGAGAGGGCAGGCTGAGAAGAGGCACCTTCGCTTCTAGGAGAACCAGACAACTGATGGTACGCGTCAGATGGTCCTTGGTCGCTCATACTGTAAACTAACAAATAGTCAAATAACACATAACAAGAAAATACAATTATGCACGTATTCCCGTAATTTATTTCCTAACAATTTGAATTTTGGTGCCAGCAGAACACTTCTATGGCTGAATCAGTGGCTTAGCTCTGATACCACCTTCTGTCGTAACCCCCGTCCCCCATTCAAATACAGGAACGGGCGGCCGCGGCCAGTTTCGGTGGTATCTGGTATTGTCTAATTTGGCTGCGGAATTTTTCATCAGGACCGTAGTTAGGAAATATTTGATCACAGTAAAATACCACATTTTCATAATATTAAACACATGGGATAAAACCCAAGTTTTAAGTACACACATTTTCATAGGAATAAATCCTATTTTTTTATTTAATAAAAACATCTATTTCTTTTTAGGTAACTTTATTGCCACTTTTCCAAGCCTTCAGTGCTGTCCAGTTGGCTTCTATTTGGCTTTCACATTTTGTTACCTGAAACGCGTTTAAAAACATTTTGTCAGTGGGAAATATTGGTGAGTGAATCCCAGTTTAATAAAAACCATTGTACAGTATTGAGGGCGATCTCGCAATTACATTTGTTTCCAAGTTATATCAATTAACATCCATGGTACTGTCAGACCCAACTTGTGGAAATGTTACCCCTCGCAAGGCAGTAACATAACTTTGTATACAAAACCCCACCATACTCATGATAATTGTGTTCTTACAAATACTCAATAACTGCTTAATATATAATTAATTAAGTGAGGTTTTGTAAAAACAATTTACAAAAAGGAGATTACTCACGTTGCTGTCTTAGATTATCCTTTAGAGTTTCCTGGTGACAATCTATAATTTACACAAATGCACACGTGTTAGTATAATAACCCATTTTAACATTAGTAATACCCTCCCCGAGACGGCATTCCAAAGATTACGCCGGCAGAACCATTACAGCCGTTACGGAACCCTAGATCAATCGGGCAGAGTATCTAGTATGTATCCAGGGGTTATAATACTTACAACGGAGCAGAACTTCGTTATTTAGGGGGGTATTATACCCGAGTATAATGCCTATTATATGAAATTTTGAGAGAGAAAGTCGAAATTTGAACGATCGAACTGAAGGCCCGAGCTCCAGCTTTATAGGAGCTGATTCTGGGTTCGTCGCGCCCCGCGTAGCCCACAGCCAGGGCCTTCGCGGCCCGCAACTAGGTGCGTAGGCCTAGCTTTGACTCGTTACTTGGTATAGCTTCGCCACGTGTTGCCACGTGGCGGCTTCCGGAGGAGGGCGGGTGTGACAACCGGAACTTTCGAGGTTAGTATCGTCAAATCTCGTTACTTTCAATCTGGTAGTATTCCTATTGCACTACGTTTTATCACACGTTGCAGTGAATGCTTGCTATTTGTTATTGTTCAACTTTAACGTAAACGAAAATCATTGTTCGTATTCGTATGTTTGGACCTTAGTTTTTATTTGGGCCGCATCTTCACATATACACACACCGGCTCATATGAGCCCATATAAACATACCCGAAGCTGTTATGGGCTATCTATTCACGGTTGGGCTTGGTCAAGCCCAATAGGATTGTTAGATTGGAGGGGCTAGGAATTTAGCATATATACACACACAATTTACGTAAACCTAATAACACAAATATATCCCAAACCCTAGCACATCCCCTAGCCATCCATCTCTCTTCGGTGATCAACAGTGGACGCACCCTCCCCCCCCTCGTGAAGTTGACTCGGATCCAGCAAGACCTTAACTATTTTGGTTAGTGTAAACCCCTTTGTGTTTGAATCAATCTTTTTATTATGCATGCTTAGTGATCCACCAATTGTAACTAATGATTATGTTAGTATCTGATGATTTAGTGGAATGATTGTTTGCATGTTACTAAATGATTATGCTATGATAAGAGGTTTTGATGAATACAAAATTCATATAACTATAACCGATTAGGAATTATCAATAACCATTAGGAGTTATCTTGATAAGTAAACTATTGTGTGATGTAATTATTTAACACAATGTAAACAGACATGGTATAGGGCAGATCCGATGGATTATGTGTTACTTAATTTGACTTGAAATATAAATCTTGAATAAAAAGGTAGGTGTTGTATGTATACTTGTGATTCGTTAATGGCTAGGTAAATTGGGAATATGTACCTATACAGAAAGTTGTTTGGGCTTTGTTACTTATTTATGAACCAAGAATTGGGTTGGGCCGCACAGAATGTTGTTGAATCACTGGTTAAATGGGCTGCTACTTTTAATTAGAAAATAACAGTGGGCCGAGTAATACAAGGGTAACTGGGCCGCATCGGGTGGGCCTGATGTGCGTTGGGCGGCGAAGTCCGTTTCAGCAGCACGACATCGGACTAGGTAATGGTTGGGCCATGTGTGAGTTGGGCCGCAGGCCAACTAATGGTTCTCGGATGGGACTCGGATGTTGTTTGGTTTGGGTTGATACTAACGGGCCATACACAGAATGTTACTATAATTTTAGGCCACACACATTCAATGTTAATATACATATACTGGATCGTGTACAACTTAAGTAAACATTGGACCACATGAACTAAAGCTGGATCACTGATTCGTACATTGCATATTATCGAGTGTCAACGAATGTACTGTGCATGATTTGTGCATATATGTGTTTATGTGTCAAATTGGCTTGTGAATTAAGTATACACTAGAGACTATTGATTTACTATTATGGCTTGAACTTTACGAGTGTGCTACATGTATCTTGACTGTGTGATAAGTGAAATAAGGGATACATGACTTGTTATACGTGAAATGTGTGGTTTATGTGTACGAAGTATTGACTGTTATCGGTAACCCTTTTAGGGCGTGTTTGTTCAACTGATAATCAAGATAGTTAACCTTACCGAGCAAACCAAAGGTGAGTTAACTACTTTTGAGCATGCGTCCCGGTGGTTGGGACAGTCAGTGGGTATCCCGGGGAGGGATAAGTCTTTTGGGTAAAAACTGGAATATTGGATAATAATCTCACCCCATCATTCTTAAGTCCCATCTTTTGTTACCGGAGAGGTAACGGGGTATTAGTTGGTAGCGCTACTTAGATTTGGCACCCTCACACCGTACCGGGGAGGACGGTTGTGAACTAATGACCCAATCGGGCCCAATGTTTTGATAGGAGCACTGGGGAACGGGCAAAACATACATCAGGAGCCGTCTTGTTCAGTATCGAGATATTATCAATATTACCTTTGCATTTGTTAATAAACTGGAATAAATACTTGGTAACAAACGTTTTCATAAACTGTGAACTCGCCAGCTTTGTCTGATACACTTGTTGCATGCTCGCATGTCGTTAGGTTTCATGGATTTGGATACTTGCTATCTGGAGGAGCAGGAGATGTCATGGGTCGACTGGAAGGATACACATGATTACTTGTTACTATTATACCTTGGTTTTTGAACAGTTTAGCTTTGATTTACCATTTGCTTCCGCTGAACATATTGGTTTTCGTATAAACTTGCGATGGTATTTTATTAATGATTTGAGAACTTTATTTTGAAACTCGTATGTGTTCAATGTAATTAGTGGCTCGTTGTTGGTACGTCACACGCCTATCAGGGACACTCCCTAGGTGGTATTTTGGGGGTGTGACAGTTTGGTATCAGAGGCACTGGTTATAGTGAACTTGGTTTTAAAACGTTTTTATAAAACCAGACTATAACCGAACAGATCTGAAATCGACCATGACACTCAGCTCCATACGGCAAGGTTCGTCTCTTGTTTACTCTCGCATAGTATCTCTATTGGTTGCTTATAGACAACATCACACGTGAATACACACTTGGCACTACAGTATGAACTTATATGTTAACATCCCATGTTATGTGTGACACTCCTTGAACTTTCATGATCCATGTTGTGATGTCATCTGTCTTGTTGCTTGAATTCGGGGAAATCTTTTAACACGAGTTAGGAGGAACTGAGATAAACATGCAAACTGGGTTATTATTATGGGTGCACACATAATAATAATGTGGGGTGCATGTGAGTCCCAGTGAAACTTGACAAGTGTGAAAAGGGTTCCGCTCTGTTAGTTGATGTTATGTTAGAACTCAGAAACCTGTGGAGATCATAGGAATGCTTGACTCCTACTTGAACTTGCATTTTAAATCCTTCCTTTTCTTATATAGAATCATGAATGGACGTGGTGGACGTGGTGGAGGCCGCGGAGGTGGACGTGGCCATATTGCTATGACTCAAGCTGAGTTAACCGATTTAATCAACACTCGCGTGGCTGAAGCCTTAGCTGCCTATCAGGATGGTATGATATTTACCAAACACTCTTATTTTTTGCGTCGTATGCTTGAGTCTTACTTGTTTCTTATGTGTCCTTTCGTTAATAGGTCAACCGGTGTAGCAGAATCCGCACCATCCATCTGTTTGCACGTTTAAAACCTTTATGGATTGTAAGCCGCAGACCTTCAGTGGGACTGAAGGGGCTGTAGGACTCCTGTGTTGGTTCGAGAAGGCGGAGTCCGTATTCGCGATGTGTAACTGTCCCGTGGGGGACAGAGTGAAGTATGCTTTGGGCACACTTGAGGATGGTGCCCTGACATGGTGGAATGCCCAAGTTCAGCTGTTGGGTATCGAGGCGGCGAGTGCCACTACTTGGGACGACTTTAAGGAGTTGATCAGGGAGGAGTATTGTCCTCGTGATGAGATACAGAAACTAGAGAACGAGTATTATGATCTGAAGATGGTGGGATCTGAGATTGAAGCATACGTGAAGCGGTCGCATGAGTTGGCTGTCATGTGCCCGAATTTATCCCGACCTCCGACTCGGAGAATTGAATTGTTCATCAAGGGATTACCTCCACGAGTGAAGGGTTTGGTTACTACTGCAAACCTCAACAACTTGACACAGATTGTCCGTTTGGCTCATAAGATCACTGATCAGGAGGTGGAGAGCGGTTCGCTACCACCGCGTGTTTCTGCTACTACTACTGCCGCTATTACGACTACTACTCCTGCCACTGACAGCAAACGTAAGTGGAATGATGTGGACAAGGCATCCAATTCAGTGCAGTCACAGAAAAGGGCGGACACTAGCAGCAATCGTAGTTTCAGCCAGTCTTCTTCAGTAAACCAGAATCAGGGTAACAGTTTAGGTCAGGGTTCTTATGCGGGAAAACTACCACAGTGCAACAAATGCAACTATCATCATCGGGGGCAGTGTACTCGGATATGTCACAGGTGCAACAGAGCAGGGCACATGGCCAGGGATTATAGGGTTTCACTCCCGAACCCACAGCAGCCGTCACAGCAACAGGGTAGACAGCAGCCTCAGCAGAATCAGGGCATTCGTAAGGGTTGTTTTCAATATGGAGCTGAGGGTCACATCAAGCGAGACTGCCCTCAACTGAATCAGAATGTTGGTGGTAATAATAATGGGAATAACAATGCTGGGAACAATAATGGGAACAATGGGGGAAACGGTGCGCGTGGACGCATGTTTACTATTGGAGCTGGGGAGGCTCAGAATGACGGCAACGTAGTGACTGGTACGTTTTCAGTAAATGGTATAATTGCTTCTATTTTATTTGACTCTGGTGCCGATCAGAGTTATGTATCTTTGGGATTCAGTCGTCGACTAGGGATGAGTCCTACACCACTTGTAACTAAACATATAGTAGAGATAGCTGATGGTAAGACAATTGAGGCATCACACATTGTTGTTGGGTGCAAACTCGACCTCATGGGTCAGGTGTTCAACATTGACCTACTCCCTATTACTCTTGGAAGCTTCGATGTGGTTATCGGCATGGACTGGTTGTCCAAGCATCAGGCGGAAATTCTCTGCAAGGAGAAAATCGTGCGTGTTCCTCTTCCTAGTGGAGAATCTTTATCGGTTCAGGGTCATCGTAGTGGTGCCATGGTTAGCATTATTTCGGTAATGAAGGCTCAGAAATGTCTGCGTAAGGGCTATCCTGCTATCTTAGCTCTTGTTACTGACTCGTAGTCTGATGTGAGGAAGATCGAGGATTTTCCAGTAGTTCGTGAGTTTCCTGATGTGTTTCCTGAAGAACTCCCTAGCTTACCTCCACACCGTTAGGTGGAATTTCAGATTGAAATCACGCCAGGAACAGCCCCGATTGCTCGTGCTCCTTATCATCTTGCGCCAGGGGAGCTACAGGAGTTGTCAAACCAACTCCAAGAGCTATTGGATAGAGGTTTTATCCGACCCAGCTCTTCGCCTTGGGGAGCCCCAGAATTGTTTGTGAAGAAGAAGGATGGGTCCTTTCGGATGTGTATAGATTATCGCGAGCTCAACAATGTGACGGTCAAGAACCGTTATCCTTTACCCCATATCGACGACCTATTTGACCAGCTGCAAGGGTCAAGTTTCTATTCCAAGATCGACTTATGGTCGGGTTACCATCAAGTACAAGTTAGAGAGGAGGATGTTCCGAGAACGGCTTTTCGGACGCGGTATGGCCACTATGAGTTTTTGGTTATGCCATTTGGGTTGACCAACGCACCAGCGGTCTTCATGGATCTCATGAACCGCTTGTGCAAGCCGTATCTTGACGACTTCATTATTGTTTTCATCGACGACATCTTGATTTACTCCAAGAGCAAGGAGGACCACGAGCGATATCTACGTCTTATCTTGGAGCTCCTGAGGAAGGAGCAGCTCTACGCGAAATTTTCTAAGTGTGATTTCTGGATTCGGGAAGTACACTTTCTTGGGCATATTGTCAACGAAATGGGGATACATGTGGATCCTGCTAAGATTGAAGCTATTAGGAATTGGGCGGCACCGAAGAATCCTTCGGAGGTGCGACAATTCCTGGGTCTGGCAGGGTACTACCGTCGGTTTATTCAGGATTTCTCAAAGGTCGCTCAACCTCTTACCTCCTTGACACAGAAGAACGTAGCTTACTCTTGGGGAACGAAACAGGAGGATGCTTTCCAGCTCTTGAAGCAGAAACTATGCAGTGCACCGATCTTGTCTTTACCAGAGGGTATTGAAGATTTTGTGGTTTACTGTGATGCTTCGATTCAGGGTCTCGGTTGCGTGTTGATGCAACGCGAGAAGGTGATAGCTTATGCTTCTCGACAGCTGAAGGTACACGAGAAGAATTATACGACTCACGGCTTGGAGTTAGGGGCCGTGATTTTCGCGTTGAAGATTTGGAGGCATTATCTGTACGGTACCAAATGCACTATCTACACCGATCACAGGAGTCTCCAGCATATCTTCGACCAGAAGGAATTGAATATGTGGCAACGTCGTTGGATAGAGCTTCTGAACGATTATGAGTGTGCCATCAAGTATCATCCGGGGAAAACTAATGTTGTGGCTGATGCACTTAGCCGAAAGGAGACGAGGCCTAAACGTGTTCGCGCTCTACAGCTTACTATTCATTCTGGTTTACCTGCTCAGATTCGTTCAGCTCAGATCGAGGCCTTGAAGGAAGAGAACATCGAGGCCGAGTACTTACGGGGCACGGAAAAGCGACTTTTGGAAAGGTCTGATGGCGTTTATTATTTCATGGAGCGGATATGGGTTCTTTTGTATGGTAATCTTTGAGAGCTTGTGTTGGTTGAAGCGCACAAATGTCGGTATTATGTTCACTCGGGCTCAGACAAGATGTATCAGGATCTCAGGGTTATGTATTGGTGGCCAAAGATGAAGGCTCACATTGCGACGTACGTGAGTAAGTGTTTGACTTGTGCTAAGATCAAAGTAGAGCATCAGAAACCCTCGGGTCTACTTCAGCAGCCAGAGATACCCACGTGGAAATGGGAGCAGATTGCTATGGATTTCGTCACGGGCTTACCAAGAACTCAGGCTGGAAATGACACTATTTGGGTGATTGTTGACCATCTCACAAAGTCAGCGCATTTTCTGGCAATCAAGGAAACAGATAAGTTTTCACAGCTTGCAGCAGTTTATCTTAAGGAGGTGGTTTCTAGACACGGGGTGCCGACTTCTATCATCTCAGATCGAGATCCGCGTTTTACTTCTGAACTATGGCAGTCTATACATAAGTCGTTCGGTTCACGTCTCGATATGGGCACTACTTATCACCCACAGACGGATGGTCAAAGTGAGCGCACCTTTCAGACGCTTGAAGACATGTTGCGGGCATGTGTGATTGATTTTGGGAAAGGATGGGAGAAACACTTGCCGTTGATAGAGTTATCCTACAACAATAGCTACCACACTAGTATTCAGGCAGCTCCGTTCGAAGCATTGTACGGGCGGAAATGCCGTTCTCCTCTCTGTTGGGCTGAGGTGGGTGACAGCCAGATCACAGGTCCTGAGCTTGTACTTGAAAATTCAGAAAAGATTGTTCAGATCCGGAACCGTATGGCAGCAGCACATGATCGTCAGAAAAGCTACGCTGATGAGCGTAGGAAACCCTTAGAGTTTGCAGTGGGTGATCGTGTTATGTTGAAAGTTTCGCCGTGGAAGGGTATTGTACGCTTCGGGAAGCGTGGAAAGCTTAACCCACGTTACGTTGGGCCATTTAGAATTCTGGAGTGGATCGGTAAAGTTGCTTACAAGCTTGAGTTGCCTGCTGAGTTGGGTAATGTTCACGATGTCTTTCATGTTTCGCAGTTGAAGAAGTGTCTATTTGATGAGACACTGGTTGTGCCATTTCAAGAGCTGAAGATTGACGACAAGTTGCAGTTTATCGAGGAACCTATTGAAATCATGGACCGAGAGGTCAAGGTGTGTAAACATAGTCGTATTCCGATTGTTAGAGTTCGTTGGAACTCAAGACGTGGACCGGAGTTCACGTGGGAGCGTGAGGAATAGATGAAGCTTAAATACCCTTAACTTTTCCCTGAAGACAAGTCTAAATCTGGTAAAGCTGGTAAATTTCGGGACGAAATTCCTCTTCAAGTTGGGGATGATGTGGCACCTGAGCAAAATCTGCAGCAATCTTGATTTCCTCACCTCACTCTTTTGTGCTTACTTGTCAAATTTCAGGACGAAATTTATTTCAAGTTGGGGATGTTGTGACAACCCGAACTTTCGAGGTTAGTATCGTCAAATCTCGCAACTTTCAATCTGGTCGTATTCCTATTGCACTACTTTTTATCACACGTTGCGGTGAATGCTTGCTATTTGTTATTGTTCAACTTTAACGTAAACGAAAATCATTGTTCGTATTCGTATGTTTGGACCTTAGTTTTTATTTGGGCCGCATCTTCACATATACACACACCGGCTCATATGAGCCCATATAAACATACCCGAAGCTGTTATGGGCTATCTATTCACGGTTGGGCTTGGTCAAGCCCAATAGGATTGTTAGATTGGAGGGGCTAGGAATTTAGCATATATACACACACAATTTACATAAACCTAATAACACAAATATATCCCAAACCCTAGCACATCCCCTAGCCATCCATCTGTCTTCGGTGATCAACAGTGGACGCACCCTCCCCCCCTTGTGAAGTTGACTCGGATCCAGCAAGACCTTAACTAGTTTGGTTAGTGTAAACCCCTTTGTGTTTGAATCAATCTTTTTATTATGCATGCTTAGTGATCCACCAATTGTAATTAATGATTAGGTTAGTATCTGATGATTTAGTGGAATGATTGTTTGCATGTTACTAAATGATTATGTTATGATAAGAGGTTTTGATGAATACAGAATTCATATAACTATAACCGATTAGGAATTATCAATAACCATTAGGAGTTATCTTGATAAGTAAACTGTTGTGTGATGTAATTATTTAACACAATGTAAACAGACATGGTATAGGGCAGATCCGATGGATTATGGGTTACTTAATTTGGCTTGAAATATAAATCTTGAATAAAAAGGTAGGTGTTGTATGTATACTTGTGATTCGTTAATGGCTAGGTAAATTGGGAATATGTACCTATACAGAAAGTTTTTTGGGCTATGTTACTTATTTATGAACCAAGAATTGGGTTGGGCCGCACACAATGTTGTTGAATCACTAGTTAAATGGGCTGCTACTTTTAATTAGAAAGTAACAGTGGGCCTAGTAATACAAGTGTAACTAGGCCGCATCGAGTGGGCCTGGTGTGCGTTGCGCTGCGAAGTCCGTTTCAGCAGCACGACATCGGACTAGGTAATGGTTGGGCCATGTGTGAGTTGGGCCGCAGGCCAACTAATGGTTCTCGGATGGGAATCGAATGTTGTTTGGTTTGGGTTGATACTAATGGGCTATACACAGAATGTTACTACAATATTAGGCCACACACATTCAATGTTAATATACATATACTGGATCGTGTACAACTTAAGTAAACATTGGACCGCATGAACTAAAGCTGGATCACTGATTCGTACATTGCATATTATCGAGTGTCAACGAATGTATTGTGCATGATTTGTGCATATATGTGTTTATGTGTCAAATTGGCTTGTGAATTAAGTATACACTAGAGACTATTGATTTACTATTATGGCTTGAACTTTACGAGTGTGCTACATGTATCTTGATTGTGTGATAAGTGAAATAAGGGATACATGACTTGTTATACGTGAAATGTGTGGTTCATGTGTACGAAGTATTGACTGTTATCGGTAACCCTTTTAGGGCGTGTTTGTTAAACTGATAATCAAGATATTTAACCTTACCGAGCAAACCAAAGGTGAGTTCACTACTTTTGAGCATGCGTCTCGGTGGTTGGGACAGTGAGTGGGTATCCCTGGGAGGGATAAGTCTTTTGGGTAAAAACTGGAATATTGGATAATAATCTCACCCCATCATTCTTAAGTCCCATCTTTTGTTACCGGGGAGGTAACGAGGTATTAGTTGGTAGCGCTACTTAGGTTTGGCACCCTCACACCGTACCGGGGAGGACAGTTGTGAACTAATGACCCAGTCGGGCCCAGTGTTTCGATAGGAGCACTGGGGAACGGGCAAAACATACATCAGGAGCCGTCTTGTTCAGTATCGAGATATTATCAATATTACCTTTGCATTTGTTAATAAACAGGAATAAATACTTGGTAACAAACGTTTTCATAAACTGTGAACTCGCCAGCTTTGTCTGATACACTTGTTGCATGCTCGCCGGTCGTTAGGTTTCATGGATTTGGATACTTGCTGTCTGGAGGAGCAGGAGATGTCATGGGTTGACTGGAAGGATACACGTGATTACTTGTTACTATTATACCTTGGTTTTTGAACAGTTTAGCTTTGATTTACCATTTGCTTCCGCTGAACATATTGGTTTTCTTATAAACTTGCGATGGTATTTTATTAATGATTTAAGAACTTTATTTTGAAACTCGTATGTGTTCAATGTAATTAGTGGCTCGTTGTTGGTACGTCACACGCCTATCAGGGACACTCCCTAGGTGGTATTTTGGGGGTGTGACAGCGGGTGTCTAGCCTCATCGCGGCCCGCGTCAACTAAAGACAAGGGGCGTCGCGCCCCGCGACGACCCAATTATTTTTGTTTTTGTTTTATTTTTAATGTTAAATTATATTTTAAGCTCGGTTTTCACATACGGGGTGTATTTAAAGACATATAGGGATATTCTAATATATTTTAGGGTGTCGAAAAATTTATGACGGTGTCGGTTTTCTTTAGGGTTGTTATACTAAACCCTCACCTTTGTTCTTTAGTGTAGCTTCAATAAAGTTAATGAATTCCTTTGCTTGTTGAAAACCCTTTACATTAATTTCTTTATCATGAATTTTCTTGTATAGATCTTTTCTTTCCTTTTCATAAAATTCAATTTTAGCTCTGTGATCTAAACTTTCTTCTATCAGTAATTGGTTATCAAGCATAACTTTATTCATGGTTCTTTGCAACTCATCAGATTTTTTACTATCTGATTTCTGTTTATCTTGCAGACTTAGAAAATCTGACATGAGTTTATTTAACTTGTGTTCAAGGTCAAGATTATCTAGATTTACCTTCTGTTCTGATGTATCTGGTAGTTCATCAGAAAGTGCCATAAGGCAGAAATTAGCAATCTCTTCTTCTTCTTCATCATAAGAAACATCAGACTACCATGTATCTGTCCCTGCTATCAAACTGACTTGTTGTTGCTTCTTCTAGCTTCTTCTCATAGTATGCAACATCCTTCAGTTTCTTGGTTTTGCCCTTTGATGCATAGTGACCCTTTTGTTTACATTTATAACACATAACTTCAGCCTTTCCCTTATCCTTTGATCTTCCTTCTTCCCTTGATCTTCCATCCATCCTCCCTCTATCACTTTTCTGGTATCTTTGGCCTCCTCCCCTTAACCTCTGCTCAAAGGTTTTAGTGAGCAGTGCAATTGCTTCAACAAAAGCTGAAAAATCTGATGATGTATCAGAAATTTCAAGATTTTGAGTGTTTGAAGATTGTGGATCATTGGTGGGTGTTCTTTGTGAGTTTGAGATTAAAGCTTAAGATCCCCCTCTTTGAGTTAATTCTTTAAAAATTTCATCTTCTCTGGGGACCAGAATGCTATATAAGTCATGAAGACTCATATTACCTAGTTCTAAGGTAGAGGACAAAGTCATGGTTAGACTTCTACATTCTCTAGGCAAAGCATCCAGAAATTTTATATTCCTTTCATCATTTGATTTTATAATCCCAAATTTCTTTAGTTTATTCAAAAGTTTTGCAAATCTATGATATGCTTCATATAGTTTTTCATTTGGTAAGCTTTTGAATCTCTCATAAGAGGAAACAAAGTTTGTTCTTTTGTTTTTCTTTTCATCCTTTCCCCTCCTTCACAAAGATTTTCCAACTGATCCCATATTTCTTTGGCCGGTGCACATGCATCAACTTGAGAGAATATGTCATTAGGGAGAGCCATTATTAAAAGTGACTTTGCCCTTTCATCTGCAACCACCAGGTCCTTGTCTTCTAGGCTCCAAAGAGTTTCACTTTTGGGAGCCCTAGAGGCAGGAATTCCTGGTGATTGATCAGTTGCTGGAATAGCTTGTATTTCAGTCATTGGTACATGTGGACCCCTTTCAATGGATTGAAATAGAGCTCGGTCATGTCCATTAAGGAAGTTGACCATCCTGATTTTCCATTGTGGGTATTCCTCTCTGACCATGGTCAGAGGTTTAGACATTGAACCAATGTTGAAAGCATTATTCCATGTTTGAAAGTTTGCCATATTTAAAGAAAAAGAAGATGAGCAATTGAACGTTTGAAAATGATTTATTCAATCTGCTCTGATACCAATTGTTGGTCCCAGTTTAGACTTAAAAACTTCTTTTCACGTAATATGGCAAGTGATTTCAACAAATATGAAAATAGTGTGCGGAAATAGAAATCAGACTTTCAAGAAACAAGACCTACAGAATTTTCAAGTTTATATCACTTTGAAACAAAATGGTTTACAAGGTGATTGTAAGATTATTATCTATTACAAATGAATACTTATGAATTCTGAGGTGAAAGGACAATGGAGTTTTTGTTGTATGTATTAAATGCTTGGTTTAACTCATTGTCCTCTGCTTGATGAGTCTTCTATTTATAGAGGGCTTGGATACATGAATAAACATTTGTTTATTCATGTATATGTCCTGCAAAAAGTAGCTTCTTAACATATTCATCGATTCCAACAGTCAAGTTGCCTTTTTCATCATGATATCCAATAATGTCAAGTTGTTTCGGTTATTGTAGCAGGGTAGAACTGATTTTTAGACAAGTGGGGTTATATCAGAATTTCTGATAACCACTTCATCAGAAATTCTGGTGAACAAATCATCAGAAAGTCTGATGATCAGATTTGCCAAAAACTGATGATATTTCATCAGAAATATCATCCGATCCATCAGAATAGCCTTTTCTGATAATATTCTCCAGTTCCTTGATCAGCTTATGATTCTTTGAAGTAGATGTTGTTCTTTTCTGTTGCCCTATCTGGTTATCTTCTTGTTGATTGATCTTCATGACTTTATCTTCTTCATAGATCAGGCTGAATTTGATTTTCTTCAATACTTTCAAATAAAGTTTCCTAACAAAAACATTATAAGAAGACATCAAAAGATCGTTTTTAACAAAAATAAAACAACTTTACATTATGCAAATCACATGTGATATGATACTTTATGAAAACAGAGAAACTTTTGATGAACATAAAAAAAAGTAATACCTTAATGAGTGTATGAAATGCTATTGCATGAGTGATTTATAAGAAGGCTCTATGGTGTATTATATAACAATCACGATATCAAATATGGAATTGATTATGTTTAGAATTTCGATTATTAGGATATTTAATTGTCATATCATTTGAGGTATTTAGGGTTTTTAGGTATACATTAAATGTTTTTTTCTAAAAATAAATAGAATCAATCAAGGTAATTTAAATATAGTATTTTCGGATAGAATATATTATTTTTAAAAAAGAAATTTTTAATTGTTATTCTTAGAACACTTAATAAGGTCAAAAATCCTTTAATACTAAAAAAATGGAAACGTATATGTAATAATTACAATTAGTGTAAGATTAACTAAATTAAAAAATACATTAAAGATGATCCTTAAATGTTGAAAAAAAATATATTAGTATTGATTCGTATGAAAAACTACCATACACATATTACGAAATTATAAATTATAAATTAAACAGTATATTAATCAATATGAAATATGTGTATACTGTTTCCCATTGATTCAAGGTTCCATAAATAACATTAAATTGACGAAAATGTATGTAAGTTTTAAAATATGTAGTAACATTTGAGATATTTAGGATTTTTTAGGTATAAATAAAAGTAAAATAAAGAAAATTTACGTAAAGAGTATTATTAAAATTATAGATACGCCATCAAAAAATTAATTCAACTATTGTTTCAATACAAAATTGAGTTTACGCATTAGCATTTTATTAAAGTTGGACATTAATTACTAAACATAATTTAAAAACTTTAGTGGAAAGTCATAATAAAAAAAAACCAATCACACCCAACCACATCCATTGATAATAATATACAAAAAAAAATCGTATAGTGTAATGAACAATAGAATAAATTCACTATTTCTTTTTACTTTTTGTCGTTAGTAAATAAAGTAATATAATGAGTGTGCTTTATTAGTGTAAGCAAAAATTGTTGCATAATAAACTGCAATATGAAGATAATAATTGTATAATGAATACAATAAAACAGTATAATAAGTAGTATAATTAGCAGATAAGTTTATTCAATTCAAAATTCAACGATTATCCAAAAACATAAAACGACCAAATCAAAATCCAAAAGAAAACCAAATCCATGTGTTCAAACAAAATACCATAATGAAACCAAACAGTCAAATTGTTTATAAAAAGCGGGAAATTATTTCTCAGTCTTTGGAATCAATGGCTTGGAAACACCAACACCTTCATCTTCGACCATTTCATCACTCATGCGGCTCTTTGTCGAAGAACAACGTAATGCATCATCTACTTCGTACACTTCACCAAGATTACATTTTACTTCACAAGAAGACGCTTTCTTATTGCTTCCAGCTCCATTGGAGATAGGCGTAGCATTGTCACCGGTGCATGAAACATCATCCTAATATAAAAAAACAATTAGTATAAATCTTCCAAACAAATTAAGTAAAATACTAAAATTATTGTATTACCTTAGTAACCTCAAAAGCATTAGACAAACTGGCGGACACCGGAACACCATACGATTCTGACTGCTCATGCTGTAAGTACAAAAGAAACAATAAAATAAAATACACCTGCTTATATTTATATCTATTTGAAAACGAAAGGAACATGACACAATAAAAATGACATAATTAGGAATTAAACCTGGTTAATATTGAATTTGGCGTAGAGAGCGGAAATTATGTCATCATCGTTGGTTGCCATTGCAATACCTTAGTTTTCAACTTGATACTCAATGTTATAGTCGGTAACATTTATGACAAACGCATACTTCTTTCCAACCAATGTGTCAAATACCTCGGGATATGGGTTGGGTATCTCTCCGGAATTAATAACCTATAATTTTATACAACTTATAGTTAAATTACTAAGAGTTCAATAATAAGTAACGGGGATCAAGAATCTGATTACCTGATCTTGGACAGCAAGTAAATCTTTGGTAGATTTCTTAAAGATTTTGTACGCTTCATAATCAAACAGGGTTAATGAAACAGTACCAGAAGAATCTTGCACCTTGATAGGTATCTTGAAACTATTAAAGTTAAAAACAAATGAGAACTTTAATATTACTTAAAAAATAATTTTCGTTTATAATTGTATAACGAATTAAAAGGAATATCAAACCCCGGAATTGCATAAATGTCCACTCCTTGACATTCATTGTTTGTACACACCAAAGCCTTTGTTTCAGCTGCATCACATGAACCATCATCACCCTCTTTGGTTACAAATCTATCCTTGACTCGTGATTTGCAGTGGTTACAACCATTGTAATGCCAAAGCTTATCAGTGCATATGGCTGTGAGTGTGCCGAGAACCAACACCTTCTTTTTCTATTAATATTAAACAGAAATATTAATCTTATGATGAAACTATCAAATATACCAGTATGTAATATAAGTATTACAAAATACAAAAAAATAAAAGTATACCTCTAATATGGTTCCAAGTAAACCAATGAGCATGAAATCTCCTTTGTTGAGTAACTCATCTTCCACAGTTGAAATAATATAAGAACCAACATTCTCATTTGATGAGGACGAAGCAGAAATTTTCGCAGCATACCTAAACATATTAGCATGATCAATGGACGGGAAATAAAAATAAAATGAAAATGCACAAAAAAATAATATTGTTTAATGTTTGTTTCGGTAGTACTAAATATACCTCTCTCTAAAAGATGAAATTTCTTCAATGTCAACATTATCAATAAAAAGTCTACTTAGATCAAAACTGTTGGCCACTCCACGCTTGCCTGAAATGGAATAATACACATACTAAAATCAATATTTACAGCATAAAACATCAGAAATATAACTAAATATAATTATAATTTATAAGTTAGTAACTAAATACACAATATTATAATGAAGATTTATAACGTACCTTTGTAAAGGTTTACCGTACCAAAGTGACAAATGATAACAACAAATTTCTCTCATTTTTTGTCATTCATGTACGCAAACATGTCAACAGCAAAAGAGTCCTACAACGTAAATGGACACTTTTGACCTTTAAAAATAGGAACACAAAATATAAAAACATGAAGATATATTCTAATGTATAAAATTTGAAAGGTTGTCTAGTAAATAAAAAAAACTCACTCAAGGTCTTCAATTTTCAGATTGAGTCTCTTTCCGTTGCTCCCGTCCTTCTTTGTTGTGTCCTCTAGGTTGAAACACACTTCCATAAATCCAATAAAATCTAACCAGAAAAAAAAATATGTTGTTAAAACAATATAGTATTTGTTGTGTAACAACTAGCCTATTACCAATATAGGGATAAGAAAAGAGAGAATGAGAAATAGATATCTTATTGATGCATCATACAAATACAATAGCTAGTATTTATAGGGCTTGACATTAATACAAATACATTAAGGGGATGGGAATTAAGCATGTGGAAAGTCACAATATTATAACTCATTCATAACACTCCCCCTTGACTATCCACATGATATACTATTCTTTAATACGCTTGGTGATGCTGCCTCATTAAAAACCTTTACTAAGAAAACCCAATGGGACAAAACTTAGTCAAGGGAAAAAGAGTGCAACTTGAATAAGTCTCCCCCTCATTTTAACATGTATCCTTTAAGTGACGTGTGTCCATCTTCCTTGAATGTCGAATAAAGCCTTTGTAGCGAATGATTTGTTGCTTGATCCCGTAATGTGCAATCCTGTATGTCGAGCAATGTTGTATAATCTTCTAACGAGATTTTAGGTGCCTCCTTCCAAAAATTATCATTTGTCCACGACTGTGTTTTGTTACATTTCTGCATCTACAAGACTAACCAAACTTGTTTTGTTGGGTTAGTAAAATATAATCAAATATCGTTTATACCTGAAATACTTCTTTGAACTCATTCCAATGTCCCTTCGCTTGACACAAGTTATATCATGACAATAATCTCAAGTGAAAGATATTATAACCATACATAGCTAGCAAAACATATTAATGCACTTATGCATTTAACGATGGTACTTCTAGAATGAGAATATCTACTTTGGTAGGAGATGATAATAGGCATTTCTTATAACAAATGACTTAACAACCTTTAACATACTTTAAGGTTCAACTATGTCCATACTAAATATCCAAACATCATCTTCTAGATGTACTTGGGGGATTGGTAAAATATAATTACATATATACGCGAACTGCAGTTCGAGTAATAATTAGACCGTGCCAAGGGCATTCAAAAATTCTCCCTTTAAAAGCTCGACAATTTCTCTCGATGATGCCTAGACATCATCACTGTAAACTGCGATTATAGTGAACTTTTAAAAGTAGAACGTCGATAAAACATGGCTAATTTAATCAAACTTATATCCCTCTTTATGCAAATATCTCGAGTTGTATAACACTCGATCTAACTATTTTAGTCCATACATATTATATGAACTTGATATAGTACGTTCTTGAGGTTTTGACATCATTAATGCTTCTAGCATTATCAATCCATGAGGGAATTCTTTCCATCTTATCCAAATATGCATTTGCTTTCACTCTTAGAAGTTTTGCTATATAAACTTGCCCTTTTAACACATAGATATCTATATCATATGCAAAAATATCAAGAACACTTGCTTTTATCTCCAAAATTCATATTGTACCATGTTTGTACACAATGTACATTGAGATACCATAATAACCAGGTACACATTTTCTATGTATGTTTATTCGAGTATTGGTGCACTATAATTACATCCATAAGATGTTTCAATTAACCTCTTAAGCACTCAAATGCTTTAGGATACTCATGGGGAGTTCCAATTATATTCAATTCAATAACATATACAACATGTATATGTATTCAGATCTGAATTTATATAGTAATCATAATATTCTCGAGAACTTATTTTATATGACTTAGTATCAAGTGATACATAACTTTCATAAGACGCGTGTCAATTCTCTTTTATATATTACCAGACTAATAAGATATTGGAAAGTCAATGCATCCACCACTAGAGAATAAGTTTTCTCATAATCAATCATAGGTCTTTGTGAAAATTCTTGTGCCACCAATTTTGACTTATATCACTTAATTTGATTTTCACATGATTCGCATAAAAGACATTTTTGTATCCAGCATATTTTACAACTTAAGTTATATGGACTGTTGGTCCAGAAACTTTCCATTTCATTAGAGAACTAAACTCTGCCTTATTTGCGTCTTTCTATTTTGGCCAATCATTTTTTTAATATTCATTCATAGGCAGATCTTAAATCTTGATCCTTATCATTTAATCATTTTTAAGCGCTACATTATATACAAAAGTATAACGACGTCGATTTTTATTTCGATTCCATGCATATCTTAGACATGATACAACTTATCGAGATCTCTTTATTATCAGGTACCTGAGGTTCTTCTTGAACCATCATGTCTATTTTCCCTTCAGGAGATCTTATTACTATAATCTCGAATTGACCATCTTAATTACTTGCTCCAATTTTCGAGGACTTTTATTATTGGAATCAACTAGTCTACCACGCTTTTAGGCGTGCAATAGACTCATTACAAAAATATGTGGTTGTCCTCTTGGGACACAAATATAACTGGAGCATAAGCAGTTGATTATATGACTTACTTAGTCACTCTATTTAGGTCAGTGAACTTGTCTGGTAATTTGTTCTTTAATATTGGTAAATGAATTATACTTTAAACTTCTAGTTCATAGTTTATAATCTGAGGATCAAGATGACATGATAATTCATTTCACTTTTCACTTTCCAACTGCTTGTTATCTCCCCCTAATGTTGGGAACATTCATTCACTAAAGTGAAAACCAATGAGCCATAAACAAATTTCTCACTATGGCTTTAAGTATTCAATCATAGATGATTGTTTATACATAACATATTCTCAAACTTTTTAGAAGTCCTATCTTTGTGCAGTGTGGTGGATGAGTTTCAATATATGTCGCACAACCAAAATATTTGATGAGACATCTTTGGTTCCTGACCAAAAAACCAACTGTGTGGGGAGAACTATAACTTATTGGCTTGATGTGAATTGATGGTATTATATATAAAATTACATGTACCTAAATGTTTTTTTTTTCTCTCATGATCATTGGCTTTGTAACCAATAGTAGATGTTTAGTGATCATCTCAACAATAGCACTTATTCCAATGATCGTTAATAACTTGGGAATCAAATTCACTATTATGAAATAAATATACTAATCTGGATTAATATGCTTGCTATCACATTAGCTAAGCCACAATCACACAAGCTTCAGGTTGTGGATTTGATAACCATTTAGACGATGCATCGATTTAAAAAACTAAATGGTATCATGTTGGGATATGCATAACCTTTAATCGCTTCCAGATATTTAGGTATACACACCCTCGTTTATTTTGAAAATATATAATTTCCCTTGAGAGCAAATATTACATGCTAATTATTATCTTGAAGAATCTTCTAGTTCTTCATTATGTTTCACATCATCATTGACTCGGTGTGGTCTAACCGGTCATGCCAACTAATTAAATAATTATGATCCATAAACTTCTGGTTTATGATCGTATGTGTATTACTTGCTCGTATGTAATACAAAACGTATGATACGAGAGAATATATTATAACTTCAAAGTTAAAACCATCACGTTATGCAATCACTCCTTAGTTTGCCACTTTTGGAGGTCCATCTCATTATTAAAATGGTCATCATTACAATTCTTATAGTCAATCTCATCATTACAAATGACTCAATTAGGTCCATCATTACATTTACAGTGATTAATATATAATCACATTCACTTTTGGGAATGAAGTAGAACCAAAACAAGCTTAATAGCTTTTCATTATTTACTCGGTCACATGAGTATAAAATCATTTCATTTTTTCATAACTCTTATAATGATATTGATACTTTAGGAACATATGTCTCAAGTGTGACAAATGAAAAGAATTTAATATGTTTTTTCTTGTAAATAATGTTCTCTTTTTTGCTTACCATCAGTTGAGAAGTAGTTGAGTCATATAAGATTTATCAATCTTATATCTTACGACCTTTATAACGATCATTGTATAGTCATCACATTATTAACATGGTTGATCTCATTACATGAGCATCATAACAATTTCCTCAATTACCATGATTACAAACTTTACACCAATTATTATATCATCACATTCAGTTCAGGGAATGGATTATAACCAAACAACTATCATGGTGGCATCATTACAATTTTCTTAGTTATGTATATGATCATAACCTTTGAATTGATCATTATATCATCACATTCACATCAGGGAATGGATTAGAATCACATAACTTTCATGATCGCATCATTACCATTTCTTCACTATGTACATAATCATGACCATTATACCGATCATTTTATCATCACATTCACTTCAAGGAATGGAATAGAGTCACACAATTTTTATGGTGACTGGTTCAAACCTTATATAGTCAAAAGTGCATTTGAGGTTTGACAAGTGGAAATTGTTTTATTCAACCTTATTATACATAAGCTTCTCATTATATGACGTAAATCAAGAAGTAGTTATATGACTAAGACAATAAAATTTATAGGTCGAAAATCTTACAAGCTTCCATAAATTTAAAATGAGCTTTTGTGAGACCCATACTTCATATATCATGTCTTTAGTTCAATTTATTTCAAATAAGCGGGTCTTTTAAGCATGCTTATAAACTTTCATGGGAATCACAATAATACACAACTTTGGTCTTTATTAGCCTTATTCAGTAATATCTATATAAATACTTAAAAGACATATCATAACTAAAAGTATAAAGTAATTAAGCTGAAAATCAAGTATATCTTGAGAACACAAATACTGAGTTATATCCAATACATAATAAATAACTTAATTATAAAAAGCAAGATTCATTCATATTAATAATATAATAATTAAATAATTGAAACCTTTCGTCAAAACTTTTCATATTAATACTACAATTAAAAATAAACCAAGATAATGAATATTCATTTATTTGTTGTGATAAATCCAATTTAATAAATACCGATTGTAACTTTTCATGTTCCATATTTTAGATCAAAAGCCAACCACCTAAGATAACCAAAACCGATTGCCTAGTCCCATAAGATTTCCCAATGAGAAAACTAAAAGGAATTCAAGTGGGTTTTAAATTGATCGAACAATAAATATTCATGGTTGTAAAGAAACCCACATCATATCAAACCGATCAAAATAACACAATAATAAGGACAATGCAAAGTGAAATATATATGCATTTAACCTTAATCTAATTCTAGAAACAAAGAGGTGTACCCATGTTGAAAGAGAAAAAAAACATACACACACACACTCTTAACCTTGATGATAATTCAAACGCAAATTGCATAACAGGAAAGAAAAGTTGCATACAAAGATGACAGACTACTGGTTCATTTTTATAGGTTATAAATAAATGTTAAAATTTTGTATAAACCTAACGCGGCCTCTGTTAAATAAAACTTCGACTCCCTTCCAATAATCAAGTTCCGGTTTCTAATTTAAATCTAAATTATACTTGCTTAAAATGTTGTATTGAATTATACACATGTAAAATCTCAAAGTATAAAATAGTTATAGCAACCAATTTATATTTATTTGTTAAAGATTCAATAAAAAGAAACTTAATTGATAAATATCATTGGTTGTTTAAATGGGCATTAATTCATGAAAAAAAAATTGTGGAGGAGAACTAGTTGCCCAAGACCTGATTGTAAATCAAATTGAAAACAATTTTTGTTTAATATATTGTCCAGTTTCCCATCAAATCTTATAGAATGATAATAACAAAAAAAAATACGATTTGGTGAATCATACACAATTTATAAACGTAATAGAATTTTATAAATCTTAATTTAACCCAATATTATATGAGTTACAATATATATAAATTAGTTAGGTAGATTTAGTAGATAAACAAAACAAATCTCTAGCACAACCCAAAATAGTATGAATTACAATATAGTTTGTGTTTAAGATCATGAATAATAAGTTGATTAGACAATATCCACTTACCCTATGATGATGCGATTCGACTCCAAAGCAATTCATGCTGATAACGTGTTGTGTAACAACTAGCCTATTACCAATATTGAGATAAGAAAAGAGAGAATGAGAAATAGATATCTTATTGATGCATCATACAAATACAATAGCTAGTATTTATAGGGCTTGACATTAATACAAATACATTAAGGGGATGGGAGTTAAGCATGTGGAAAGTCACAATATTATAACTCATTCATAACACTCCCCCTTGACTATCCACATGATATACTATTCTTTAATACGCTTGGTGATGCTGCCTCGTTAAAAACCTTGCTAGGAAAACCCAGTGGGACAAAACCTCAGCTAAGGGAAAAAGCGTGCAGCGCGCATTTTCTCCCCCTGATACTTTTGGATCAGATATGTTGCCTCATTAAAAACCTTTACTAAGAAAACCCAATGGGACAAAACTTAGTCAAGGGAAAAAGAGTGAAACTTGAATAAGTCTCCCCCTCATTTTTACAAGTATCCTTTAAGTGACGTGTGTCCATCTTCCTTGAATGTCGAATAAAGCCTTTGTAGCGAATGATTTGTTGCTTGATCCCGTAATGTGCAATCCTGTATGTCGAGCAATGTTGTATAATAGTATTAAGTAGGTATTAAATGATTAAAAAATTAACATATAACTGAAAACATACAATGTGATGCAATACACATACCAATAGTCGTATTAACTTCTACTTTATTTTGAACAACATCCTTGAGGTTAACGAAATTAAAATTGTATTTCGGACCAGACCAGTCAACGCATTTCTCAACAGAAGTGTAGAAATACAAAGATATTTTTTCATTCCTGTTGACACATTTAGTAGATGACTTATTAGCAGCAAGAGAAGGTTTAGTAATAAGAAGACATTGATCCAGGTGCAGGAACTCTTCGAATCTTTCAAACATCTTATGAAGACAGCTCACTTGTATCATATTTCCCTAACAACATGAAAAATGTGATTACATATAAAGAGTTTTATATTAAATTCGTGTATTTACATTTACAAAAAAAATATATATATATACGGTACCATCTCATCCATGAAAATCATATCAAGCCGATATGTTTCATTTGTGTTCTGACTCATCATCTTCCTTAAAGTGCTAACGATCTTGACTCTGATTGAATAGTTATTTGAATAACTGTTAACATCGTTAAGCATGGTAACCTTTGCAAGCTCCATTTGAAGACTGCAAGTTAAAAAAAAAAAACACTACGTCAAAATATAAACTAATGTTAAAAGTAATATGAGAACAGAATTAGCATGAATGTCTATAAACAAAAACAACAAGATTGGAATTCAATCTTACCGATACACCGTTGAGATTTTAGATTGAATGCAGTGAGAAATGTGATTTGAAATGGTTGAAGTCCATCGGTTTATATAGCATGTCAATGAAGAAGTGAAATTTGGAAACTGTATCGATAATAAAGGAAAGTATCCTATTCAAAGTAATAACAGTTGTATATGGGCTTATATTTGTAAAGCATAATATATGGTAATGTAAAAGAAATAAAAAAATTTATCAGTTGGATACACAAATAATCAATGGCCAATATCACAATATAAAACTAAATTAGGCAGAATAATCGGATAAATATATGAATATAATAGTAATAGGTATAGAACTAATACCATGTTGTGATTAACATTGCTGGAATTTGACTAATATTGAAAGTAGGGTTGACCACCTTCGGTTTGGTCAACCTTTAGTCTCATCAGGATTTTAATGATTATAAAATAACCGAGACTAACTGAAAATTACACTTTCATTTGATAACCTACTTACCAAGAGATGGTATCTAATGTTAATTTAAGAAACAGATAATTCAATATAATTGATTAGCTAATTTATCAAAAATAGTGTTCAAAATTTGTATCTCCATAATGAAGGTTTAAAATGAGTGCAAAATCTCAGCCCAAATTTGAATTCGAATTTTAATTTTAGAAATATATCGATTTATCCTCTTGGATCCTGATTATTAGGGATTTATGACTAATGGATCATTCTTGATTAGTCAACGATTTAGTTTAAAAATAACCGTACTCAAAGAGGTTGTGCGATTAACTATAATTAGAACTATAAATTAATTCCAGAGAAATAAAGGAAAGTATTTAAAAGAAATTAAATACAAAAATTCAAATCCCTCATTATTTTGAAAATCAATAATCAATCAACACCAAAAATAAATTAGATAAATTTGAAAATTTATTTCTTTTCTGTCCTGAAATTCAGAATGTAATAAAAATAAGATTTTGATATAAATAATTTATTCACACATTCCATTTAAATACAAATATAACGTAAAAATAATGATTATCGAACAAAAATTAAAAACCGACACTACTGAAAGGCATACAAATTGGCTGAGATTGTATGTGGAACACATGAACCAAAATTTAATAACTAAACATGTTGTTCAAAACATAGATAGCCAAACATATATAACAAAAAAAATGTTCAAAACATAATAACCAAACATGTTCAAAAAACAAACTAAAAACATAGATACTCAAACATATTGTTCAAAAAGAGTCGTTACTAAAATAACAAAACGAACTACTTCGAAACTTTCTTCATGAATCAACTTATCTGCATTAGGAGAGCAGACGAAGGTGCATCTCTGAGGTGCATGGATTCCATTGGGCTTGGTGAAGTTGGTACGCCATCCATTCGCAACGTATCTAAATCCACCACCATGTTTCTCTGGTCGAAAAGTAACAACGCTATCAACTCCAGCAAGATTTTGAATTGTCATCTTCAGAGAGACATCAACACGAGACATACGCGCCACTTTGCTGTTCAGGCGCTACAACAAAAGTAAAAAATAAAAATAATCAACACCAACACATAAATTATCAAATTTTAGAACAATAATTAACTAATTGATAAACATATATCTTTAACAAAACTTACAAAATGTCGTGGATGATACTCCCATACAAATTCAACAGGATGATAATCAGGGTCCAGCTTGTCATCATCAGAAGCACCACTCGGATCTTCAACATCGTCCTCATCAAACTCATCGTCAATGGACATATCACTGTCAGAACTACAAACAACGGACTCATCAGAATCAGAACATTCAAATAAAGCAGCTACCTCCAGATCAAGATCAGAATTCATATCAACATCGTCTTCAACACCATCAACATTGTTTACCAAGGAAGTTGCATTTCTCATATCAGAATCAGAATTGACCTGTAAACCAATTCTAGGTATAATGACTTCAGATCCATTCACATCAAACAATGTCAACTGAAAGTTGTAATCAAACAGGTAGCGTAAAACAACCACAAATTCACTACGAACACCTATATGTTGTACAATGTTGTTCCATCCATTCGTAAAAAAGTAACATTTGCTATCAGGATCTTTCTCAACAGATACATCTAAAGAGTCCCAGGGATTCAGATGAACATTCATTGGTCTTCTAAGTTTACCAAGACCAATAGTGTTTTTAACAACATAAGTCGGTAGAAGCTAAAATTAAAAAAAAATGTTATAATTAACATTGTTGTTGGTGCACTACATCTGTTGATTACGTCTAGGTGTCTAGGATCAGGTCTTATGTTGTATTGTATAGCATAGGGCACGTTTTACGAGAAAACGGGAGTCTGTATAGGTGTTACATGTCTGGTCCGCTTATATGGACATGTCTGGTCCGCTTATTTGAACATGTCTGGTCCGCTTATATGGACATGTGACACATAAGCGAACCAGAAACTCTATATATAGGAGTCATTAGGGTGGACCTCATAACAGGAATGTGAAATTCCACACCGAAGCTCTGCCGGTGTGAAGATCGAGCTGTAAAACGTTTCAAATCAATAAAACAAGCAGTTAGGAAGAAGAACAAGCTACTTCTACTTGCATTTCTTATTATTCCGCATCTGAAACGCAAGAGACAACCTCTGAACGACTCGTTCGGGTCAACAATTAATCCTACAAGTGGTATCAGAGCTTGGGAGGAGGTTTTCTGCAGATTATAGTTGTTTTTCATCATTTCTTCTCACTTCTACACCTTCTTTTACTGATTCGGGAAGATTTGACGGTCGGAATTCGCTCAAATTTTCACAGCTTGTGCGCAATAGTATCGAGATAAACCCTGGAAAGTTTGAAGCCAAAATTCGAAGTTTTAATACGCCAAAACATGTTCGATATGTGGATCGCTCGAAGTGACGACAACCTCTGAACCTGTGACAACTCGAAATTTAGAACCTTTCGTTGTATGCTCGAACGATTAGTGACTAATTGATTTGATGAATTAATGAATGATAAGTGAGCCTTTATATGATTATGTGTTATGTTACATGTATGCTTGTGCGTATGTATGCGAGTATGTATATGAACCGAGACAACACGAACCCGACTCGAGACCATGTGGTCTCGAGTGAACAATGACTCATGGGCCGGTTGGGCCACACACATACACTTAGCCTATTTCGAAACCCATTAGGGTGCACTTGAAGCTAGTATATAATCCGATTGTTAGCCATCTTCACCATTTTGGACAACACTTCTACTCTCCTCTACACACACACTCTCCATTCTCTCACTAAAACCCTAGACACCAAGCATCACACTCTTCTCCTCACTCTCGGATCAACCGGTGACAGTAGGACTAGCGGATCGGCTCTCACACACACACACTCGGAAGCTTCACACTCATCTTCAAAACCCATCAATCGGTTAGTGATTTCATGATGTTTGTGGTTGTTTAATAATGGTATGAATGATATGATTAACTAGGGTAGTTGTATGCTTGATGATGTTTGTGAACCGGATATGTATGATTGTTGATAATCGGATAACATGTTTTGATTTCGGGTATGTTGCATAATGAACACACAATATCTTATGTCTAAATATGATTCAAATCATTAAATGAGAATGTTCATGAAACCGGCTTGCATATTTGTATAGAGAGCATCATGTTAATCGGATTAGGGTGGATTTGGAAATGTTATTAGATGACTTGAAACCATTAGATGAATATGTTCAAATGTTTGATTGTTGTTCATGATTATATGTTGTGATTAAGGATAAAAACCCGGAAATAAGATGAACAAGTTTGAATAAGCAATATGAACTACTTGAATGTTTGAAGAACATGATGAATATGATATGAACATGGTTGAATATTTGAAATCTGCTTGTTTGATCCATTTTAGGAAATTGTTAGACAAATAAACATGTTTATAAGAGTAGTACAGACTGTTTCATGAAATCAAATTCTCATTGGATAGTACACTGTTCCGGATCAGCAGTTGTCCAACCGAAACCATCAGTTGCGACTCGAAACCACTGCTTAATGAGTCGAAATCCCCGGTTGCGACATCAGTTGCGAGTCGCAAACACCTAGTTGCGACTCGAAACCACACATGATCAGCACACCAACCTTGTGACTCGAAACCACAGTTGCGAGTCCAGTTGCGACTCGTAACCAAAACAGCACGAACCGAAACCGTGGTTGCGAGTCCGGTTGCGACTCGAGCCCATGTGCATGTACACACTATTTGGGCTCTTACTGTTACGGGCCGAAGTGCTTGGGCCGGACTATTGGGCCTTGTTCGCTTGTATACTGAACTCATAAGTGTCTTTGTGAACCGTATGGTTATGAGTGTATGCCATAAATTATACCTGCATGCTACCTGCTATTATACGTGTATGCCATACGTGCACTACTTGAATACGAACCTGATTGTATGATACAACTATGATAGGACGTGAGTAGCCACAACATTGCTTGTTTGACTTTTCTGTGTTTCTACCGAGCAAACCAAGGTGAGTTCACACCCTCTACAAAGCATGGGATTCCCTGGGTTGGGAATGGGGTTAAGGAACTGGGTTCCTCGTCCTCCTTGGGTAGGACAGCAAAGGTTTAGGAATGTAATTCCTCGTCCTCACGGACAGATAACTCGTACTAGACCAAAACTCTATCACGAAGTCCCTCATTTTTATATCGACTTAATCGCCGGGCCAATGGCGAGCGGGTCATTAGTTAGATAGCGCTATTTAGGTCTGACAAACCTCACACCGTGCCGCAGAGGACGGGCGTGAACTAATGGATCTGGGGCACGTCAATGATGATAGACATTGACAGTTTCAGGGCACATAAACATGACTACAGTCAGCAGTCGATATGGTAACGAGTCTAGTGTATACATGGGGTAGCCCCCACGGCCGAAATGCCAGATAACTAACACGGGGTAGCCCCCACGGCAGGATTGCCAGAGTAACCGGGAATAAACAAGTCACGTTTTTAACTATGGGGTAACCCCCACGGCAGGATGCCAGATAAAGGAAACTGTTTTCGAAACAACTTAAAACGAACACCCAACCGTGAACTCACTCAACTTGTTGTTGACTCGTTACTACATGCTTTGCAGGTCCTTAGGTTCTTAGCTGGAGCTTGCATGGAGGAGGATCGTTGTGGGACATGGACGACTGTGTGCCATGTTAAACTTGAAACAACTAAACTTATGTTTTGATTTAAAACTTATGCTTCCGCTTGCAACTTAACTATGTTTTGTTGAACACCAATTGTATTGGTTGAACTTTTTATAACTACTTATATGCTTGTTCAATATGATTGGTGGCTGGATCCTGGTCAGTCACGCCTCCAAGCGGTAGTACTCCGCAGGTGGATTTTGGGGGTGTGACAGATTGGTATCAGAGCCATTGGTTATAGAGAACTTGGTTTTAATAAAGGGAAAACGTTTTTGTTAAAACCAGACTATAACCCGTACAGCGCTCAACGGTCCACAACGATGCTTCACTCCACATGCAAGGCTCGACATCCTAGGTGATATGATCTGTGTATATATTGCCTACTTGTTAGTTACATAGTACATTGCTTATGGTATGCTTGATTAGTATAACTACTGTTGCTTGAACACGTGCGTGCTTACTCTATCTTATCGTCGTACTTTCGCAAACCCCTCTCACTCACGTTCTTCTTGATATGAAGATCATGTCTGGACGCGTTAACATGACACAAGCCCAGTTGACGGCTTTGATCAACGAACGAGTTGCCGCAGCACTCGCAGCTGCACACGCAGGAGGTATATCCTGCAGTCCGAACTCATTCTAGGGTCTTTAGGATCCTACTCTCGTGAACCAACCTTTGTGTTAAACTCTGTCTTTTCTTTCACCTACGATAGGTCAGCATGTTCAGCCACCCGTGTGCACTTTTAAGACTTTCATGGACTGCCGACCAACTACTTTTAGCGGCACTGAAGGAGCAGTAGGTCTCCTACACTGGTTTGAGAAGCTAGAATCTGTGTTCGAAATGTGTGAATGCCCTGAGGCGCGCAGGGTGAAGTATGCTACTGGTACTCTCGAGGGTTTAGCCCTCACATGGTGGAACGCTCAGGTTCAGATGCTGGGGTTGGTTGCTGCCAACGCCACCCCATGGGAAACTTTTAAGGAGATGATCAAAGAAGAATACTGCAGTCGTGATGAGATTCACAAACTAGAAGTGGAGTTCTTCAACCTCAAGATGACGGGGTCAGAAATTGAAGCTTATGTGAAAAGGTCGAACGAACTGGCAATTCTGTGCCCTACTATGGTGGATCCTCCCATCAAACGCATCGAACTATTTCTTCAGGGCTTAGTGCCAGAAATCTAGAGTCATGTGACTTCAGCAAACCTCGCCACCTACCAGCAAACTGTCCAGTTGGCTCACCGTCTCACGGATCAGGCGGTGGAGCAGAACAAGTTACCAAAACGCATAGGTGCTGCAACTACTACTGGTACCTCAAGTGACAACAAACGGAAATGGGATGGAACTTCAAGTAAGGGTTCGACCTCTGTTCAGTCCCAGTCTCAGCAGAGGAAGACTGATGACTACAAGAGCCCTAGTCAGCAATCGTCTGGTGGTGGATACAAAGGAAATCACCCCAAATGCAATCGCTGCAGCCTGCACCACAGCGGACCATGCACCAGGGGCAACTGTCATCGGTGCAACAAGCCTGGTCATGCTGCAAAGGATTGCAGGAGCTTATACCCCGCCAATCAGAATCGTCAGCAAGCTCAACAGAACCAGCGCCAGCAACAGCAACATGGTGATAACAAAGGGTGCTTTCAGTGTGGAGCTGAGGGCCACTTCAAGAGAGATTGTCCCCAACTGAACAGGAACCAGAACAACAACAACAACAATAACAACAATCAGGGGAATGGTAACAATGGGAACAACAACAATGGCGCCAGGGGGCGGATGTTTGTGATAGGCCAAGGTGAAGCAAGGAATGACCCCAATGTTGTGGCGGGTAAGTTCCTTCTCGACGACTTTTATGTTTCAGTTTTATTTGATTCGGGTGCCGATACTAGCTATGTGTCACTAGAAGTTAGTCGAATGCTTAAGCGTATTCCAACACCTTTGAACATCAAGCACACCGTAGAGCTAGCAAATGGTAAGAGTTTAGAAGCCACACACATAGTCAAGGGTTGTAAACTTATTCTCGCTGACCAGACCTTCTCAATCGACCTCATCCCTATTGTCTTGGGTAGTTTCGACGTTGTCATTGGGATGGATTGGTTATCCCAACACCGAGCAGAGATTCTTTGCAACGAGAAGGTTGTTCGTATTCCAGGTCCCGATGGTGAACCTCTCATGATTCATGGCGACAAGAGGAGTGCTGTTGAGAACGTCATTTCTCTCCTTAAGGCCCAAAAGTGCTTGCGAAAGGGCCACACTGCTATTTTGGCTCTCGTTACTGACACCTCAGAAAAAGAGAAGAAGATTGAAGATTTCCCAGTTGTACGCGATTATCCAGAGGTATTTCCTGAGGAATTACCTGGTCTTCCGCCTCATCGCCAAGTCGAGTTTCAGATTGAATTAGCTCCTGGAGCTGCGCCTATAGCTCGTGCACCTTATCGTTTAGCCCCATCAGAGTTGAAGGAACTCTCTACGCAACTACAAGAGCTCCTGGATAAGGGTTTTATTCGTCCTAGCTCATCGCCCTGGGGAGCTCCAGTGCTATTTGTAAAGAAGAAGGACGGTACTTTCAGAATGTGCATCGACTACCGGGAACTCAATAAGGTGACGGTGAAGAATCGTTATCCTCTACCGCGTATCGACGACCTATTCGACCAACTGCAAGGGTCGAGCTACTATTCGAAGATCGATTTGAGATCGGGTTATCACCAGCTGAGAGTCCGGGAAGAGGACGTCTCCAAAACAGCTTTCAGGACTCGATACGGGCACTATGAGTTTTTGGTCATGCCTTTTGGGATGACAAACGCACCTGCGGTTTTCATGGACTTGATGAACCGAGTGTGCAAGCCTTACCTGGACAAGTTCGTTATAGTCTTCATCGACGACATCCTGATCTATTCCAAGAGTCGGGAGGAACACGAGCAGCATCTGCGACTTATTCTGGAACTCCTTCGAACAGAACAGCTTTATGCAAAGTTCTCGAAATGCGACTTCTGGCTTCGAGAAGTCCATTTCCTAGGCCACGTGGTGAACAAGGATGGGATTCATGTTGATCCATCCAAGATAGACTCGATTAAGAACTGGCCTGCACCTCGTACACCAAAGGAAATTCGCCAATTCTTGGGTTTGGCGGGATACTACCGGAGATTCATAAAGGATTTTTCTAAGATTGCACAGCCTCTCACCTCACTAACGCAGAAGGGCGTTGTTTATCACTGGGGAGACGCACAGGAGTTGGCATTTCAGCACCTAAAGGATAGACTTTGTAGCGCGCCTATCCTTTCCTTGCCGGAGGGCACAGACGATTTTGTGGTTTATTGTGACGCATCAATTCAGGGTCTTGGTTGCGTGTTGATGCAACGAGACAAAGTTATAGCCTACGCCTCACGCCAACTTAAAGTTCATGAAAAGAACTACACTACGCACGACTTAGAGCTGGGAGCCGTTGTTTTTGCACTTAAGTTATGGCGGCATTACCTGTATGGTACCCAGTGCGCCATCTACACTGACCACAGGAGCCTCGAGCATATCTTCAAACAGAAGGAACTGAATATGCGACAACGACGATGGGTCGAGCTGCTGAATGATTACGAGTGCTCAATCAGGTATCACCCGGGCAAGGCCAATGTTGTGGCTGACGCCCTCAGTCGGAAGGACACCGCGCCTAAGCGCGTACGAGCTCTACAGCTCACGATCCATTCTAGCCTTCCCTCCCAGATACGAGCTGCTCAGATAGAAGCATTGAAACCAGAGAATGTCAGGGTTGAAGCCCTACGCGGATCGAGGCAACGATTAGAACAAAAGGAAGACGGTGCTTACTACGTAACGGGACGCATTTGGGTCCCACACTATGGCAACTTACGAGAACTTGTGATGGATGAAGCACACAAGTCTCGCTACTCAGTACACCCTGGATCAGATAAGATGTATCATGATATCAAAACTACGTACTGGTGGCCTAGCATGAAGGCCCACATAGCAACTTACGTCAGAAAGTGTTTGACTTGTGCGAGAGTCAAGTCCGAATACCAGAAACCCTCAGGCCTACTCCAACAACCAGAGATACCTCAATGGAAATGGGAGCAAATTTCCATGGATTTTGTTACTGGCCTACCTAGATCCCAGCGCGGGAACGATACTATTTGGGTGATCGTGGATCGACTCACAAAATCTGCACACTTCTTGGCTATCAAGGAAACAGATAAGTTCTCCACTCTTGCAGAAATATACATCAAAGAAATCGTTTCGAGGCACGGGGTGCCCACTTCCATTATCTCGGATCGAGATGCACGTTTCGCTTCAGAGCTGTGGCAAGCAATGCACAAATCCTTCGGCTCACGACTAGACATGAGCACAACGTACCATCCTCAGACGGACGGGCAGTCCGAACGCACTATTCAAACCTTAGAAGACATGCTTCGTGCATGTGTAATCGACTTTGGCAACCGCTGGGAAAAGCATCTGCCACTTGTGGAATTCTCGTACAATAACAGCTACCACACCAGCATTAAAGCTGCTCCGTTTGAGGCATTGTACGGACGTAAATGCCCGTCACCTCTTTGTTGGGCAGAGGTGGGAGATAGTCAGATCACTGGTCCAGAATATGTGGTAGATACAACCGAGCAAATCGCTCAGATACGAAAACGCATGACGGCCGCTCGTGAACGTCAGAAAGTTTACGCCGACATGGGCAGGAAACCACTTGAGCTCCAGGTTGGGGAGCGGGTACTACTCAAAGTTTCACCCTGGAAGGGTGTGGTTCGTTTTGGTAAACGCGGCAAACTTAACCCACGATACGTTGGACCTTTCGAGGTCATTGAGAAAATAGGCAGGGTGGCCTACAGACTGAACTTACCAGCGGAACTCGGTGCAATTCATAACGTTTTTCACGTGTCGAATCTGAAGAAGTGTCCGTCAGATGAGACCCACGTAGTTCCTTTGAAGGAACTCACTATCGACGAGCAGTTACGATTCGTCGAGGAACCAGTCGAGATCACGGACCGGGATGTTAAGGTCCTCAAGAGCACTAGAATACCTCTCGTTCGAGTTCGTTGGAACTCACGTCGCGGCCCAGAGTTCACCTGGGAGCGCGAAGATCAGATGAAACATAAGTATCCCCAACTGTTCACAAACAGTACAACCACTACTGAGGCCGAAGCTACGGAATTTCGGGACGAAATTCCAGATCAACGGGGGGTGGATGTGACACCCCAGGAAAACCGGGAAAACCATACAACTTAACTAGCTTCCTCAGTGAGTGCCTACCAAATTTCGGGACGAAATTTCTTTCAACTTGGGGATGATGTGACAACTCGAAATTTAGAACCTTTCGTTGTATGCTCGAACGATTAGTGACTAATTGATTTGATGAATTAATGAATGATAAGTGAGCCTTTATATGATTATGTGTTATGTTACATGTATGCTTGTGCGTATGTATGCGAGTATGTATATGAACCGAGACAACACGAACCCGACTCGAGACCATGTGGTCTCGAGTGAACAATGACTCATGGGCCGGTTGGGCCACACACATACACTTAGCCTATTTCGAAACCCATTAGGGTGCACTTGAAGCTAGTATATAATCCGATTGTTAGCCATCTTCACCATTTTGGACAACACTTCTACTCTCCTCTACACACACACTCTCCATTCTCTCACTAAAACCCTAGACACCAAGCATCACACTCTTCTCCTCACTCTCGGATCAACCGGTGACAGTAGGACTAGCGGATCGGCTCTCACACACACACACTCGGAAGCTTCACACTCATCTTCAAAACCCATCAATCGGTTAGTGATTTCATGATGTTTGTGGTTGTTTAATAATGGTATGAATGATATGATTAACTAGGGTAGTTGTATGCTTGATGATGTTTGTGAACCGGATATGTATGATTGTTGATAATCGGATAACATGTTTTGATTTCGGGTATGTTGCATAATGAACACACAATATCTTATGTCTAAATATGATTCAAATCATTAAATGAGAATGTTCATGAAACCGGCTTGCATATTTGTATAGAGAGCATCATGTTAATCGGATTAGGGTGGATTTGGAAATGTTATTAGATGACTTGAAACCATTAGATGAATATGTTCAAATGTTTGATTGTTGTTCATGATTATATGTTGTAATTAAGGATAAAAACCCGGAAATAAGATGAACAAGTTTGAATAAGCAATATGAACTACTTGAATGTTTGAAGAACATGATGAATATGATATGAACATGGTTGAATATTTGAAATCTGCTTGTTTGATCCATTTTAGGAAATTGTTAGACAAATAAACATGTTTATGAGAGTAGTACAGACTGTTTCATGAAATCAAATTCTCATTGGATAGTACACTGTTCCGGATCAGCAGTTGTCCAACCGAAACCATCAGTTGCGGCTCGAAACCACTGCTTAATGAGTCGAAATCCCCGGTTGCGACATCAGTTGCGAGTCGCAAACACCTAGTTGCGACTCGAAACCACACATGATCAGCACACCAACCTTGTGACTCGAAACCACAGTTGCGAGTCCAGTTGCGACTCGTAACCAAAACAGCACGAACCGAAACCGTGGTTGCGAGTCCGGTTGCGACTCGAGCCCATGTGCATGTACACACTATTTGGGCTCTCACTGTTACGGGCCGAAGTGCTTGGGCCGGACTATTGGGCCTTGTTCGCTTGTATACTGAACTCATAAGTGTCTTTGTGAACCGTATGGTTATGAGTGTATGCCATAAATTATACCTGCATGCTACCTGCTATTATACGTGTATGCCATACGTGCACTACTTGAATACGAACCTGATTGTATGATACAACTATGATAGGACGTGAGTAGCCACAACATTGCTTGTTTGACTTTTCTGTGTTTCTACCGAGCAAACCAAGGTGAGTTCACACCCTCTACAAAGCATGGGATTCCCTGGGTTGGGAATGGGGTTAAGGAACTGGGTTCCTCGTCCTCCTTGGGTAGGACAGCAAAGGTTCAGGAATGTAATTCCTCGTCCTCACGGACAGATAACTCGTACTAGACCAAAACTCTATCACGAAGTCCCTCATTTTTATATCGACTTAATCGCCGGGCCAATGGCGAGCGGGTCATTAGTTAGATAGCGCTATTTAGGTCTGACAAACCTCACACCGTGCCGCAGAGGACGGGCGTGAACTAATGGATCTGGGGCACATCAATGATGATAGACATTGACAGTTTCAGGGCACATAAACATGACTACAGTCAGCAGTCGATATGGTAACGAGTCTAGTGTATACATGGGGTAGCCCCCACGGCCGAAATGCCAGATAACTAACACGGGGTAGCCCCCACGGCAGGATTGCCAGAGTAACCGGGAATAAACAAGTCACGTTTTTAACTATGGGGTAACCCCCACGGCAGGATGCCAGATAAAGGAAACTGTTTTCGAAACAACTTAAAACGAACACCCAACCGTGAACTCACTCAACTTGTTGTTGACTCGTTACTACATGCTTTGCAGGTCCTTAGGTTCTTAGCTGGAGCTTGCATGGAGGAGGATCGTTGTGGGACATGGACGACTGTGTGCCATGTTAAACTTGAAACAACTAAACTTATGTTTTGATTTAAAACTTATGCTTCCGCTTGCAACTTAACTATGTTTTGTTGAACACCAATTGTATTGGTTGAACTTTTTATAACTACTTATATGCTTGTTCAATATGATTGGTGGCTGGATCCTGGTCAGTCACGCCTCCAAGCGGTAGTACTCCGTAGGTGGATTTTGGGGGTGTGACAGAACCGCTCTTAGATCACATTCTGGACCGCTCATTCGTACAGATTTAGTTCTGGTTCGCTCCAAATTAGTAGTCTCTGGTCCGCTCGAACGGACATTGTTGCTGGACCGCTCCAAAGATTCATTCTGGTTTGCTTCAGTGAACAACATCTGATTCGCTTATTTGAACAAAAGTTGGTCCGCTTTTAATGACAAAATCAGTAGATTCGCTTATTTGGTCATCAATAGATCTGCTCTTCTGAGCAAAAGCTGATTTCGCCTGAATTGTCATCAGTTTGCAACCCAAGACAGATAATTGGCCCTATCATCGAACATAGATTAAATAGTGCTCACAATCATTGAGATCATCGGCCGAATCAAATTGAGTTCATTGTCACCGACCCATATGAAGTATTAATTGAATTGTCGGACAATTGATTTTGCTAATATCAAGTTTGCATGTGTCAGAAGCGCATGTGAATTCATAGTATTGAATTGAAACTTAAGGTTGTAGGTTCAATTAAGTGGTATCCTACAAGTGATTGAATAAAAAACGGTTCTATCATCAGTCACCTTATATTGGTCCAATCATTAATCAACAACATTTAAACATTCAAGAGGTCAAAAGTCAAGAGGTCACATTATCATTAATCATTCTGAAAGTCAAGAGGTGATCAGAACCATTTAATTTGCATGTGATTTTTGATATTTGTCGGATAAGTGGATTTGTGCCAAAAGTTAAAGCAATTCATATTGCTTGGTTTGAAATCACATCAGGTCAAAGCTGTCTGCACAGTGTGTCAACTTTCAGTCCATGCAAAATATTCACCAGTCCGAGTATCAGTTTATTTCAGTTGTTTAATAGTGTTTAAACTGATTGTGTGTTTGTTTATTTCAGGTATATTTTTAAAAGGTGATCTATGTTGGACTTAATATTTCGCTTAACGAGATTGTCTTGATAAACGTGTTTACGAATCATGGATATCAATTTCTTTAAAATGACAAAAGAAACACTTGATAGAATAAATGTATTAAAGAAAGAATTTGATTCATTTTCAGGTTATCTAGGAGAAAGTACAAAAAGTATCATTGCGAGGTATAGTCATCTTGTTCGCTCAATGTCTGAGAAGGGTATTAAAAAAGAATCAGAAGAATGGGTTGAAAAATTTGTCAGTGCTTTACCTCAAGAAGAATGGAAAAATTATATCTTAAATTTGAAGATTTCTGGAGAATTTTCCCAACTGACAATTTGTCCACTCATTAAAAAGATTGAAGAACAAATGGTGATCAATGCTGAGAAGAAGAAAAGTCAAAGTGGAAAATCAATATTAAAGAATAGCAAGAGTAAAGGTGTTCAAGTGGGAGAAGAACAGACTGAAGAGATTTCAGTTTTGAAAGATGAGAAGAAAACTGATAAGAAACATATTTTTGATTTGCAAGAAAATTGTGAGAGGTTGAAATCTGAAAATGACAAACTGTTAAATGATTTGAACAGTTTGACATTAGAAAACAAGGTTTTGAAAGAGAAAGAACAAGATTTTGAAAGCAAAAAGAAATCTTCCGAAGATGAAGATTTCTGGATAAAATTAGAGAACAAAAATCTGCAAGCAAATGAAACAAAATTTCAAGAACAGTTAAAAGTTTTGGAAAATGAAAAATCTGTTCTTGAAAACATTAAAATTGAAAATGAAAAAACAATCAAGTCTCATCTTGAACGAATATCTCAGCTTGAAAATGAAGCAGAGAATTCAAGGAACAAAATTGATGAGCTTGAAAAGAAATTGAAAGGTTTTGTGACTTCATTTGTGTTCCCCTGTCCAAAATCGATCAATTCTGTTCCAATAAGTGACTATGTCACAAACTTTGACAAAGTCAAAGTTGAAGATTGTGATGAGAAAACTGATGATGAAAATGAGGATTTTTATTCAGCAGACGAATCTGATTCAGAGTCTGATGCTGAAAATGAGAAAAAGAAAATATTTTTGAAATTAAAAGAAAAGTTTCAGAAAACTGTTCTGCAATCAACTGAAAAGGGAGAATGCTCTACGCAAAAACCTTTGAAGAAGAAAGTGGAACAGAAACAAAAAGTTAAAAATTCAGAAAATGGTCAAAACAAGAATAAAAGCTCATCAGTTCAATCATCCAATCGTAATAAAAAATCACAAAAATTAGAAAATCAAAACTCAAAAATTGTTGGTAATAAGTGGTGCAGGTTTGACCACAGTGCTTCAAAGCCAAATCCAGTTTTCAGGAGGGATGATGATCACCACAAAGCCAGACAATGCTATGATCTAAGTGTTTGGTGTGAAAAAGGTGATTGGTACGATAACAGAGTGTGTTACCGATGCGGCTATCAAGGACACATTGCTGTTAACTGCCAGAGTTGGAGTTTTGAATCAAGAAGATGTTTTAACTGCAACATCATTGGTCATATTGCTAGAGATTGCTCAATGAGATCAAAGAGAAGATCGAGGGCTGAATCTCAGAAAATGCCAATGAAGAAACCAGTCAATGTCAAAGCAAAGCCCAAGGAACAGAAAGTTCAAGAACCTAAAGTTCAAGAACAGAAAGTTCTTAAACCGAAAGTGAAGCTTTCACAGGGGCAAAAAGACAGACTCCGGAAGAAGAGGAAGAAGGCGAGAGAGTATCTCGAAAGGATTTTGTCCTCGGGTTCACCGGATAGATCGAATAAGAGTTCTGATGAATCAACTCCCTCAACTGCAAAGTCAAGCAAGACAAATTCATCAGATACAAATCTGAGGACGAAAAAGGAAAAGAAGAAGGTGAAAATTGGTGGCGATGAATTTATTTCTTCGGAAACAAAGGAGCCACATGTCGGTGATGAATCTGACATGGTAAAGTCAGACAAGCCACCTTCAGGCGATGAATCTGACGTGTTGAAGTCAGATAAGCCATGTGCAGGCAATGATTCTGGTACATCAAAGCCAGAGGAGCCTTTGGTTGAGGTAGAAATGGAGAATTCAGGTTTAACAATGGATGATGCAAATTTTCCACCATTGTTGAACAAAAATTCAAAATCACCCAAGGACCGTCAGGCTTGGGTGAATTTGTTTAAATGAAAAACCTGACATGCCGGAGATCCCAAGTTTATATCGTGGATCAGGAATCGGCATCTTTCTAATGTTTGAAGATTTTGGTTGAAAGATTTTGATAGTGTTTGAATGTTTACAGGTTGAAGGAATACGCCGGAGCTTCCAGGTTGGTAAGTGCGAAGCAGGAATCGGCATCCTGATTGGTAAAATGGTGATGTAGACGTAATATTCCTACAAGTGGTATTGTGTGTTTTTACAAGTGGTTATTTTTTCAATTGGTTTAGAGATTGCTTGAATGCAAATGGTAAATCAGGGACATTAATTTGTACTTGATTTACTAAATATGCCAAGAGACAATATGATGAACCACATCCCCAACTTTACAAGTGGTAAAAACAAACTTATTTTCCGGAAAAATCATTTTGATTAAAACAAACTTAAGTGTTTTGAAATCTTAATGAGAAAATGGTTTGTTGTGAAGGGGAGTTCTGATTGTTTATGCCAAGTGAATGGCGAATTGAGGTGATTCGATATTAGTTGTCACGTTATTGTACAGTTTGTTTTCAAATTTCCTAAAATGTGTTTGCATTTTAGGGGGAGTAGAAAATTTTTAGAAAATCCAAAAACATTTGAAAATTTGAAAAAGCCAAAAACATGATAAAATTCAAAATGAGTTTTTGTTGCATAAAAGAGGAAATGATAGTACATTAGTGGACAATCACAGCATGCTAAAGAAATGTAAAGTTTAAAATGTGATAAACGGTCTCACTGATGATGTGCCAGAAGGTTTTTGCACATTTAGTAAATTGTGACGAGATATAAACATAAATTTCAAACTTGCTTGTTCTGTGGGTTAACACAAACTTGGATATATAGGTAACCCCTGAAATCTTGTTTGAAAGGTCCCTTATTCTGAGATACTAGGTCTTTATGCTCAGTGATATCTGGGGTATTATCCCGGGACTTCTGCTGAAAGAAATTTCTGACCTAGTCCCCGGATAATGCTTTCTGCAAATGCTTGAAACATAGCATCGCCCTCAGCAAGCTGATGAAACAATAAAATTGATAGTCGCTGCTGTTGTAATGCAAAAGATCCTCTAAAGGGGACACACTAAAAGTCGAAGCCGTCATCTCTCTGCGTATCGAAAGATCGACCTGAGCTCTCACGGCCCTCGCACTATAATTTATTCCCTGACAGATATCATCTGTGGTATACTCACCTGTAAGACTGAATATTGGGATCTGGATACGGGAGTATATTCAAGTAGTGGGACACACGGATAAGTTCAAGTGCTTAAATCATTAATATCGTATCTCGGATCAATTGAACTTTGTGTGAAAATTTAAGTGGATCAATATACTGACAATCTAGGTGAATCGTTTAGAACTTAAAATGAAATGAAGCTTAACGGTGTTGGTGATTTGTCTCAGAAACTGATATGATCCTCTTTTACAAAACTCACAAAAATATTGTGTGTAAATATTTTATTTCTGCATTTTAATCTCTCAGAAAATCCAAAAAGATTTTGTGTGTGTTTTAGCATAACTTTTTGAAAAAGTCAAAAAGATTTTCGACAACTGATGTTGGAAAACTGATTTTCAAAATTCCGACTGCTAAACATGATGAGCAGCATTTGAGGGGGAGTGTTTGTGTAAATCTAACTGTTTTTGTTAAATCTAACCTTCTTCAAGTGGTTCATCATAGATATTTGAGAGAGAGCCTGAGATGTTGCAATTATATGTTTGTTTTAGTGATTATGATAGTCATGTATTGGTGCACAGGTATTTGATATGTGATAAAATTAGAAAATTTATGTCTGGGTTAAGATTGTGCAGGTAGCCAGGTTTCGATATTCTGAAAATCTCTGTTGGAAGAGAGCCAAGTTTCGATCCTGGAAATTAATTCTGAAAGCCTGTGTAGATTAGACAATGATCCTGAAGATGTTACTGAAGAACAAAAGAATGCCAGTAAATCAAGAAGGGGAGTCTGAAGATTGAGAGAAGAGAAAGCCCAGAGACTGATCTAGATTGAAGATGTGAAGACACAGTTTTGCAGTCAGAGTATATAAGCGACTCCATCAACATCTGAGGGGGAGTCTGTTGGTGCACTACATCTGTTGATTACGTCTAGGTGTCTAGGATCAGGTCTTATGTTGTATTGTATAGCATAGGGCACGTTTTACGAGAAAACAGGAGTCTGTATAGGTGTTACATGTCTGGTCCGCTTATATGGACATGTCTGGTCCGCTTATTTGAACATGTCTGGTCCGCTTATATGGACATGTGACACATAAGCGAACCAGAAACTCTATATATAGGAGTCATTAGGGTGGACCTCATAACAGGAATGTGAAATTCCACACCGAAGCTCTGCCGATGTGAAGATCGAGTTGTAAAACGTTTCAAATCAATAAAACAAGCAGTTAGGAAGAAGAACAAGCTACTTCTACTTGCATTTCTTATTATTCTGCATCTGAAACGCAAGAGACAACCTCTGAACGACTCGTTCGGGTCAGCAATCGATCCTACAATTGTAATGATAAAATAAATAATATAAGTTATATACAAAAAAATATAAATGTTATAAACATACCAATGTATTAACAGTTTGATCATTGAAAACATGGCAAAAGGCCTCTATGTATTTCCTATTCGGCAAATAGGACATCGATGTAAACAAACTGATGTCTAGATCACAACGTGGATAAGGTGTTTCCTTGAAAAAAGGTGTGAGTATATAATTATAGGGATTAATTTTCCTGAACGGAAGTATACATCCCTCAGATAAAGAAAGGTCAGCCACAACCTTTGACGATCCTTTCGTAAAAGCAAAAGCACCATTGTTATTGGAAAAGTTTACGTTCCAAACTTTTTCATTTATGCACTTTATAACCACAATATTATCACCAGCCGCAGAAGATAACCGTATCTTAGAAAACCGAATAGGTATAACCTTTAAAGTAAACATAAACATAATCACTGATAAATAAAAGAATTAAAATATTCCAAAAATAAATGGACATGCAGTCGAAAACATTGATAAAGAACATAAGAGTACCAAGAATTCTTTAGTTAGTGAGGACATAGATTTGTAAAAAGACATCCTCGCAGTTGTAATGGTGATCCTGTCATAAGAAACAAACATTGATAAGAAAATAATGTTATTCAGTTAACAAAAATAAATTACCATAAAAAGATAGATTCTAACAAATATTGATTACGATTCCGTTAAGCATAAAAAACCCTAAAATCCATTAATCAATACTAAAATATGAACAATTTAACTGATATCTAATAATCAATAATAAATCAACATGCAAAGAAACCCTAATATCAATATACACTAAAATACACGGATAATAAAAAAGAAAAATTTCAAAAATTAAAAGTTATAATCATGAATCCGGAAACAAAATACCATAAAAATCAAATTACACAACCATAAAAAATGATCATTATAAAAGAAAAAAAACCTAATAATTCAAAATGCAAAGAACAGATCAAAAATAAAAACAATGAAATCTGAAAGAGACTAAACTGAACAAAAAAAAATAAAAAATTTTAACTTTTTCTGAGGAAAATCAAGAAAAAGGTAACCTAAAAGTCTAAATATTCATCAACAAACGAAAACAAACATGGATTTCACAAAGGTTCGAAGTAAAAAGGCGATATTACTCAGAAATATAATACGAATCTTTCGTTCAACATCAACAAACGAAAACAAAGATGGCTTTCCTACAAATGAATAGATGATATAAAAGAGTATAATAAGGAAGAAGAAGACGATCAGACAGAGGGAAAAGTATAAAAATTAAGATTGTTAGTTTTATACCTTCAATGTGTGAATCGATTGATGATGAATGCAGTGAAGATTGAAGGTTAGCTATACAAGTGAAAAGATTTGGAAGAGATATGATGAAGATAGTGGGAGAGAACCGAGGAAGTTAGAGAGAGAAATAGGCTGCTGGTAATGATGAAGTAAGAAACGGATTCCCAAAGCCTGTTATTATATATGATCCGAATTCAATGGGTCGGTTTACCAAAAAGAAAGGATCCGCGTGATATTTCGATGCATGTCCATTTTCCCGCCAAAACCCAATCCTAGAGGCTCTAATCTAATGCCACATCAGCCCAAATCCTTTCATTTATTATATATAATAGATATAATATAACCACTAAAATATATTATATATATCACTTATATATATTGATGCATAGTTACTAATGTTTAAATTCCAGTTATAGTTTGTAATAGATGCATATATATATGAAAATAGTAAAGGTCGCAATGATCGACGCTTTTGGTTCAATGTGTTTGAACAATTGTTTGTTTAATTTATTGTGTGATATTAATACCTGATAATGTTTACAATGTGTCAAACGAAGTAAATCAGGAAATCCAGAATAACAATGATAACGGAAACCAAGTGGATAAAAGTGCTATAGAACACATAGTAGCTCAAGGAATCATAGATGCCATGCCCTTTATTATTGACACTATTAATAAAAAGGCAGAAAACAATAATTCTATAATCGGAAGTAAACGTATGCCGAACGAGCCAAGTCACAACGTAAATGAAAATCACAGACTACTTATCCAAGCTCCGATTCCAAAAAGAAGAAGCACCATCTCATATGGTTGTTCTTATAAAGAATTCTTATCATGCAAACCGATAGAATTCTCAGGCAATTAAGGAGCCATTTCAGCATTGCGCTGGATAGAAAAGACAGAAGCAGTTTTAAAAATAAGTAAGTGTGCAGATGAGGATAAGAGCATGTATGCTTCTAACCTCTTTAAGAATGCAGCTTTAGAGTGGTGGAATACCATTCTTCAGTCAAGAGGAACTGACAGAGTTTATAGTATAGAATGGAACAACTTTAAGGAAATAGCTGAAAGGAATCTGTCCTCCTCATGAAAAGGAACAGATTGCTAATAAGTTCCTAAATCATAGAATGATTGGGGTAGATTGTAGGGAATATACCACCACATTCTTTGAATATGCAAGGATAGTACCAACCCTAGCCTCACCAGAACCAGTATTAATCTCCCGTTACATCTGGGGATTAATCAGTGAGATCAGAAATATAGTCAAGGCAGCAAGACCACCAACGATAGAAGAAGCACTGGAACTTGCTAACACTCTGACATATGAATTGGTACGCACACAAGAGGAAAACCAGAAGAAGAATTTAGCTCAAAAGATTACCCAAGAACTACGTTATGGTAATTCCTATCGCGGAAAAGGAACAGGTTCTTCCTCTTCACCCTACTGCAAGTCATGTAAGAAGAAACACTCAGGAAAGTGTGATGTGTACTGCAACTACTGCAAGATACCAGGACATAAGGAAGACGAATGTAGGAAGAAAGCTAGTGCCCGAATATGCTACTATTGTGGAGAAGTTGGTCATATCAAACCAAACTGTCCGAAACTAGCTCTAGCGGCAAACAACAAAGCAAAGGAAAGCCAGAGCATTCGTTCTGACAGCTGAAGAAGCTAAGATGATTCCGGATGTGATTGTCGGTACGTTTTTAGTTAATGATGTTTATGTTAAAGTATTATTTGACTCTGGTGCAAACCAAAGTTTTATAAATACTTCTTTCTGCAAAGTTCTCAATCAACCATTAACTAAACTTCACCAAGACTGTCTGGTGGAGACGGCAAATGGAAGTTCTATCAGAATAAGAGAAATCCTCCAGGAAGGAAAGATAGAAATTTTATATCATAAATTTACTACTAACCTCTTACCAATGGATCTAGCCGGATTTGATGTGTTAATAGAAATGGATTGGTTGGTAGCCAATCATGCACGTATTTTGTGTGATCAAAAGTTTGTAGAAGTAGATATGCCAACTGGTGAAAGGATCACAATTAAAGGAGACAAACCAACGAGAACAACAAAATTCATCTATGTGATGCAAGCTGCAAGCTACGCACGGAAGGGAAGAATGGTATGTATGATTTCAGTAATCATTAACACTAAAGGAAAAGAATTAAAAAATATTCCCGTAATATCTAAATTCTCATATGTTTTCCCAGAAAAGTTGCCTGGGTTACCGCTAGATCGAGAGGTTGAATTCAGAATTCACCTGATACCAGGAACAACACCGATTACCAAAGCACCCTAGTGCCGATAGAGATGCGGGAATTAAAGAAACAACTTGACGAATTACTAGAGAAAGGTTTTGTACAACCGAGTTCATTGCCATGGGGAGCACCGGTGTTGTTTGTCAAGAAGAAAGATGGATCGATGCGTATCTGCGTTGATTACCGAGAATTGAATAAGGTTACGATTAAAAATCGGTACCCACTATCGAGAATCGATGATCTATTCGATCAACTTCAAGGAGACAGATTCTTTTCTAAGATCGATTTACGCTCAGGATATCATCAATTGAAAGTACAAGAAGAGGACATTCCTAAGGCTACTTTCAGAACAAGGTACGGTCATTATGAATTTACCGTCAAGCCATTTGGTTTAACCAATTCCCCAGCCGCATTTATAGACATGATGAACAGGATATGTAAACCATACCTGGATAAATTCATAATTCTCTTTATATATGATATTCTAATTTACTCTAAGTGTAAAGAGGAACATGCGGAACATTTGCATATACTCCTGACATTGTTGAGAAAAGAAAAGCTTTATGCTAAATTCTCAAAATGTGAATTCTGGTTACAAGAAGTACAATTTCTAGGACACTTGGTTAATTATGAAGGAATTCATGTGGATCCCACAAAGATCGAAGCGATTACCAAATGGAAAGTCCCTGAGTCACCTACAGAAGTGAGAAGTTTTCTTGGATTGGCAGGATATTATAGACGTTTTTTATTCATGATTTCTCTAGAATAGCCATTCCATTAACTAAACTAACTTGCAAGACAGTTAAGTTTGAATGGGGACCAAAACAAGAGGAAGCATTCAAGATTTTGAAGCAGAAATTAACTAAGGCACCAATACTCGCTTTACCAAAAGGAGTTGAAGACTTTATAGTCTACTGTGATGCCTCCAAGTTAGGATTTGGATGTGTGTTGATGCAACGTCAAAAGGTGATTACTTATGCCTCTAGACAGCTTAAGAAGCATGAAGAGAATTATACAACTCATGATCTAGAGTTAGGAGCAATAATTTTTCCCCTTAAAATTTAGAGACATTATCTTTATGGTAGTAAGTTTGTTGTATTCACCGACCATAAGAGTTTAAGATATGTCTTTGGACAAAAGGAATTAAACATGAGGCAGAGACGTTGGATAGAAATTCTTAGTGATTATGGTTGTGATATCCAGTATCATGCAGGGAAAGCTAATGTGGTAGCTGGTGCTTTAAGTAGAAAATACCATGAGAAGCCAAAAAGGGTACGTGCTCTCAGATTAAACCTGCAGGTAGATTTAAATGAACAAGTGAAAAAGATACAAGAAACAACAATCAAGGATAATGATAAAGGTTTGAAAGGAATGATTAAAGAATTAGAAAAAGGAACAGATGGAAGTTGGAGATTCCATAAGAAAAGAATTTGGATACCTATCCAAGGGAACCTACGAAGCCAAATTCTAGAAGAAGCACATAAATCTAAGTATACGACGATTCCTGGAAGCGATAAGATGTATCAAGACCTAAGAAAGAATTTATGGTGGATACGAATGAAAAAGGATATAGCAAACTATGTTGCTAAATGTTTAACTTGTTCACGGGTTAAAGCTGAACAACAGAAACCTTCAGGATTACTTCAGCAATTGTGTCTGACAGAGACAGCCGTTTCACTTCTCATTTTTGGACAAGTTTCCAAAAAGCAATGGGAACCAAATTAAATCTAAGTACAGCTTATCATCCTCAAACGGACGGGCAAAGTGAAAGGACAATCCAAACAATGGAAGATATGCTTAGAGCTTGTGTGATTGATTTTGGAGGAAATTGGGATGACCACTTACCTTTAATAGAGTTTTCTTACAACAATAGCTATCATACCAGCATTAATGCTGCACCATTTGAAGCACACTATGGACGAAAATGCCAAACACCAGTATGTTGGGCAGAGATCGGAGAAAAACAACTGTCAGGACCTGAGATTGTGCAAGAGATAACTCACAAAATTATTCAAGTCAAGGAAAGACTGAAAGCAGCACGAGATCATCAAAAGAGTTATGCAGATAACAGACGCAAACCACTAGAATTTCAAGTTGGAGACAAGGTATTGTTAAAAGTCTCACCATGGAAAGGAGTTGTCAGATTCGGTAAAAGAGGAAAGCTAAGCCTAAGGTATGTTGGACCATTTGAAATTATTAAACGAATAGGACCAGTAGCTTATCAACTACAGTTACCAGAAGGAATGGCAGGAATACATGATGTATTTCATGTATGTAACCTCAAGATATGTTTAGTAGACGAATCATTGGTAATACCTCTTCAAGATATAGAGGTATATGAAAAGCTTAAGTTTGTAGGAAAACCCATTCAGATTGAAGATAGAAAGATCAAGAATCTCAAACAAAAGAGATTAGTTTTGGTCAAAGTAAAATGGGATTCAAGGAGAGGATCAGATGACACACCCCAACCGATGGAGGAAACATCGGAGTGAGACGAACGAGATTGCTCGAGACTTCACAACACTATTTGCGACAATAATTTAAAGTAAACAGATTTCATTTCATTTCAAAGTGTCAAGTTACAATACATCGAATTCAAAATACAACAACTGTTTCAAATACAACAATGATATTTTAAGCAAATACAACATAGTTCAAAATTGATACAACAACAAAATCTAGAAATTCTAAGTGTGTATCTAGGGAATCCCTACTAAGTTTCATCCATCTCAACATCATCAACCTGCAATATGTTTGAAAATACGTGGTTCAATACAAAAGTATTGGCGAGTATACAAGTTTAATACATAACATAAGTATAAAAATGATTTAAACAAATCCACATGACACACCTAGTTATCAAGATTAATGTAAAACTGGCATGCGAATAACAAGTCAACCCTCTGATTACGCAAGTATAAATGAATGAATAACTTAACATGACCTCACGTTCACGGGTGGTGTGTTACTCCTATGGCGCTACACATGTTAAGTTGAGGCTCGTATAAAGTTAATGACAAGTTCATTACATAAGAATCACCCAGAAAACACGAATAAAGCATAACATATTGGTAAGCATATATTGGATTGTTTGTATATTTGCATAAAAGTAGGTATGTTGAGTGTGTTTTGTATATGTAAACATGATGCACCCAAAAAGTGTAAAAACGGTAAAATGGGTCAAGTATACTCACAGTTTGCGAAGAAATTTCCACTTAGTGAGTTTGACGAGTCTTGAGTTGTTGGAACACCGAAGTTACCAATTTTGGTTCTTGAACTCTTTGCCCAAAGTTGAAAATCATGGAGATTTGAGAGAGTTTGGAAGTAATTTGTAGGTGGTGCAAGTGTTTGGAAGGTGTTAGGGTTGGTATTTATAAGAGGGTTAAGTGGTTGGGATTTAAATGAAGGTTGTCGAGAGTTAGGAGGGGTATTAAATGAGTTGGTTGGAGGTTAGAAGGTGGGTTTGGGGTATTAAATGAGTTAGTTATAGGTTAGGACATTAAAGAAAGTGGTTGGAGAGATGAATTTTTTTTTATTTTTAGTCCTTACACTTGTATTGTTGGTTATTTTATTCTATAAATGTGTATGCATGTATAAAATAAGTATGATACATGTATGAATGTGATTCCGAGAAAAATATAATCTCGATGTATGTCTCAGTTTTAAATTAAAACGTGTATTTCGTGACTGATTACATATTATGCATGTATGATTAAACAAGGTTGATATAAAAATACGATTACCATTATGATCAAAGTCTCGAGATTACAAGGATTGAAATGAAATAAGAATACAAGTTTCTAAAAATAAAAATGTGAATACAACTTTCTAAATATGGAAAGTACATAAAATGCGGAGCATTACATCAAAATACACATGGGAGCTCGAATCAGAAATGCAAAGGAAGTATCCATACCTATTCTAGTGAATCTCGAGGACGAGATTTAAACCAAGGTGCGGAGGATTTAACAATCCTCGAAAATGCCCTAAAACGCTCCGTAAACAAGAAACAGAACCCGTATAACTTTAATTTTTATTAAAAACAAATAAAATCATTATTTTTACTCGGTCGAGGGCCGCGACAGGATCCTCCGAGTGTGTCGCGGGGTGTTACAGCCTGTGTCTAGCCGAGTTCTCCTTGTGCCACGTGTCCAACACTTGGCAGGTCTAGGTTCATGACTAGGCAACCCTAGTCGTAGCTAGGGTGCCCTCGCGGGGCGCGACAAGCAAAGGTGGGGGTGGTCGCGGGGCGCGAGAGACCCCTGAAACACCTATAAATGGAGCCTTTGTTCAGCATTTCAAATCGTTCAACTTCTTTTTCTCTCTCGGTCTCTATAATCCGAAAATAGCAAATAAAATACCCCTAAAAACACGAAGCTCTTCCCCGTTGTAAGTATTTTAAACCCCGATCACTAATTCGTTACCCTACCCGATTGATCTAGAACCCAGCAACGCATGTCAAGGCTCTGCCTGACTAAGTACGTTGGGGTTCTGATGTGTGTAAAATGCAACACATAAATTATATCAAATGAGGCATAAAACTAACCCTTTTTTAGTACTAATGTTGGAAAAGTGTGTTTTTGTCTTCCTTTTATATTTTCAGGACCAAATAAGCTTAAAAGAACAAAAGGAACAAATATTCAGCAAAAACTAACATAAATACAAAGAAAAGGAATAAACGTGGCATGCCCGACCCCTCGACAGCATCTCTACAAGCAAAAACAAGAAACAGAAGGCTGACCACGGCCCGTGCCCACTGGACACGGGGGCGTGGTCAGATGTCTGCAGAAATGGACAAAGTTGTGGAAGCTTCTACGCCCACCATAAGTGATTATATATACTTGATCACATTATAAACCCATTCCCACAATAAGTGAGTTTTTGAGCCTTTATTGAGCATACAAGCATACAACTAAATGCTCATTTTTCGTTTCTTGTGTGAATAGCCGCTTGGTCCTTACGACTCTAGAACTTGCCACGACGATACATTCCCGGTCCTTACCAACTCAAACCCAAGTAAGTAAATGATAGAGGCATTACGACTAACCCATTTTTCCTTTCAACACCATTATTTTTCATTTTCTTTATCACCTACCCAAAATCCCCCTAGTTAACCCCTTTGAGCCTAAACCTTTTCATTTCTAAACCCACAAAACAAACACCTTTACCCACCAAAACCTTTTTCTTTTCAACCCTTTATTTTAGTAAAAAGCTCGGTTTTCTTGTGACGCTTCTTTATCAAAAAAAACATGAAAGTCTAGCAATAAACAAACAAAGTCCTCAATGAAACTTTGTTTTAAAATGCTTAGTTTGAATAAAAGTCACAAAAACAAAATGTTTTACGATGACCGACGCTTTTTACGCTTTTAGCCCTTTCTACTAACCACTAACCCAAAACTACCGACCTTTAGCCCAAGCCTAACCCTTTCCCAAGTCCTCTTGATATTTACAGAGGTTTATAGTTAAAAAGGAGGAGGATTGATTGCTTGGCAAGCATATGGTAGAAGTAAGTTCCATGCTGGTCTCGAGTGTTTCGCAAAAATACATCTTCGGCCGAGTGTTGAGTGATCTCCCGTAAGGTTTGTGAACTTGTATATAAATGGAATTTTAAAGAGGCATGTTATGCCCAAATAAGTAATTTCTCTTATGAATCGTTCTAAATAAATCATAACGAATAGGATTGTAAATAGTATAAAAATAAAACCCAATAAAGATCTTGGATTCCGGACACTCAAGAGAAGCCCAAAACTTATCTTCTACCCATTCCATTTGGGTGTGTAAGCTATAAAATAAAGAGTTTTGCTTGAGGACAAGCAAAGATTCAAGTGTGGGGGTATTTGATGTGTGTAAAATGCAACATATAAATTATATCAAATGAGACATAAAACTAACCCTTTTTTAATGTTGGAAAAAGTGTGTTTTTGTCTTCCTTTTGTATTTTGAGGACCAAATAAGCTTAAACGAACAAAAGGAACAAATATGCAGCAAAAACTAACACAAATACAAAGAAAAGGAATAAACGTGGCATGCCCGACCCCTCGACAGCATCTCCACAAGCAAAAACAAGAAACAGAAGACTGACCATGACACTGGACACGGTGACTTGGTCAGATATCTGCAGAAATGGAAAAAGTTGTGGAAGCTTCTATGCCCACCACGGGGGCGTGCCCAGCTCGGCACGGGGCATGGTCAATGCTAAGATTTGCAGAATCTTGCAAATCTTGATAGTACAGATACGCTTCTGCACACGGGGCCGTGCCCAGCGAACACGGGGTCGTGTGGAGCCCAATGCTGACAAATGCAATTAATGAAGGAAGAGAAAGGAGATGGCCATGGGGGCGTGTCCAGCGGACACGGGGCCGTGGCTGGGCTTCTGTTTAGGCTATAACTAGGGGTGCTTGGGTCTCTTCAAAGGCATCCCTTGGAAAACCACCTCTCTCCCACTTTGCCACCACTCTACCACCACTACAACACCCACATCCACCACCATCATCCATCATCCACCTTAGAGTGTGTGTAGTAGTCTCGGGATCCAAGATTGATCGTAAGAGCTCTTGTCAATCAAAGGCCATGTTTGGTTAAGTCTCTTACATCACTTGGTGAAGACAAGCATTTAATGTATTACTTTTGATTTTTAATCTTTTCGCACTTTTTATTTGGTTTTGTATTAATGACTTTAATAACTAGTTTCTTATGTTGAAGGTGAAACTTCTTTATCATTTGTCCGTGGTGTCTTGGCATTCCTTTACTGTCTATATAGTGTAAAAGATTTTCACCATTCATATCTCTACGGTCTATATAGAGATATGTTGGCTACCTGGTCGGGGGTTAAGGGAATGGTTTAGTAAGGTTCTTGCATTGTTCAGTGTATAGATCCTGCAAGGACCTGGGTCAAACTTACTAGGACCTCCTTCAATACCCACTAGTATTGGATAGCGGGGGTGCGAATGGCTTGATCCCCTCATATGTAAACTATTATTATTACATTAAACCAGCTACTTGGGATTGTATCCATGCTGACTCAAACCTCTTAGTCGAAGGTAACGTCACCTTCAAAAGAGGGGCCTACCACTTTTCGCATTAATAACTTAATTAATTATCTTTCAATATTCTGACCCTTTGGGATTGTATCCTTGCTGACTCAAACCACTGGGTTGAGGGTAACATCACCTTCAAAAGAGTGGCCTACTACTATAACTAAGATAATCTCTTAAAAAGTGCAAAAGTGCGGAAATCATCAAAGGATACATTAAAGGCGAGTCGGATCCAAGTGATTCATCTTGTCTATCTGTTTTATTTTTATTTTTTCATTTTTAGTTTTTTTTTCATGTTTAAACCCTTTTCTCAAAAATTTTAGTTTGATTAGACGTTGAGGATAAACCGGCATTAAAAGCTCTTGTGTCCTTGGATGACCTCGGTATCTTACCAATGCTATACTACGCTCATGATGGGTGCACTTGCCCATATGTGTGTTTAGTGTTAGTAGAATATCGTGTTTTATAATTTTAAAACTTGACTAATGTGTAAAATGGGTTTAAAATATCAATAAAAACATAATACACTCGACACGCATCAGGTTCTGTCTCATGTTGTATGGCTAAAGTGATTTGCGTTATTATACTAACGTGCGTGCATTGTCTATTTTAATAGGAACTCAAGAATAATAATAGAAAACATTTCCAGGAAGCCGTAGAAAAACGTAAGTTTACAATGTGAGTCCATTCTCTTTTCTCACAGTTTGTGAGTCATTCTTCTTTTCACCAACTTATTTTACAAAACCTCAAATGTTTTCAGTTATACTTACAGGGATTAAGTCTTTGTAATCTATAATTATTGCTAGTACTTGGGGTTTTATATACATTACTAGTCCATAGTCACCAAGGGTGTGACAGGAACCGTTACTTTTGGGTGACAGGACCCAAAATAATATGACCATGAGCACGGGGGAGTATCCCCAGTCGCATACTGTGTTGAATAATTGATAGAAATAAACATTGTAATCGCTCTTAATACTGTGAAGTTATAACAATGTGTTTTTACAAAATGGAATGTGCTCGCCAGTATTTCTTGCTGATAAAATGTTTTTAAAACGCGTTTCAGGTAACCTAATCTAAAGCTATAAGAAGCCAGCTATGGAGCACTAAAGGCTTAAAGAAAGTAGCTTTAATTTACCTGAATAAATGATGGAGTTATATTTTCAGCAAACTAGAGTCTATCCCTATAAAAATATTATAAATGAAATATGGGTTTTATCCCATTTGTGTATTATATAAATTTGGTGTTTTGAAACTCTGAAATTATTTCCTAACTACGATCCAGATGTTTTAATTTCGTTGCCAAATTAATAAACACCGATACCACTTGACTGTCTCGCAGCTCCCGCTCCCGGGGTGGGGTCGGGGGTTGCGACAACTGAGGCTAAGGGGGAGTCTGTAGAAAAGATCAAAACAAAGGGGAGCTTGCAATTGAAGAACCAGGTGACTATCCTGGAGGAGAAACTGAAGAGAGAGAGAGAGTCTACGGAAAGGGGGAGCTGGTTCAGAACGCAGAATCAAAAGGAGTTTGTTAAAGCTATGAGGAGTCTGTGGTGCTGAAGAGGTCAAAGCTTCAACAAGACTTAGAGAGAGAGAAGATAGAAAGCTACGAGATTGACTGCAGCAATATCCAAGGGGAAGTCTATGAGTGTAGTATGTCTATCATTTCTCTCAATCATGTATCGTAGCTGAGAAATGTTCAAGGCATGGTTTAGAAATGCTAATATAGGAAATAAATGTCCATTTGTACGAATTGTCCATTAGTATGAAATGTCCATTAGGATGAAAAGTCCATCCTTGTGAAAGGGATTGCATGTTTGGTAAGGATGGACATCCCCTATAAATAGGAGGAGTGTCTTGACATTTTAGAACTTTTAGAACTTGGAGAGCTTTTGAACATCTAGAGAGAGAAAGTTCTACACAAGTGTTTTCACAGTATTGTACTCTTACATCATCAATAGAAAACACATTATAATTACATTCTTGGGTCTGATCCACTCTCGTACACGGATTCCGCACGTAATACGAGATCTACGCATTCATCGGAGTTACGGAATCGATCCTAACACGAATCCACAACGCCTCTCGGCAACTCAAAGTTCACGAGAAGAACTACACTACGCACGATTTGGAGGCGGGAGCTGTAGTCTTCACGCTCAAGATATGGAAACATTACTTGTATGGTACCAAGTGCACAATTTACACCGATCACCAGAGTCTCCAGCACATACTGGATTAAAAGGAGTTGAATATGTAGCAACACCGGTGGATCGAACTCCTAGACGACTACGAGTGCGCTATTAAGTATCATCTGGGCAAGGCAAATGTTGTGGCCGACGCCCTCAGTCGAAAAGAAACCAAACCTAAGCGTGTTCGTGCGTTGCAACTTACTATTCATTCAAACCTCCCTGACCAAATCTGTAATGCTCAAGTCGAAGCACTAAAGGAGGAGAACCTTCTAACTAAGTCCCTGTTGGGCATGGAAAAGTAACTCGAACTCAAAAACGACGGCATCTATTATTTCATGGAACGCCTCTAGGTCCCCTTCTACGGAAATCTACGAGAGCTTGTAATGGACGAAGCACACAAGTCCCACTACTTGATACATCCCGGTTCTGAAAAATGTATCACGACCTCAAGGCCTTATACTGGTGGCCTAACATGAAAGAGATTATAGCAATGTACATTAGCAAATGCTTGACCTGTGCCAGATTCAAGATCGAGTACCAAAAACCGTCAGGATTATTGCGACAACCAGATATACCAGCATGGAAACGGGAACAGATTTCCATGGATTTCGTTACCTGTTTACCAAAGTCCCAAAGCGGAAACGAAACCATCTGAGTAATCGTAGATCGCTTAACCAAGTCTGCACACTTTCTAGCGATCAAAGAAACCGATAAGTTTTCGAAACTGGCAAGCATCTACTTGAAGGAGGTAGTTGCTAGGCACGGGGTGCCAACTTCTATTATCTCTGATCGTGACCCACGGTTTGCATCCGATTTGTGGCAGGCTATGAAAAAATCCTTTGGCTCCCATTTAGACATGAGCACTGCTTATCACCCGCAGACAGATGGTCAAACTGAATGTACCATCCAAACTCTTCAAGACATGCTGAGAGCGTGTGTCATCGACTTTGGTAACAGTTGGGAATGACACTTGCCTTTGGTAGAATTTTCTGATAACAATAGTTACCACACCAGCATTCAGGCAGCACCATTCGAGGCAATGTACGGACGTAAATGCCGATCACCTTTGTATTGGGCGGAAGTTGCGAAAGCCAAATCACTGACCATGAACTCGTACTTGACACCACGGGAAAGATTGCCCGAATTAGACAACGAATGGCGGCAGCTCACGACCGTCAGAAAAGCTACCCTGATAAGCGTAGAAAACCTTTGGAATTCCAAGTTGGAGACTGAGTTTTCTTAAAGGTCTCACCTTGGAAGGGCGTGGTTCGTTTTGGAAAAAGGGGCAAGCTTAACCCGCCTTATGTCGGACCTTCTGAAATCACCGAAAGAATCGGTAAAGTAGCATATAGATTGACCTTTCCTGAAGAGCTCTGTGCAGTACACAAAGTTTTTCACGTATCAAATCTGAAGAAGTGTCTGTCAGATGAAACTCTCATTGTTCCTTTTAAGGAACTCATGATCGATGATCAACTATGCTTCGTTGAGGAACCGGTCGAGATCGTGGATCCAAAAATCAAAACCCTTAAGCGTAGCAGGATACCTATAGTTCAAGTTCGTTGGAACTCACTCCGTGGCCCAGAGTTTATCTGGGAACGGGAAGACCAGATGATATGCAAGTATCCCCAGTTATTCAAAAGCAATACTTCCAGCACTGAAGCTACTACTGAATTTTAGGACGAAATTCCAAACCAACACGGGGATGATGCGACACCCCGCAAAAACGTTTAACTACACTTGCCTGTTCAGTGGCTGCGCGCAAAATTTCGGGACAAAATTTCTTTCAAATTGGGGATAATGTGACAATCCGAACTTTCCCGTACTGTTATTTGTTGTAATTACGTGGAATTGATAAATGGGAGTTATTAAATTAAATTATTATATATAAACGTTATGTGAAATGTATGCTTGGATATATGATATTATAAATTTTACTAGCCCAACCTCACACCCCTCCCCTCCCCTCCCCACCCCGTACACTCCTCATCATGTCATCATGCTTATCGCACACCTAGTCACACCCATTGGTTCTCAAAGCAGGCCACACATTAAGGGATTCAGGCCCAATACCAGCCCACAACAAACCCTAAGAGACCGCACACTTTTGGGGGTGCACACTTGAATGTTTGCCGCAACTTTATGTGTGGGTATAAAGGCATGTGCAGCCAACCCTAGGATGATTTCTACAATCATTTTTTACGGCTGCACTTTCCCTCTCTCTCACTCCCTCTAACACCTTTCTCTTTTAGGAAATTATTTCCCTTGTTAGAAGATTTCAAGGAAGACAATCAACAACATTCTTTTATTGGAAGTTCTTATCATTCCTTGAATATCTTATCATTTTCTACACACTTCTTTTCACGGATTTCAGGTTAGTGTTACCGATGTTCGATTACTGTGAATAAATGATAATGTGCGAAATAATCGTTTACTTAACAAGGATCCATTTGATGTTAGGGTGTTGACGTTGATATGTTAATAATATGAAGTGAACCTAGCGATTGTTGTTTCTAAAGGTTAGGGATTTCTTGTGCTTCAAGAAGATTGAGTCTGATTTTATGCACGTTTTGATGCTGCTTTATGAAATGAAACCCTAGATCTATTTTGATGATTCATGTATTATGTTGGGATGTTAGTGACTTGTGTTTAATAAATAATCCATCTGATGAAAAGTGTACGACTGGGAATAGAATTGAATAGGAAAAATTGTAACACCCGTGTCACTCCAACCATCAGACAAATGCCAAACCAATGAAATATAGTATTTCATACTTGGGATTTGTAAAAATATGTGTATCGTTTACACATATCAATTCTTGTTCAATTTCAAGCTTTAAATCGCTTTCTGGAGGGTTATACGCGCTCTGATGTGTAGATATAACCAGTTTAATCCAACGAACACTCCGGAATAGTGAAATAGGCTTAACATACCTCAAATAACCTATACATAACTTAGATATAAGTTTTGGAAGGTTTGGTGTGGTGAAATCAAAGTTTAATCGCTTACAGGGACTAAAGTTGACAAATTGCGAAAGTATGCCAATTTGAACTGTAACAGACATTCCGGAACATGACCATAAGTTAAACACACCTTAAATATCCTTTATATAGCTTAGAAATAGGCTTTGAGGGGTTCGGTGTGCTAAAATAAACTTTTGGGTCATTCAGGGACTAAAAGTGTCAAAAAGTGCACAAGTTTGCATTTTCGCGCATAACTTACGTTCTGGATATATCCGGACACCCAAAAATTTATGTAAGCATGACTATATTATGCTTTAGTGTTTGGATTGCCAAAAATCCATTCGTCGCGTCTTTTGGTTCGTTTTTCGCGCTTATGCGCATTCCGTCGTAATTAACCGAACATCGCGTTCGTACGGCCAAACGAACCGACATCTGAGATATTTTGAGCATGTTTTAAGTTCCCTATACTTTAACTTCATTTTAGAGCTTTGAAATGGGGTTAACGGGCCTTAAACGTGTCAAAAATGGCCTAAATACAGTTCAGGGACCAAAACTGTAATTCTGCCAAAGTTAACCCATACGATGCGTATGGTATATATACCATACGATGCGTATGGGGTCTCCAGACCAGGTGCAATGTTTGAACAGCCTGTTTGCAGCTGGTTTCCACTCCCTTTTCCCTTGCCAAGTGTTGATACCTTATGGTGAGTGGCCAAATTAGTCACCATAACATTCCGACAAGTGTACGGTATTGATCGTGCCTCCTTTTCCATGAAACGATCTCAACGGTTACCCGAAAACTATATATACCCCATTACCCCCATTGCATTTCTCACTAGAATTCTGATTTTGAGAGCTCTAAGTTGAAACCATTGTTTCATACCTGAGTTCTTGAGTCGGGATTAGCATTCGGGGACCCTGGGTTAGTATTCTTTCGTTCTTTTCCTTATTTTACTGCTTTTCGAGTCAGAAAGTCAAACTTTGTTTGACTTTCAGCGTTGACCAGTAATGGTCAATGCGAAGTTCGTTTGAACTTCGCGACGTGAGTGTAATCACGTTGGTCGTAGTCCCTTGAGACTATGCCCACTGATTACCACGTTGTCTAGGGTCGTAGGGTAGGCGATCTGATAAATCGCCTACACCTTCGAACCCGACCCATTTGGTCGATCATTAGGATCCGACCAAATACATTAGGTGACCATAGTAGGTAGGGAATAACCTTCCGAGGTTATACCCTATGGTCACATCGTTTAAGTAGTTGTATGATAGGTAGTTTATATGCCTTAGGTAAATTACCAGAATACCCTTTTCATGTATAATTGGTAATTAAGCATATGTAACCTAAACCTTTGTCACATAACTGATTATGTAACATGATTAGGCATATAACACTTGTCATAGGGCTAGTTAGGCGGTCCAAACGCGTTTCACGCGAACGACGCGTTAAAGTAGCATAAGCTACCTAAACGGGTCGTAATGGGTCGATAAGACTTAGGTTAAGTTTCATTTAGTATGTAGGCTTTGTTAAACCATATCACATGAGTTCCTACACTCATTTGGTTTACAAACCCTCATGCTACCCAGTCTTCCGATTTAGGTCCGGTTTATTAATGTAGTTACCTATATTAGGTGCCGTTTGATATTCCGCGATCTCTAGCATTGCTTGGTGGTTATCCTAGGACTTCTGAGAAATCTCAAGTGAGTACATAGACCCCTCTTTTACTGTTTTCCAAACTGTTTTGGGGTGGAACACATGTGCCTACTTGTTACTTTCGTGCTTTCCTGTTTTCATATCATATACTGGTTATGTTCATTAGTACACTATTAGTACATTGATTTACATGACTTTTCTGCTTTGTATGTTAACTTAGCATACTTAGTACATCGTTTTACATTACATTTCTGTTGCATATGTTTACTCAGCATATGGACACATTATCTCAGTTCACATGCTATGTATGTCTGTTGTTGCATACTTAGTACAGATATTTCAGTTCACATGCTATGTATGTCTGTTGTTGCATACTTAGTACATATATTTCAGTTCACATGCTATGTATGTTTGTTGTTGCATACTTAGTACATATATTTCAGTTCACATGCTATGTATGTTTGTTGTTGCATGCTTAGTACAGATATTTCAGTTTACATGCTATGTATGTATGTTGTTGCATACTTAGTACACTTATTATTCATTACATGCTTACATTTTGGCAATTGGTTTAAACATAGACATCTTACATTGTTTGGTTTGGTTTGATTAAGTGATTAAGTAACGATGCGTGTGTAATATGATACAAGCATGGTGGATACGCCGCTGGTACTTCCTATATATAAGTGTTTGTATGGTATTACATATTGTAGCGTTATCTGAATCATTTCAGGTTGAGACATAGAACATTTTATACAAATAACATATTTTTCACAAGACATTGATTTACAAACATCTTATCTTATGCAAACATATTTTACATGGTTATTCATTTAACCGTACATTATTTATACATATCATCTGATCTTATCGATTTTCAAATGATTTACAAAACAAAGCAAATAACAAGGTTCATGACTAAACATTTTCTCAAACATAAGTCATGAAACCTATTTTCACAAAACCTATGTATCTCACCGGCATTTTTATGCTGACGTACCTATTTTCACATGTGTTTTTCAGGAGCTGTTGCATAAGATGATCAAGATACACATAGGCAGACTTGGGCTTTAGTGACAATATAAGATGCAAGACTAGTTAATTATGTTGTATTTCTTTGTTTGTTAAGACATTGTAACACTTTTAATCAATAAAACGAAACTTCAATTGCCATGGATTTGAAACAATTAATTCTGTTACAACACTCCCCAACGTTTCCGCCACGTTTTGTATGTTCTACGTGGTCGGGGTGTGACAGAAAAGATGGTATCAGAGCCAATGGTTATAGGGAATTAGGTTATTAGTAATGCTTTGACCTAGTCTATAACTTTCTTAGGACCCTAACGCGAGTTTACTTGCGTTTAGTCATAAAACAATACTGTCACCTATCCTTAGGCGACGACCACAACAAGAACATAAATTTCAAAACCGCTTTGAAAACTAATCATCTGTTCTAGGATGATTGATTACAAGGTTTTGAACCCTCTATTGTAAGGTTTTGAACCCTCTGTTATATGGTTTTGAACCCCTTTGAAATTGTCAAAATCTCGTCAAGATTTTGGGTTTTAAATAATGTGAACACGTGCAAACTGGAAGGGTGAATGCCTGTATTCTGGGTTTTCTGTCTAGGCAAGCACTTCGTATACATCTCATCAGACGCGAGACCAGTTGTGCTTACCTGGGAATTCTTGGAATGAGTGTTCACTTATAGGCGAGCATGTCTTCGTGATACATTATTTTTGACCTATTTACTTGATTCTTCACCAGGGTCATTTGTTGCTTTGTAGTAACAAACAAATGACCACTACCCTTGCTTTCATCAGATTTGTTCATCTCATTCTTTTCGTCTAATTCTTTCACTCGTTTCCTTTCATGTTTCCTCTTTTTAGAATGCCTCCTCGACGCGAAAATCAGATGGCGCCTGCCGAGCTGGCGGAAATCATCGCGCAGCAAATGGCTGCTGCCTTCCCAAATCTTTGTGCTCAAATAATACAAGCCATCAACAACAATAATGCTCTCTGCAGCTTCAAGACGTTCAACTCGGCCAAGCCATCAAAGTTTTCTGGGTCTCAAGGAGCGACAGCACTTCTGCAATGGTTCGAGAGTCTAGAGAGCACCTTCAGGCATGTACAATGTCCAAACGAGCGAAAGGTAGATTTTGCATCTAGTGTCTTTGAGAAACGAGCTTTGACGTGGTGGAACGGTGTGGTGAGAGATAGGGGTGCCGATGTGGCACTGGCTCAGACATGGGAAGAACTTAGAGCACTGATGATGAAGGAATTCTGTCCTCGTCACGAGATCAGGGCATTGGAAAGAGAATTCGACGATCTTAAGCAAGACAGTGGCGAACATCGAGCATACACTGATAGATATGAGGAGCTGAGCCTGTTGTGTCCTACCATGGTTACACCTTTGGATAAGGCGATCGAAAAATACATTGATGGTCTCCCTGACTTGGTTCAAGACATTGTTACCGGTAGTAACCCCACTACGGTTAGGCAGGCCATTGAGCTATCTGCAACCCTGACTGAATCTCAGATCAGGAAACGTAAGCTTTTCCGAAAGGGTGACAATAAACCGCTCGAGGAATCAAAGACCATGGATGAACAGACTGGATCCCTTGAGTGGTCAAAGAAGCAAAAGGCTTCTCAGAACTTCGCCATGGTCGCTCACAATGATCAAGCCGCCCCCAACCAACCAGCTAAACCCCGTGCTAGGAAGCCATACAACGGAACTTCACCCTTGTGCAACCGATGTGGTATACATCATCATGCTAATGTGAAGTGCCACGAATGCCAAATTTGTGGACTTAAAGGTCATGTGGCAAAAGTTTGCGTTGCAGCAGTTGCACCGAATCAAGCTAACAACAAACCTGCTCGAGCTCGCTTTCCACCAGGTTCTTGCAACAAGTGTGGTGAGATGGGACATTTCCGAAGAAATTGCCCAAAGCTTGCTAATGCTAATCCAGCATAGAGATGAGCATCTGATCGACTAGAAGACAACACTCTTTAGAAATAATCATGTCTTATGTATTATTTTCTTTTGTTGTCAAGGTCCATGAAACAGTTGTTATCATTGTTAATAAATAAATCTTTTTATTTACATTACAATGTATATTATGTAGTTGTATGCATAAACAACATATCCCCTACAATACCGACAATCAAGGAACCACATTCCTTGAAGAACAAACTACCCCCAAAATTCTTCCATCTTACAATCTCTTGCGTTTTACACAAAGATCCTAAGTACCCGTCTCTTGCAAAGAGACGAAGTACAAGGTGCAAGTTATAATTCTGTACGAATACCCCAAGTACCACTATAAAATTTTAAATAGGGTACCCAAGGGTATTTCTGTATGTCCTAAATTATTGTGTACCTTAATTCGAATATTGCGTTTTCCTGAAAACGAAAATCGAATTTTTGGTAGATCATCCTATTTTCATGGATGGATTCTGGAAATGATTAAAGTGCCAAATGAAATCCACGAGTTGGATTCCTGGTGTGCTTTAAGTATCCGCGTCCAAAGATAACAAATTAATAAACAAGTCAAACAACTATGTGTTTATGTGCTTATGTGTTCTCTTTAATGTTTTCGTGTGATTCAAATTCTTGTTATCCAAATCCTCGGAGAATCTTCCATATCTTTGTATAAGGTATTCATAGTAGGATATCCAAAGGTACTATCTTAAATCCTTAATGGACTTCTACGTTGTAGTTAAGTCCCTTGGATTATATTGTACCATTCCATACTTAGTCCCCTGAGTGGTCTAGGTAAACAGATTGATCCAAAAATCTGGTTAGGAATATCATGTGATGATATAGCTGAAAGGACTCCTTGGAGGTCTAATTAAAAAGATCATGTGTTGATCTGATTAAAAGGACCCTATGATAGTCTAGTCACACTCATCACAGGTTTGATATTTTCTTCCCCTACACATCATGAAATGCACTGTGCGGACTGTGCAAGGAATTACGTAATTATGGACGCGTACATAATTATAGAATTTAGTGCACAGAAACCACAGCAAGTTTTGTCATGTATCTAGAATTAATTCTGTTCATTTTTGTTTCTGAAGATGTAAAATGACTCATTCGGTTCATTTTTGTTTCTAAAGATGTAAAATGACTATTCCATTCATTTTTGTTTCTGAAGATGTAAAATGACTCATTCGGTTCATTTTTGTTTCTGAAGATGTAAAATGACTCATTCGGTTCATTTTTGTTTCTGAAGATGTAAAATGACTATTCCATTCATTTTTGTTTCTGAAGATGTAAAATGACTATTCCATTCATTTTTGTTTCTGAAGATGTAAAATGACTCATTCGGTTCATTTTTGTTTCTGAAGATGTAAAATGACTCATTCGGTTCATTTTTGTTTCTGAAGATGTAAAATGACTCATTCGGTTCATTTTTGTTTCTGAAGATGTAAAATGACTATTCCATTCATTTTTGTTTCTGAAGATGTAAAATGACTCATTCGGTTCATTTTTGTTTCTGAAGATGTAAAATGACTCATTCGGTTCATTTTTGTTTCTGAAGATGTAAAATGACTCATTCGGTTCATTTTTGTTTCTGAAGATGTAAAATGACTATTCCATTCATTTTTGTTTCTGAAGATGTAAAATGACTCATTCGGTTCATTTTTGTTTCTGAAGATGTAAAATGACTCATTCGGTTCATTTTTGTTTCTGAAGATGTAAAATGACTATTCCATTCATTTTTGTTTCTGAAGATGTAAAATGACTCATTCGGTTCATTTTTGTTTCTAAAGATGTAAAATGACTCATTCGGTTCATTTTTGTTTCTAAAGATGTAAAATGACTCATTCGGTTCATTTTTGTTTCTGAAGATGTAAAATGACTCATTCGGTTCATTTTTGTTTCTGAAGATGTAAAATGACTATTCCATTCATTTTTGTTTCTGAAGATGTAAAATGACTCATTCGGTTCATTTTTGTTTCTGAAGATGTAAAATGACTCATTCGGTTCATCTTTGTTTCCGAAGATGTAAAATGGCTATTCCGTTCATTTTTGTTTCTAAAGAATGCCTGTTGAAAATAACTCCGTTCATTTTTCAATTCTGAAGAATGTCCGTTAAAGAGAAATAACAGGATTATGCCTTTCATATCTCTGGTGGTTATTTGACACAAAGCCACAATTAGACTCCTACGAATTAATTTCGGGACGAAATTTCCTAAAGTAGGGGAGACTGTAACACCCGTGTCACTCCAACCATCAAACAAATTCCAAACCAATGAAATATAGTATTTCATACTTGGGATTTGTAAAAATATGTGTATCGTTTACACATATCAATTCTTGTTCAATTTCAAGCTTTAAATCGCTTTCTGGAGGGTTATACGCGCTCTGATGTGTAGATATAACCAGTTTAATCCAACGAACACTCCGGAATAGTGAAATAGGCTTAACATACCTCAAATAACCTATACATAACTTAGATATAAGTTTTGGAAGGTTTGGTGTGGTGAAATCAAAGTTTAATCGCTTACAGGGACTAAAGTTGACAAACTGCGAAAGTATGCCAATTTGAACTGTAACAGACATTCCGGAACATGACCATAAGTTAAACACACCTTAAATATCCTTTATATAGATTAGAAATAGGCTTTGAGGGGTTCGGTGTGCTAAAATAAACTTTTGGGTCATTCAGGGACTAAAAGTGTCAAAAAGTGCACAAGTTTGCATTTTCGCGCATAACTTACGTTCTGGATATATCCGGACACCCAAAAATTTATGTAAGCATGACTATATTATGCTTTAGTGTTTGGATTGCCAAAAATCCATTCGTCGCGTCTTTTGGTTCGTTTTTCGCGCTTATGCGCATTCCGTCGTAATTAACCGAACATCGCGTTCGTACGGCCAAACGAACCGACATCTGAGATATTTTGAGCATGTTTTAAGTTCCCTATACTTTAACTTCATTTTAGAGCTTTGAAATGGGGTTAACGGGCCTTAAACGTGTCAAAAATGGCCTAAATACAGTTCAGGGACCAAAACTGTAATTCTGCCAAAGTTAACCCATACGATGCGTATGGTATATATACCATACGATGCGTATGGGGTCTCCAGACCAGGTGCAATGTTTGAACAGCCTGTTTGCAGCTGGTTTCCACTCCCTTTTCCCTTGCCAAGTGTTGATACCTTATGGTGAGTGGCCAAATTAGTCACCATAACATTCCGACAAGTGTACGGTATTGATCGTGCCTCCTTTTCCATGAAACGATCTCAACGGTTACCCGAAAACTATATATACCCCATTACCCCCATTGCATTTCTCACTAGAATTCTGATTTTGAGAGCTCTAAGTTGAAACCATTGTTTCATACCTGAGTTCTTGAGTCGGGATTAGCATTCGGGGACCCTGGGTTAGTATTCTTTCGTTCTTTTCCTTATTTTACTGCTTTTCGAGTCAGAAAGTCAAACTTTGTTTGACTTTCAGCGTTGACCAGTAATGGTCAATGCGAAGTTCGTTTGAACTTCGCGACGTGAGTGTAATCACGTTGGTCGTAGTCCCTTGAGACTATGCCCACTGATTACCACGTTGTCTAGGGTCGTAGGGTAGGCGATCTGATAAATCGCCTACACCTTCGAACCCGACCCATTTGGTCGATCATTAGGATCCGACCAAATACATTAGGTGACCATAGTAGGTAGGGAATAACCTTCCGAGGTTATACCCTATGGTCACATCGTTTAAGTAGTTGTATGATAGGTAGTTTATATGCCTTAGGTAAATTACCAGAATACCCTTTTCATGTATAATTGGTAATTAAGCATATGTAACCTAAACCTTTGTCACATAACTGATTATGTAACATGATTAGGCATATAACACTTGTCATAGGGCTAGTTAGGCGGTCCAAACGCGTTTCACGCGAACGACGCGTTAAAGTAGCATAAGCTACCTAAACGGGTCGTAATGGGTCGATAAGACTTAGGTTAAGTTTCATTTAGTATGTAGGCTTTGTTAAACCATATCACATGAGTTCCTACACTCATTTGGTTTACAAACCCTCATGCTACCCAGTCTTCCGATTTAGGTCCGGTTTATTAATGTAGTTACCTATATTAGGTGCCGTTTGATATTCCGCGATCTCTAGCATTGCTTGGTGGTTATCCTAGGACTTCTGAGCAATCTCAAGTGAGTACATAGACCCCTCTTTTACTGTTTTCCAAACTGTTTTGGGGTGGAACACATGTGCCTACTTGTTACTTTCGTGCTTTCCTGTTTTCATATCATATACTGGTTATGTTCATTAGTACACTATTAGTACATTGATTTACATGACTTTTCTGCTTTGTATGTTAACTTAGCATACTTAGTACATCGTTTTACATTACATTTCTGTTGCATATGTTTACTCAGCATAAGGACACATTATCTCAGTTCACATGCTATGTATGTCTGTTGTTGCATACTTAGTACAGATATTTCAGTTCACATGCTATGTATGTCTGTTGTTGCATACTTAGTACATATATTTCAGTTCACATGCTATGTATGTTTGTTGTTGCATACTTAGTACATATATTTCAGTTCACATGCTATGTATGTTTGTTGTTGCATGCTTAGTACAGATATTTCAGTTTACATGCTATGTATGTATGTTGTTGCATACTTAGTACACTTATTATTCATTACATGCTTACATTTTGGCAATTGGTTTAAACATAGACATCTTACATTGTTTGGTTTGGTTTGATTAAGTGATTAAGTAACGATGCGTGTGTAATATGATACAAGCATGGTGGATACGCCGCTGGTACTTCCTATATATAAGTGTTTGTATGGTATTACATATTGTAGCGTTATCTGAATCATTTCAGGTTGAGACATAGAACATTTTATACAAATAACATATTTTTCACAAGACATTGATTTACAAACATCTTATCTTATGCAAACATATTTTACATGGTTATTCATTTAACCGTACATTATTTATACATATCATCTGATCTTATCGATTTTCAAATGATTTACAAAACAAAGCAAATAACAAGGTTCATGACTAAACATTTTCTCAAACATAAGTCATGAAACCTATTTTCACAAAACCTATGTATCTCACCGGCATTTTTATGCTGACGTACCTATTTTCACATGTGTTTTTCAGGAGCTGTTGCATAAGATGATCAAGATACACATAGGCAGACTTGGGCTTTAGTGACAATATAAGATGCAAGACTAGTTAATTATGTTGTATTTCTTTGTTTGTTAAGACATTGTAACACTTTTAATCAATAAAACGAAACTTCAATTGCCATGGATTTGAAACAATTAATTCTGTTACAACACTCCCCGACGTTTTCGCCACGTTTTGTATGTTCTACGTGGTCGGGGTGTGACAAAAATGAACATGACATTTGCATTAGAGGTCATAAGAACATGGTATAAAGTTTGTGATTTGGTTGTTTGATCATGAAAACTTGAATACAAACTATTTTGGAATAATATGGAGCCACACACACATGCAACGTACAACTTGAAGTGCGTATTGTACAACCCCGCACAGCACACCGCACACCTGTGTGCCAGGTATGCCGCACACTCGTGAAAGGTACAAGCCTTAACTTCGCAGAGTACAAGGAAGCTAAGCGGGTCGCATAGTCTGTAGACCGCACACTCTAGTACAGACTCATGAAGCACAAAGTACAACCCTTTTTTGCATGACCGCACACCAGCAGGTAGGCCGCACACATGCTGGTGGGCCGCACACTCACCATTGGGCCATATACCATCTTGGGCCGCACACTCACATATTGGATCGTATGAGTTAATGGACCACACACTCATAATCAGGCCACACACTCTCATATTGGGCCATCTGACCTATTGGACCACACACTTAGAATACACATGTTGGACTGGTTATGATACTGTACACAGAATTGGGCTTGTGTTATAAGTTCTTATATGGCTCGCATGTTTATTATGTGATACATGATGCTTGTGTGCTACTTGTTAGATACATTTAAGAATACATGGAAAACTTGAATACGAACCTAAATGCTATTGGTAACCATAATAGGACATGGTTGACCAAACTCTAGAATAAGTAAATAACCTGCCAAGCAAAACAAAGGTGAGTTCACACACTTTACTAAAAGCATGTATTCCCGATGGTTGGGAACGGAACGAACAACACTTTCCCTGGTTTGGGATTGCATAATATCCCTGGTTTGGGATATGGTTAAATGTTATTTACATTTCATGAACATGCGTACTAAACGAAACTCTATCATGGAAGTCCTCACTTACTATACCGATTAGTCGCTTGGCTTGGCAAACAGGATATTAGTTGATAGCGCTATTAGGTTTCACCAACCTCACACCATGCCTGGATAGGATCGGGGGTGAACTAATAGGCCTTGGCTAACCATCAATGATGATAGACATTGACAAACGGGGCAACAACGATACAATGGGTTGTAAAGTGTTCGGTATACGGAGTTTAGTAGCTTACATATGGGGTAGCTCCCCAAGGCATGATATAAATGAGTAATTTAACAATACAAGTTTTTGGAAATAAAACTGGATAAACTGTGAACTCACCAACTTTACGTTAACACCCTACTGCATGCTATGCAGGTACTCAATGATAGCGTAGACATTGACAAACGGGGCAACAACGATACAATGGGTCGCAAAGTGTTCGGTATACGGAGTTTAGTAGCTTACATATGTGGTAGCTCCCCATGGCATGATATAAATGAGTAATTTAACAACACAAGTTTTTGGAAATAAAACTGGATAAACTGTGAACTCGCCAGCTTGCAGCGGGGAGTGTAATGGTTGCTTTGACCCATGTTGGGTTTCTTAATAAGATTTATGAACTTTTGTTTAAATGGTTAAACTTATGCTTCCGCTATTAACTTTAATTATTACTTTTGAACTATGAACTTTGGACTTTTGTCACAAATCGTATTGGTTGTAATGAAAATTGTTTTATTAATTACATTTTTCAATAAGATTCATGGCATGATCCTGGTCAGTCATACGGCTCGCGGTAATACATTGCGTGTGGAAATTGAGGGTGTGACAGTCGGTAAGGATTGGGAATGTATTGTCCTGTCAAGTTCTAGATTTGTAGGAACCATACGGGCTATTGACACAAGAAATGAAAGAATGGGCATTTAGTATAGATATAATAATGGATGCTCGTTAGAGGCTCAAAACTCACAATTTTGTGTGAGAAAAGGGTAAAGATGTGAAATATATATATATATATATATATATATATATATATATATACAATCAAATTTTAAATATTTGTCGTGCCCTTTTTATGAATTTTTTATTATATGGTTCCTTTTTTATCACGGCGCTATCGGTTATAAATTTATAAAAACTTAAACTTTTTAGAACTTGAATTCTTAACTTAAACTATAAACAAGACAAAATAAAAATGAGAAAAGAATTTTGAAAAGATTTGGGGTGTTTTAGCAGTTCTAAGGAGAGTTTTGTGTAAGGCTCGTTTTTAGGACAAACAATTTTTCAAGTTATTCAAGTCCCCCCCCCCCCCACACTTAAATTACACATTGTCCTCAATGTGTCCAAAATAGGTTATATTGATTAAATGTGTAAAACGTGTAATAAAAACATCAAATTTTTCATAAAGCAGACACTAGGCATGGGGGTGTGTCTCTGAGGCACGACACCGTGTAAAAGTGTGAGTATTAGAAAACTTACAGAAGCTGGGCACGGGGGTGTGTCAAGGGGACACGACCCCGTGTGGCAAATCTAGAAAGAAAAGGTTACAGTGACAAGGAGGCAAGGGGGTGTGTCTGAGAGACACGGCACTGTGTAAAGCTTCTGTTTCTTTTTTAAAACAACAGTTAAGGTGTCGGGCCTCCTGTTTCAGTTCGGGGAATCTATATGCTTGGTGGATTCAAGCATCCCAAGGTATCTGTATACTTATTCACACCACAACAACACAATATAACAAGAAAACGTAAAATCCTAAGCTACGAAAGTTTAAACGTTAATATCCATCACCACAACCACATAAAAAGAAAATAGAAGTACGAAAAAGTAAATTGTTCAACAAGTTAATTGTTCAACGGGTCGCAGCTCGTACATCATCACCACCATCAGAAAAAAAGAGAAAAGATTTAACCTTTATGTCGCCACCACGCCACTTCCATTTTCGTTGCCCTCTAATCCGACTCTATCTCTTCACCCTCCTCCTCCTCGTCCCTATACGCCATGTGCTCCCGCATGTATGAAATGTCGGCTCGAATGGTGTTGATGCTTCTTTCCATGCTCCCGACGCGGGTGCTGGTGCTTCGGCCGAGGCTAAAGGCGTTCCGGCTCACCTGAAGTGTTTCCTGCATTATATTATATAAATTGTGCATGTTAGGGAAATCGCTTCCCCCTTGAGAGGAGGATCCGGGGGAGAACCCGTAAGAGGAACGTGGAGGATGGTGCGGGTAATCCTCAATGGCAAGGACTTGGTCTGGGTCATTTAGGCTCCAAATGCTGCCCTTGTTATCCTTGAATCGTCAGACCATTGTTGCAGTCGGCAATGAGGTTGAGGCTTCAGCAAAGGCAGTCCGCCCTGGTTATGCCAACACCCTTGGTAAAGTTGCGTGGGGTACGTGTAGTGTAGGTTTTACAGATCCAGGTAATCCAACCTCCAAAGAATATGGGTGTGGGATGTGTAGCTTTTGCGTTGGTGGCCATATTCTTGAGGAGCATATAGGCGACATTTAGGGGTTGTCGGTTCAGGATACAGTATAGGCAAGTTAGCTCCCAAAGGTTCATGACACCCCCACTATCTTTTCTCTGGCACAAGGAACCGCTCAGGACCCGATGAATGTAGCAGATAAGCGGGTCCCTGATTTTGGTGCTCTGTGTGGCGCTTGGTTGTAAATCCATTCCCCGATTTGTGCCCAAAACGTATTCCTCGTGTCGTTGGGCATTTCAATAATGTTATCGGTGAAGACAGGCTCCCCAATTTCCTCCTCGGCGTAGTATCCCACATCCACACCAAACTGGGCTACGAAGATTCCAAACCAGGTACCCCCACAACGAAAAGTCACTGCTTCGTTGTCAAACATATTGAGAGTCCAGGATCCGGCGAGTTTGACGGAGTTTTGGTCCCGAGATAACCGATTCGGTGATAAGAAATGAGTAGAAATAGAGAACGACACCGAACAAGTCACTTATAATCTGGTTTCTATTAATGTATAAAAGTTACATATCCGTGAAACCAGTTGGACAGCATCTCCCCTAAGGGAACCAAAATCTTGTCCAACACAAGACCCAACACCTCTATATATAGGCATTGTGCCTTCGTACGAAGCTGCACCTAGTGCCTTCGTATGAACTGGCTAACTCTTGTACATCAGTACGAACTGACTAAGTCGTCCCTTCGTACGAAGGTACTATAACATCACAATACCTTCATTTCGTATTGGATTTCACCCTAGTCTATACAATATTGTCATACCCCGATATTTCCACATATTACCGATGGGCCCGGCGGGGAGTATCGTGACGTAGTTGATATCATCATTGTCAATACACACAAATATAATAGCACAGCGGAAGGCTTGGTGAATAAATACTATTATAAACCATAGTGTCCGAGTGTCCAAATGAAGAATATACAGACATGGTTATCATAGAAATCCACAGGAGGATCATAAAATAAAATACAAGAGACTGAAATAACAGACTCCAGGCATCTACGGATTTGCAAGATCCTCTTATTGACACCTAGTAGCTCCAGCCTATTTACGTGAGGTACCTGTCAATTAGTCTTTGGAAAATACGTCAGTTTACACTGGTAAATACAATTAACCGACCCTTTTGAAAAGTGTTTAAAAATAGATTTAAGTACACAAGGCACAAACTATTTATAACTTGGGACAATTATTTAAGATAATCATGTATACAGTTTTACATGTTTGTCATACATATGGGGCCGGTTTGGAAGCCGATCATGATTAACCGACTCACCACTTATAGAACCCACCCACAAAGGAGTTATCCCCAACATGTGGGTTATGTTAGCATTTGCATCTATCAGGTGTATGCCTACACCCCGTGCATAGGTCGTGGCCATTTTCAAATGAAATGAGCCGAGGATATCCAGGACACGGTCGTATTAACCCCCAATGCTTATGTTATCAAACAAGACAGATTAAAATGGGTTATGTAAATTTATTAATCACAATCCGATTAAATGATTTCATACCCGACCAAGTGGTATTATTATAATACCATATCCCAAGCCCGTATAAGGGAAAATAAGTTAAAAGTATTTAACTGAGCTAGATGTGCAGAAGTAACTCAGCCGTATTTTCCTAAAGCCTTATGAAATACCTTCTACTGAAGCTACTCAATCTGTATGGAAGGTTTAATAACCTATTAGGATACTAACGGGTCTTTATTTAAGTCAAAGACTTAGACCGGTTAGCTTGAAAGAAACTTTACTGTTCTAGACGCTAGATTAAGCGGAGACCGGAATAAATGTGATTTAGACCCGACAAGTTTGGATACTTGTATAATATGGGTAAACTAAACACATTCTGGAATTTGAGGATTTAATGATAAGGTGAAACCTGTTTCGACTATTTTATATAAACTAGTCGCATAAACAGATCCGAATGCATAAATGCATAACGGGTAACCAAATGAATTATATACAGGTCTCATATGTTATTATGCTTAGAATATGTTAATACATCAGTAGGATGTTAACATATATGCCCATGAAGTGTTTAATGTCACACCCCCAAAATACCACGTGCGGAAACCCTCGCGAGGCGTGTGACATACCAGGATCCAAGCCACCAATCACATTGAACTCATCATTATAATTAAATAAAACTTTCATTTATTAACATAAAGCGTTACAAACGTTACATATCATTCATTGTATACAGCGGAAGCATAAATCATTTGTTAAGTGTTTAGTAAACTAAGAGTACATAAATCATTAAGCTTGTATTGAGATTCCATGTATCTCGACCCATGACCACTCCAGCCTCCCAGACAGCAAGTTCCAAATAATATAAGCATATAGACCTGCAAGGCATGTAACAACGAGTCAACAACAAAGTTGAGCGAGTTCACATTTGGTTGATTAGTTATTAAGTTTGTTTCAATAATCGTAAGTTCGTTTTGTAAACCACGTATTAAATAGTATCCCTGTTTCCCAAACCTTCTCAACAATTAGTGGGGGCTTCCCATGTGAATTACCAGACCGTACCATATCGACTACTAACGAAAGTAAGTTGTGCCCTAAGTCAATGTCTATCATCATTGACCCTTTGCCTTAGTCCATTAGTACACGCCCGTCCTACCGGCACGGTGTGAGGTTTGTTAAACCTAATAGCGCTATTAACTAATGACCCGCTCGCCATCGGCCTCGGCGATTAAGTCGATATAAAATGAGGGACTTATGATAGAGTTTTTGGTCCAGTATGTTTAATCTTGTTATCCTACCCAAGGAGGACGAACGTACATATCCTACCCAAGGAGAATACGCGAGGTTTAAATCTTGGCATCCTACCCATGGAGGATGGTTGTACATATCCTACCCAAGGAGAATATGTAGTTTCCATTTTAGTTCTTTAACCCATTCCCAACCCTTGGGAATCCCATGCCTTGTAGAAAGTGTGAACTCACCTTGGTTTGCTCGGTAGATAAAGCACTTGTCCTAAGTTGGTCAACCACACCCTATTATGGTTACCACTTGTTAGGACCGTTTGTAAACGAATCACATATTTCATACATGTATCCAGTAATCACGTAAGCAGTGTACAAAGAATACTCATCATGTATTTTGTACCACAAATAAGTTTACACGTATAGGTTTGCACTCATGGTTATAAATTATTATGTGACCAAAACATAGTGTATGTAACAAATGGTGGGGTCGGACATAAACTGTGCGATCAGGTGTTGTTGTACAGTAGTAACACATAATCATTACACCTTTTCAATTCAACCGAAAGAGGTAAAATATTAATAATCATATTCCATCATTCGTCCTTAAAATACCACAACATTTTTCCCCTTTAATTATTCTAACATGTATTCCGAGGATGCTTTACCAGGTTGTACCTTAAGCTTAGTTACTTGTACCCACCATGAAAATACAGCTTCATATTTGCACACAACAGTACCTATGGCCAAGTCTTAAGTCATCAATTGAAAACATTTTAGTCTTCAAAATTAAATCACAAACAACCTCATTTAAAATCTCTTGATCCATTACCCAGTTAATCAGATTTGAACATTATTTTACATAGTGCATTACAACATAATCAGCAACTTTTAAGCATAAACATCCATTTTGTTTAAATCATGAATCTTGTGTGAGAATCATCGGTTATCAAGAAGGTATCATCCTTATCTCTAAATTCTACGCAATTACGTAACCTCCTCCACTTCCCACTATACTCCTATGGCGAAACACATGTTTCGTCGGAATGAAAGGCGACGAAACCTCCCACTTTCATCGACACATGCTTGACAAAACTCCATATGTTTCGTCGAGTTGATGTGTGACGAAACCATATGTTTCGTCGAACATCCTGTTTCGTCGAACATCAAATACAGATCCAAATCAGTTACAGTTTCATCTTCTCTAGAACCTTAATCGTGGCAGTATCTAGCATCAAGGAAATTAACGTTATTATCATCAGGTCGATTACAATATATGCTTGACATTCTTGATCCTGTAATTTATTCCAGAACATTACATCATACAAATCATCGATCACTAACCTGTATTGGTTCAATTCTGTGCTACAGTTTAATCATCATCAACAACTCATCCAATCGTATTCTATCTGTTAGTGCATTCATCTGTCATCTTCGTCTTATGTCGAGTCTCAAATACGTTGCGGTTCGGATCAAGCATGATGTCATCATTATTAATGATGACATCATATCAATGACATCACAAGTCTACAACATTCATATGGAACAAGACAAAAGCACATGAATTCGAATTGAATGTTTTCATATAAGACAAAATATGCATGTAAATTAGTCTGATTTCGCTCAACATGCACGTGAATGTGATTCCGCCCGGAATCAAATGTTTTGATTTCGCTCTTGTTGTAACCGTGTTATTTCGGGCGGAATTAAAGGCACTATATATAGGTGGTGAATGTTTAGAGCGAAATTAGTTAGGAGACTTCTTGATTTCCATACCGAGGTGCTGCCGGTGTGACGTTTGCATGTAATCTGTTATAAATCAATACAAAAGGTGTTTAAAAGTGAATTGCTTGTTGTTTCTACATCAGTTTCTTGTTTTCCGCACCTGAAACTGATTAAAACTCCTCTGAAAGACTCGTTCGGGTCAGAATACGATCCTACAAGTGGTATTAGAGCCAAGTACGAGGAGTTCTGTCGAATTCAGCTGGATATCATTGTTTTTCTGTCTTCTACACCATTCTTTCTTCATTTCATAAATTTTTAACGGTCAAAATCGGTTCAAATTTTCACAAATTGTATAAAAGTGACTATTAACAAATCCTAGAAAGTTTCATAGCTAAAATCGACTTAAAATGGACCAAAATGGACTCCGAGTTGATTCCGCTCGTAATGATCATTCCTGTTTTCGCTCTTAAAAGTCTGATTCCGCCCCTAAACTTGCTGTTGATTTCGCTCTTGGCTGCTAAATCTGTGATTCCACTCCTGAACTTGATGTTGATTTCGCTCCTGGTTGCCATATTTTTTATTCCGCTCCTAAGTGTTTACTGATTCCGCTCCTGAATACCATACTTCTGATTCCGCTCCTGACTACCATACTTCTGATTCCGCTCATGAATACCAGACTTGAAAGATAGATCGTGTGTGAAATCGTAACTACGTGTGTCAGTACATGTGATTAAAGTCTTTATCGAGAACGACATAATTGTTTGAAAAATGCATCGTGTATTGTGAAAGTTAGTCGGTCACATGAGTGTTTCATTAAAAGTTTGCATGTGAAAAAAATCAGTTGGTTGGGATAAGAAATCATATGACTTGTGTCAGTTTACATGATAAGTATCAGTGCATGTGTGAATCTCAGGATCCATTTATATCGGCCCAATCAATTTTTTCGGTTCATATTGTTTTTATGTGTAAGGGTTGTCGATACATGTGATCATCTTTGAACAAGATTTGAGGCCCAATGAGAGTTGTGCATGTGATTTCATAAAAGGTTGTTGATAAGCTTTAAATTGGTGATATAGTGGTCCAATCAGATTTGCTTGAAACACATGAAGTTGTCAGTTTAGTAGTTTTATTGAAGTCTAAATTAGATCCAAGTAAAAGTGTGGTCCAATCAAAAAGTTTTGAGAGATTAATGGATTTTGTTGGTAGTTGAAGTCAGCCCACTATACCAAGCCCATGTGATTGGAACATTTATGTGTGTTAAGGATGTCATCGGTTTAATCTGATCAAAAGTTTTTCGGGCCAAATTGTATCCTCATTAACAGCCCATGTTATTCATACATCGACATTGTTTGTAGTCAGCCCATCATATATCTTCAGCCTATTAAAGTCAAGTTTGGTGAGATTATTAAGTGTGTTGTCCGCCCAAGTATTTCAACGGCCCAAGTCTTTTGTCGGATTCATTTATCAACAAAAGTTAAAAGATTGTTTTGTGTAAATCTCGGACTAAATCTTTCTAAGCCCAAGGGTCATCATCTTTAAAGTCTTCAACATTATAAAGTCTTCGGCCCAAGGTTTAAGTCTTCGGCCCAAAGTTCATCATCTTTAACAGCCCAATCATCTTTGTTAGTTGTCAGCACAGTTGAAAGTTCGGCTCAATTGAATTCATATCTTTTTGGCAAAGTTCATTCATTCAGCGGTCTCACGTCATCAACATTGAAACGAGTCCACAAATCTTCGACACGAGTCTTAGATTGATTTCATCAACACAATTTTACATATTCATTCCATTTAAACTGATTGTTTTCTTTTGTTTGTTGTCAGGTGATTTACGAGGTGAACCAGTTCGTTTGAAAGCTAGTTTGAGAAATTCTTCGATATCAAATCATGAGTGAAGATTTTTACAACGCATTCGCAACATCGCCGACTACTCCGGGTGAAATTACTAAGAACATGAACATGGAGAATGAAACCGGAACAATGCAAAAACCCCCGAAACTTATGGGAATTGAAGATTATCACGGATGGAAGAAACGGTTTGAGAATTGGGTTCAGGCGAATCATCTAAAAGCTTGGGAGAGCATCGAAATTGAGTATGAGAGGCCAAAGAATTCAGCGGGAGTTGATAAAATCATTTCAGAATTTACAGAGCAAGAAAGAGATAGTTATAAAGGAGAGAAAATGATGATCAATCTATTACACCAAGCAGTAAAGGAGGATATTTTTGTGTTGCTTCAACATGATGACAATGCTTACTCTATCTGGGAAGCTCTTAAAAAGAAATTCGAAGGAAGTACTGAGATGCTTCAGAGTAAAGCAGCATTGCTGAAAAAGGAGTTTGAACTGTTTACGTACATGCCTGGTGAAACAACAAAGAGTCTTATTGAAAGATACTGTCATCTTGTACGCACTATGTCACAGTTGAAGATTACAAAAACTCCAGCAGAATGGGTTGAAAAACTTGCTGATGCGTTACCGCAACAGGAATGGGGTACATATCTGATGATATTGAAAAATTCCGGACAGTTTAGAAGGTTATCGATTGCACAGTTTATAGAGAAGTTGGAGGCACAGGATCTGGAACAGCAGAAAATTGCTAGAATGAACAGTTCTACTCATCAACAAGATATTAAATTGTACTATAAAGGAAATGTTCAAACTGCTGAAGCAAGTCCAAAGATACAAACCGCATTTAGTGCTGGAAATCAATCTACACCAAGCAGTCAAGGATCAGTCAACACTAGTGGGTTCTCAACGGTGAATCCTCCAAGTGTTCAAAGTGCATCTGCTGGAAATGGGCATTCAATTCTGTGTAATGTAGCTCTACATCTTCAAAATGGTCAAAATTATTCTGAAGAAGTTGTAAAACATCATATGGGATTATTGGTCACTGCATTAGAGTCTTATGAAGGGTTGATTGCCGGAAAAATTGGTAATCCAATGCTCACAAAAGAAGATTATGACCAAATCGATGCAGAGGAGCTGGAACTGATGGATATTAAATGGGCCTTAGCTAGTGTTTTGAGGAGAGCAGAAAAATTTAGATTGGTTACAGGAAGAAATGATTTCTTGGATGCAAAGCTTTCTAATTTAGGTTTTGATAAATCTAAAGTTGTCTGTTTTCGTTGCAGGGAGAAAGGTCACTGTAAAAGAGAATGCAAGAATCAGGAGCCGAGAGGAGCAAAGGAGTCGTCTGGGAAAGATGATTATTATAGGAAATCCATTTATCAACAAATCACTCATCAACCACATCAACAAAAAGAAGCTCAAACGGCACATGGAAGAATGATCGAGGATGCAAACAGGAAAGCTTATCATGGCATTGTTGATCAAGATGATGAGAAAGTAGCTGAAGGTTTTAGCTGGGATAAGTATATTCCAGCTGATCCCAATGTTAAAGCTTTTATTGCTCAGATTGTTCAAAGGCCAGAGTTGGTGAAAGAATGGATGGCTGTGTTATCTGATGATGAAGAAAAAGATGAAGAATCTGTTTCCTCTGAAAACAGTTCAACAGATAACAGTGATGATGAAGAGCTTGAACAGATAAATGTTGGAAAAACTCATTTATCTTCTGACCAATTTGAATTTTATTTTGCATATAAATTGAAGAAGTTCAAAGAGAGAAAAGCTGCAAAAGAATTGAAAGAAGTCAAAGTGATTGAAAAGATAGTTGAAGTGGAGAAGATAGTGGAAGTTGAGAAGAGTGTGGAGGTAGAGAAGATTGTTGAAGTCACAAAACCTTGTCTTACTTGTTTAGAGTCATGTAAACAATGTATAGAAAAAGATGAGAGGTTTAGTGAGTTAGAAAAGTTGAAAGAAAAGTTGTTGTTTGATGTAAAAAATTTAAAACAGTCATATGATGTATTGAACAGAACTGTGAATAGTCTGGAAAAGACAAACACTGAAAGAGAGAAAGCTTTGAAGATGTTGAATGCTACCATGATGACAAAGCAGAAAGAGATCAACTTGTACATAGAAGAATGTGCAAAGAGGAAGAAAGAGTTGGATAGTGAAGCAACTGAGAATGAAAGAATTAGAAGATTGCTGCAAAGTTACAAAGGTTGTGACTACATAATTGATAGAATTTATCCAACAGTTGAAGGATTTGAAGCGTTTAAAGGTGAAGAAACAAAGCCAAAGAAGAAAAAGGATACTGGTAAGAAACATGGTATCTGTTATAATAAGTGTCCGCCTCCGATTTGGGAAGGGTATTCGTCTAGAAAACCAAATGAGGAGCAATTAAAAAAAGCAGTCAATATAAAGTTGGAGTCCGAGATAACCGATGTTTTACCGGACAATATTGATGTCACGTTCATAGCGTCCGACACAGATCATGAGTCAGAACTGATAAAACGAATGGTCGATCAGGTGTTGGATAAGGATGAGGAGTCAGAGTCAAAGTCTGAGTCCAAAAGTTCGTGTCAGTCAGTTGGGAGTTCAAGTTCGTCCGAAAGGATTTCAAAATCGTCGAGAAAACGGGTTTATAGTAAAGAGTTTTTATTGTCAAAATCTAATTTGAATGATGAAACATTTGAAGTTGTGTATATTTTGAATGATTCTGACAAATTATATTTTGATAAAGAGTTTCCAATAAGAGGTATTAAATCAGAAATGATCAAAAAGGTTTTTAAACTAACAGAAATTAATATTTCTGAAATAAAAGATGAAAATCTTAATGTAAAACCTAAACCTTACACCTCAAGAGTACAACAACGTTTGAACAAGAAAAAGGGTTACAATTCTGGTTCTGGTTTTCAAAAGAAACCAAACCATAATAGTAAGTTCAAAAAGAAAGGTCTTGGTTTTATTCCACCTGAAAATTATAAAAATGAAAAATATGTTCGAGATTTTAAATCAAAAATGACATATGTTGCAGGAACTAGTCATGAAGAAGAAGCAAAGAGCTCATTCTGGAAACAGTCAAACAAGGAGTTTCTTGCTGAAAAGATGAAGAATGGAGCTTTTCATAGAAAAGAGACAAGAACCTATTACAGATGCAATGAAGTTGGTCATATTGCATGGAACTGTCCCAAAGCAACCAATACAAAACAGGGAGTCTCAGAAAAACTCAAAGAAGTAGTTGTTGATAATACGAAACCACCAACTGAACGATTTAAAGTGTTTAAAAATTCTACATTTGAAGTTGGTGAATGTTCGAAAAGATTTTACAGGCGAAGTGTGAAACTTGACAACCAAAAATGGGTTGTTAAGAAATCTGATGTAAAATCTGGCGATGAATCTGATTCCACAAAATGAGAGGAGCCACTGTTTGATGAGAGTGATGAAAACTCAGTTCCTTCAATGGATGATGAGAACTTTCCACCATTGAGGACTGAAAATTTTAAAAGGAAAACGGGAAAGTCTGAAATCTCAAATCAGGGTTATTCTGAGAATGATAACTTTGATATTGAGAAAGCGTTTAATGGGAAGGTTAAGAAGATTTTCGGAAAAATGGTTGATGGAAAGGTGAAAGGGGTAAAGGAGTTTTATGCTAAAAAAAAGCAACTTATACTCCAACTGCTTCTGAATTGAAAACACCCAAGGCTGGTCAGGCTTGGGTGGATATTTTCTTTCATTGAAAAACCTGACTTGCCGGAGATCCCAAGTTTGTAATTGCGGATCAGGAATAGGCATCATTCTTTCTTAAAATTGATTGTGTAAATGAATCTTAAAGTTTGTTAAATTTTACAGATTGTGAATTGCCGGAGCTTCCAGGTTGGTAAGTGTGAAGCAGGAATCGGCATCTTGATTGGTAAAATGGTTTGTGTAGATGATTTATTCCTACATGTGGTTATAAGTTTTGGATATTCTTACAAGTGGTAAGAGTTTGATTCTGACAAAGTGATTACTCAAGTTCATTAGTTTGAACTTGATGTAATCCACATATTAATGATTGAATGGATAATATGATGAACCAAACCCTTAACTTTGCAAGTGGTAAAACCAACAAAACTTATTTTTCGGAAAAATCATTCTGATTAAAACAAACTTAAGTGTTTTGAAATCATAATGAGAAAATAGTTTTGTGTAAGGGGGAGTTCTGATTGTTTATGCCTAGTGGATGGCGAATTGATGCAATTTGATATCGGTTGTCAAGTTTATTGTACAGTTTGTTTTCAAATTTCCTAAAATGTGTTTGCATTTTAGGGGGAGTAGAAATTTTTGAAAATACAAAAACATTTGAAAATTTGAAAAAGACAAAAACATGATAAAATTCAAAAATGAGTTTTGTTGTAAAAAAGAGGAAATGATAGTACATCAGTGGACTGTCACAACATGCTAAAGAATTGGAAAGTTAAAATGTGATAAACAATCTCACTGAGGATATGCCAGTAGGTTTTTGCACATTTAGTAGATTGTGACGAGATATAAACCTATAAATCAAACTTGCTTATTATGTGGGTTAACAAAACTGCTTGGATATATAGGTAACCCCTGAAATCTTGTTTGAAAGGTCCCTTATTCTGAGATACTAGGTCTTTATGCTCAGTGATATCTGGGGTATTATCCCGGGACTTCTGCTGAATGGAAGTTCTGACTTAGTCCTCGGATAATACTTTCCGCAAATGCTTGAAACATAGCATCGCCCTCAGCAAATTGAAGAAACAATAAAATTGATAGTCATTGCTGTTGTAATGCAAAAGATCCTCTAAAGGGGACATACCCAAAAGAGTCATGATCTCTCTGCTGAACGGTAGTTCTGACCTGAGCTCTCATGATTCTTCATAAGTTATTAACCCCTTACAGATATCATCTGTGGTATACTCACCTGTAAGACTGAATATTGGGATCTGGATACGGGAGTATATTCAAGTAGTGGGACACACGGATAAGTTCAAGTCTTTAAAACATTAACATCATATCTCGGATCAATTGAACTTTGTGTGAAAATTTAAGTGGACAAATATACTGACAATCTAAGTGAATTGTTTAGAACTTAAAATGAAATGAAGCTTAACGGTGTTGGTGACTTGTCTCATAAACTGATATGATTCTCTTACACGAACTCACAAAAATGTTGTTTGTAAATATTTTGTTACTGTTTTACATGTTTCTTTATTTCTTAAAATCCAAAAAGATTTTCAGTGTGTTTTAGCATAATTTTTGAAAAATCCAAAAAAGATTTTCGACAACTGATGTTGGAGAAGCTGATTTTCAAAATTCCAAGTGCTGAATATGACGAACAGGTTTGGGAAAGAAAGTTTGTTTGAAGATGTTTGAAATGAAAATTAATATTCATTTAAGTGGTTAATCAGATATTTTTAACGATTAAATCATTTTGAGATTGTGTGTTCGAGTGATTAGAAGATAGTAAATTTGTTGAAATGTTAAATTTGTGAAATTTACTTCTGGGTTAAGAATGTGCAGGTGTAGCCAGGTTTCGTTTTTCGATCTGATGATATAGAGACAGGTTCCGATATATGAGGTCTATGTGAACACCAGACTACGATCCTGAAGCAGATGATGCTGAAGAACTGAAGGAATTCCAGCACATTGCAAGGGGGAGTCTGTTGATGCTGATTGAAAGAGTGAAGCACAAAGACTGATAAAGACGTTGAAGACTCGACACTTAAGACTCGTCAACATATGAGGGGGAGTCTGTTAGTGCATTCATCTGTCGTCTTCGTCTTATGTCGAGTCTCGAATACGTTGCGGTTCGGATCAAGCATGATGTCATCATTATTAATGATGACATCATATCAAAGACATCACAAGTCTACAACATTCATATGGAACAAGACAAAAGCACATGAATTCGAATTGAATGTTTTCATATAAGACAAAATATGCATGTAAATTAGTCTGATTTCGCTCAACATGCACGTGAATGTGATTCCGCCCAGAATCAAATGTTTTGATTTCGCTCTTGTTGTAACCGTGTTATTTCGGGCGGAATTAAAGGCACTATATATAGGTGGTGAATGTTTAGAGCGAAATTAGTTAGGAGACTTCTTGATTTCCATACCGAGGTGCTGCCGGTGTGACGTTTGCATGTAATCTGTTATAAATCAATACAAAAGGTGTTTAAAAGTGAATTGCTTGCTGTTTCTACATCAGTTTCTTGTTTTCCGCACCTGAAACTGATTAAAACTCCTCTGAAAGACTCGTTCGGGTCAGAATACGATCCTACACTATCATGCAGAAACCCTAGGTGTATATCACACTTCACGTAATTTCATGTTCAACATTTACAACACAAACATGCTATACATAAATCAAAACAATTCAAAGAAATCAATGACAATTGCACGAACCGAGAGATCAAAGGAGGGGTTCAATTAATGAGACTGGCGCTTCGGCCGGAACCATTGCCGTCGACAGTTTGGGAGAAGCTAGGGTTAGTCATCCATTGAAAAGGGACTTATGCAACCCCTCCTTCCCCTTATATGCAAACACGCACCAAAAGGGTAATGGGTTTGGGATCGGTTTAGGTTTAAGGACTTTGGGCCCATGAAATACATGTTCAAATGGATGTGCGGTCGGTGAAAAGAGTGTACTACTAAACTTGACATACACATGATAGACACAAATTCACATAAAACACAAACTTGTAACTATTTACTTACCACCAAGCATTCGAACTGTTCAGATGATAGACACACAAATTTCATCATACATAAGTTATGAAAAGGAAATCAACACACAAGAGGCTCTAGAATCACGAGTTGTCACATCATCCCCAACTTGAAAGAAATTTCATCCCGAAATTTAGCATGTAGTTACCGAGGAAGCTAGTTAGGTTGCATGGTTTCCTGGTTTTTCCTGGGGTATCACATCATCCCCCCATTGGTTTGGAATTTCATCCCGAAATTCTGCAGTAGCTTCAGCCTCAGTAGTGGTTTCAATGTTCTCGAAGAATTGGGGATATTTGTGTTTCATTTGGTCTCCTCGTTCCCAGGAAACTCTGGGCCACGACGGGAGTTCCAACGAACTCGAGCAATAGGTATCCTGGTGCGTTTGAGAATCTTGACCGCCCGGTCCAAGATTTCCACTGGTTCTTCGACAAGTCGCAACTGATCGTCGATGGTGAGCTCCTTCAGAGGAGTTATGAGGGTTCATCTGACGGACACTTCTTCAGATTCGACACATGGAATACATTGTGAACTCCACTGAGTTCTTCGGGTAGGTTCAACCTGTAGGCCATCTTGCCGATCCTCTCAGTGATTTTAAAAGATCCAACATATCGCAGGTTAAGTTTGATTCGATTACCAAAACGAACTACACCTTTCCAAGGTGAGACTTTAAGTAGTACTCGATCCCCAACCTGGAACTCTAGTGGTTTCCTGCGCATATCAGCGTAGCTTTTCTGACGGTCATGAGCTGCCGCCATTCGTCGTCGTATCTGAGCAATCTTTTCTGTTGTGTCTACGACGAGTTCTGGGCCAGTGATTTGGTTGTTTCCAACTTCTGCCCAACAAAGAGGTGATCGGCACTTCCGACCGTACAATGCCTCGAACGGAGCAACCTGGATGCTGGTGTGGTAACTGTTGTTATACGAAAACTCCACTAAAGGGAAGTGTCCTTCCCAGTCGTTGCCAAAATTGATTACACACGCTCGATGCATGGATGATATGCCGTGCTCATGTCTAGACGTGAGCCAAAGGATTTGTGCATCGCTTGCCACAAATCAGATGCAAATCGTGAGTCGCGATCAGAGATAATGGAGGTTGGCACCCCGTGCCTAGCACCCACTTCTTTCAGGTAGATGCCTGTAAGTGTAGAAAACTTATCCGTTTCCTTGATGGCTAGAAAGTGTGCTGGTTACGTGAGACAATTAACGATTATTCAGGTGATATTGTTTCTGTTTCGAGTTGTAAGTAGACTGGCGACCAAATCCATGGCAATCTGTTCTCATTTCCATGTGGGTATTGCTGGTTGCTGATACTTCTCCTTGACTTTCCGACAAGTCAATCCATCATCCACATACCTAATTAGGTGGGCCTTCATGCCCGATCACCAGTACAAGGTTTATAAATCTGAGTGTCTCTCATCAAAAGCCAGACGATTAGAATGTCGAGGTCGGTTGCTTTCTCAACATAAATTTCCTACAGTTGCTGCATAATGAGATCCACACCCGTTCCATGAGGTAACGAGTATCGTCCGACCTATCAAAGGTTGCTTTTCCATGCCCCGCGTGGGTTCAGCTTGAAAATCCTCTCCCTTTAGTTCTCCAGTTTGAACAGAGCGAGTCTGATCAGGTAAGTTAGAGTCGATAATGCGATGCAGAGCTCGCGCACATTCAAGTTTTGCAGTCGTAATCATCCAATAATTCCACCCAGCGATGCCATTAACTGATTTAGCTCTTTCGAAACCAGAGTACACGGAAGGCCCTTGTGATCGGTCTAAGTAGTGCATTCGGTACCGTCCAAGTAATGCCTCCAACTTACATCCAAAGACCACGGTGTCCACCACAGATTTTGTGTCGTACAATTCTCCTTGTAAGTCTATTACGTAAGCTATCACCTTCCCGTGTTGCGTCGGCGTGTAACTGGGACTCTGATTCGCACCCTCGGGTAGAGACAATGCTCAGTGTATTGAAGAGTTGGGATTCGAAAGTTGAAAAGACGTTCTCCTGTTTTGCCTCCCACGAACACAGCACCCTGCTGTGCTAAAGAGATCTAAGCTGCGCGATCTTCAAACAACCTGTGATGAATCTGCGATAGCATCTAGTGAGACCAAGAAATTACCGTATCCTCGAAGGGATCTTTGGTGTCAATCAGTTTCTAACCAAAATGGGTCTTAACGAGTTCCACGTGTATCCCCACTTCGGTGATTATATGACCAAAAAGGTATTCCTCGCATCCAGAAGTTACATTTATCAAGACTTCGCGCGGTGTGGCTCCTCCTTCAGGAGCTCTCAAATAGAATATAAAGTTGCCCATGATGTTCCTTTCTCCTGGAAATGATTCAACATGTCGTCAATAAGCATGGTTGATTCATGTGATCCGTACAGCTGCTGGTGTGATGATTAGCTCGAAGGTCTTTGAACACAACACCGAAATGGCCGCACTGCGCTTGGTATGTCGTTGCAGGCACATTTTCCCCTTAGACTACCTTCTGACAATAGCTCGATTGTTATCCAATCCTTGAATGGAAGCTCGACCCTCGCAACTGGTCGTCAGGTTGCCAATATATGGTCGTGGTAAACGGTTCTCAACTGTCGCCTTATTGAGGTCTTGAAAATCAGTACACCTACGAGAAGGCTTATCTTCACGGATATAACTTGGGATCCCCAACGCGAAAAGCTAGGTCCGACAAAACTCCTGTTCAACAATTCCTGCAGTTGATTAGACAGCCCTTGCAACCCTCCTGGTACAAGACGGTAAGAGTACGTGTAGTCATAGCTGCCTCTGGCGCGAGATCAGACTGAGATTTCGCCTAACAGTTGTGGCAGTAAACCCGAAAGTTCCTTAAGTAGCACACCGAAAGGAATCATGAATGATTGGTGGATCCTTGATCCTTCATTTCCTTAGCCCTAACATCAGTAACGGTTGCTAGTATAGCGGAGTAATCCCTCCGTAAACACTTCTGGCCTTCATTGCTGAAATGACGCTAACCGTTGCGCCACTCTGACGCGTTAGAACAGATAACAATCCTCCACTAAGGAGAGGGATGCGTAGAATCTTCTCCTCACAGGGTACATCTATCAAGAACAACAGGAGAAAGGTCGGTGTCGATCACTTGTCCCACAAGGTCGAGTTTGCATCCTAACGATCATATGAGGTTTCCATTGTCTTGCCATCAGTCGAATCCACAACAGGTTGGGTTTCAAGAAGCATCAGGGTTATAGAGAACAGAGACGAAGTGATTCGTTACCAAGAACGTGTATGTCACCATGTTATTACAATCCTGGCGTCGCCCACGCCAATCCCGAATGCCCTTCCACAAGCACCACTACCAGTATTGTTACGATCACGTGGATTTCCCAATACTGTTATCGTTCCTTTGGTTGTCGTCACCTTGACTTAACACAGTCAAACCTTATCGAGGTCACCTTCGTTTCCATACTGTAAGCTACGATCACGAGTACCTTGATGTTGCCGCGACTGTTGCCTCTAATATTTGTTGATGCATTTTTAGTGTCTGTAACTAGTCTTGTACTTAACGATGTATTTTGTACGGTCTTTATGAATTATCGAGTATGTATTTGACGTCGACCAAGTCGGATATCCTCCTATCCGCTTGTGTCTGACTTATTTTTCTTCTTTTGGTATGTAATGTATAACGAACAATGCATGTTGCATGTTAAGGGTAGAATGGTCATTATGATGTTTATATGCTCTATCTGTTTGCTGTCTGTCAACAGCAAACAGAACAGCTGATGCAGCCCTCGACGAAACAGGTCTGTTTCGTCGAACACATCATGACGAAATAGAACAACATTCATTAAGTCTGTTTCGTCGACAGTCATGACGAATCACACTTGATTCGTCGTCTGTTGGGCTGCTTCAAGCCCAATGTGTGGCCCATATGCTGTTTCGTCGATCCACCTTGTGTTTCGCCGAGACTTGGGCCTAGGGAGTATATAAACACATCCTGCTTTCACTGTGAAAGTAGATGAGAGCATACCCTTAAAGAAACTCTGTCAAAATTCTGTCTAAACTGTGTTTGTATCAGTTTGTTATCGGTTCTCATCCCGTTAATCAATCGAGTGTGTTTCATTGATTAATACTGTGTCGTTACTGTTTTATATGTTTGATTTGGCATAGTTACGTGGATTCCGCACACGTGACCGTGTTTGCTATAAACAAGTGATTCGGTTCGTTATCGATCCTCAGATTTCCGGACCTACAATTGGTATCAGAGCATTTGGCTCTTATCCTTGTTTAAAATCAAACATTGTTCGGTTTTTATCAAGTATTTGTGATTGTTTTTCTGAAAAATTGTTCTTGAAAAATCATAATTTCTGAAAAATTTTCATAAAATCTGTTGGTTTCTTGTTGTTTTGCTAAAGAGTTTTATCAAAAACCTAGTCAGATTGTTTGTTTATGCTTTAAACTGGGTTTTTAGTGAAAGTCTTGTGCATTTACGTGTTTCGGAAAATTATAAATTACCGGAAAACTCATTGTTCTTGAGTGTATTCTTCAAACCTTCAAACGGTTCATTCATATCTGTGCATTTGATCTTTCTATTGCATGAATCAAAGTGTTTGTTAAATAGAATACATTAAGTGATCTTTCTATTGCATGATCATTAGTTTATGGGATATAGATAAAGGTGCTTTGAAACTATAAACCTGAAAGCATGGGGTGTTGAAATTGTGTTTACCAACTTGCTTTGTATCACCAACTTGTCTTGTGTCAGATAAATATCTAACCAGCTGTCTGAGACTAATCCTCGGCGAATCAAGCAGTCGATGAAACAAAAGCGTTTCGTCAAAAATATCTTCGACGAAACAAAATCAGTTTCGTCATAATATCTTCAACAAAACAAGTCTGTTTCGTCATCATTCATATTGACGAAACAAGTTTGTTTCGTGGAAAGTGTTTCGTCGTGTGTATTGTCAATTTTACACAGAGGACTTGCAGAAGTGTTCTAATTGTTTGTTTTCAAGTGTTTGACCATGAAATATCATTCATATACCAAATATGAGCTGCATAAGTCCATGGGATTGGAGTATGGACTCGAGACCACGTGAAGATCCGACCTCTGCATCAGCATGGGTGAGGAATGTTTTTGGTCAACCTTCTATAAGTGCAGGACAATGGGCACTTGTATCAAATCAAAATATTCAAAATCTTTTGCTCAGCGAGAGCGAAACGGGCAGCAACAATCACCCACCAAAGTTGAATCATATGAACGAGTTTCCAACATGGAAAGGTCGTTTCCATACATACGTTCAAGGGCAAAGCACTGATCTTTGGAGGTGTTTCATTACTCCACGCAATAATGCTCTCGAAGTAGCAGCTTCAACGGCAGAGGGTTTTTCTAACATGCAAGAAAATGACAAGAAAGCCTATGAATTTGAGAAAAAGTCGTTTGCTGTTCTTACCCAAGCGCTTCACAAAGATATCTATCATCAATTCTCTTATTGTACGGACACGAAAACATTATGGGATGCTTTGGTAACAAGAGGAGAAGGAAATGCAGCTACTAGAAAGTCACGTCATGATCTATTGAAGAAAGAGTTTGAATCATATCACTTCTTGGAAAATGAAACTCTAAATGATATGACTACACGTTTTTATCATTTGATTAGTGAAATGTTTGCTTATGGTGTTACTTCAACTCAACAGGAAATAGTTGCACGGTTTGCTGCTTCACTACCTCCAAAGTGGAGCCCATACATTGAGCTTCTAAAGCATACCGGTGTTCTAGATGCTGAAAATGTAAATATCTATGAATTCATACAGAAGCTTGAACACAAGAATGATGAAGAAATTCGGAAAGCTAAACGAATTGCTGCTCCTCAAAATATCGAAATATATTATGGAGGAGGTATTATCCCGTCAGCTAGTTCAAGTTCAGCTCAGCAACCAAAGTTACAAACGGCGTTTGTATCAAATACAAACTCTTCTCCATTTCCTCAATCAGCTCCACCTCCTGTCTTCGATCCGAGTGCCTATCTTCCGCCAGCGCATTTGAGTACTCAAGCTCAGGCTTATTCTGGAGGAGGTTTTATTCCTTATACACCTCCAGTTGCCACTACTCAACCTCAGTTCAATCCGAGTGCTTATATTCCAGCCCAACCACAACCACAAGTCCAACCACAACAACAGCAAGCTCATTATACCAACAATCCTCCACCCACAAACCCTAACACAGTCAAAGTTGATACATCAAACCTCTCAAATGTTAGCATTGAAGTAGCAAAGGAACATATGGAACTTGTTAATACAATGGTCAGTGCTTACTGCGGTTTGGTCGCAGGTCAAATTGGAAACATTAGTTTGACCAACGAAGATTATCTTCAAATCAACCGTGATGAAATGGAGTTGATGGATATAAAGTGGGCATTCGTAAGTGCTGTCAGAAGGGCGAAGGACTTTATGGTTCGAACAGGGAGAAGTTCTTTGGAAAGTAAACAAGATACAAAGTACGGATTTGATAAAGAAGCAGTTACATGCTTCAATTGTGGCGAAAAGGGTCACTTCAAACGAGAGTGCACCCGACCAAGCAAACAAGGCAATCAGAACCCATTCCGTAATCAGACGAGTACTTCAAATGCATATCAAGACAATCGTGGAAAAGGGATAGTGGCTGTAAATAACACCACCAACCAGAATCAGTCTGGACCATCAAACGACAATCGTGCATTAACCGTACAAGCTGATGAAGGGTTTAATTGGTCTTTACAACTTGGGGAAGGTGATCAAGATAAAGGAGGAACAGCGTGTTATGCAAAGATCATCAATCACATCAAGCACGTTCATAAGGAAGAATTTTCTAAAAATGACGACAGTTCGGGTTATACCGGGAGTTCTGATGAAGAAAGTTCTACCTCGGGTGATTATCATTCTGATGATGTGAGGAAAGAAGCAAGTTCTGATCTTAATGACTTGTTGAATGAAGCAGAGGAATTGAAATGTCATAAATCAGTTCTGATCAAGAAGGCTGCTGTAGCATCTAAAGAAATGGAGAAGTTCTTTTCTGAAGACGGATCCTTTTCTTATCAGACTGCCTTCATGGCTAATGTCTCAGCCTCTACGAGTCAGGTAAATTCTGAAACTCCTGCTCCTATTGTTTGTAATGATTGTGCTAATTTGAAGCTTGACTCTGAAAAGCTTCATAGTCATAATCAAAGTTTGGTTGTTGAAATGTCTAAGTGCAAAGAAGCGAATATGGCTCTGGTTAGAAACGAAAAGGGTTTTAAATCTCAAATTGAAACCTTAAAGAAAAATGTTTCCGAAGTAACCAAAACTGTTTACCACAAACAAGTTAGCATTAACAGTTACATTAACATTGTTGAGGAAACTAAAAAGGAATTAGCCATTGCCAAATGCGAGCATGATGCAATCAAGCAAAAGTTGGAGAGTTATTCTAACTCCCGATTTGTGCTCAATCACATTATTGATGTTCAACAACTGAAGGGAAACAAGAAAGGTGTTGGGTATAAGAAGTGTCCGCCTCCTTTAAGACATAATTATGACTATATGCCTGATTTTGAAGAAATGCCACGGTTTGAACCCAGTGTGCCTCTTGATTATGAGGAAATTACCACTGGCCTAGGGTTCAAGTCGGACAATTCTTCAAGTACATCATCTGATCAGACAGAAACTTTAACATCTACGAAACAAAGTCCTCCAATCATTGAGGACTATGAGTCGTCTGATGATGAACCAGAATCAGATGTGAGTAATCAGGATAAATCACTTGACAAAATGAAGGGAGTAGAAGTTCCAATTGAGAATCATATTTTGTGTGATCCTCCTACTCCTGCTGTTCAACCAGTTTTCAAACAAGTGATAGATCCTGTCAAGGATGAAAAGAAATCTGTGTCTGCCGTTAAGAGTAATAACGTGTTGTACACTTTGGTTGGTGATTCTAAAATCTATTCAGATCATGATTTTCCAATTAAAAATGTCAATCCATCTTCGATTGATCAAGTTTTTGAAAATAATACAAGTAAGTTTTTGGGAAAGTCAATTCCAGGAGTTATTGTAACTCAATGTGATCCAATTCCTAAGACTGAAATCAAAAAGAAATTTGGAAATAAAAAATTACCAACAAAGCAACAACCTGTTGCTCCTAAGGGTAAACAACCATTTCAACGAGCTCAAAGGCCTAATGTTTCTAAATCAAAATTTGAAACAAAAGGAGCTCGTTATCAGCATAAAAGCAATGATGTCAGATTTGTGGCATCTGATGGTACGGATAAAATTGAGACTTTTGAAAACAAATCAAACACCGATTTTATCCAACAAGTCAAGATTTTAAAACGTAACAGTCAAAACAATTACACTCAACATACAAATGGGTGTGATGAAAAAGCAAGTACCTCAGGTTCTACAGGTTCGACATCTGTTGGTCGATCAAATTCTCCTAAGTTTGTGGAAAGGAGAACGTGTTTTAAATGTGTGGAGTTTGGGCATATCATTAAAACCTGCTCAAACACTCCAAAAGAGAATTTTGTTGAGAAAGCACCACCTGAAAATGTTCACTCTCAACGTCGTTCTGTTTCGCCAAAACATGATTTTCGAACTGTTAAAGAACGGGAAACGAAGCAACGACGTCAAAATATAAAGAAAATAGAAAAGGCCTTAAAAACTGAGGTCAAATCTGTTCCAAGGGAACCAAGTTCTCCGTTAAAACCAGAAATTTCAAAATTTGTTTATAAAACTCAATCTGGTAAACAAAAACAAACTTGGAAACCTAAGACGGGTGAAAGTTCAGGGGGAGCTGTTTTATTACAAAATCATCAAGAAATCGAGATCATCCTTCGTGATGCTCAGGGACGACCCAAGACCACTAAGGCTTGGGTCCCCATCCTTAAATGATCATTGATGATATGTGCAGGATGTTCCAGGAGGAACTATTAATAGTCATTGGATTGTTGATAGTGGAGCATCTAGGCACATGACAGGCGACTTACGGCTTCTATATGATGTGAGAAATATTAAAGGAGGCTATGTCGCATTCGCTGGAGACAAAGGCGGTTACATCACTGGAGAGGGAATGATCTCCAATGGTGTTGTGTGTTTCGATAAGATCAATTATGTTCATCAAATTGATCACAATCTTCTCAGTGTTTCGCAAATCTGCGATAAGAATTTCACCGTGCATTTTGATGATGCCGGTTGTTATGTACTGAAACCTGGTTTCAAAATTCCTGATGAATGGATTCTCTTATCGGCTCCAAGAATCAATGATCTTTATGTTCTTGATATGAGTCAAGCGATTACGACTTCTGCACAAGTCACATGTTTTGTCTCGAAAGCCACGGAGAAGGAGTCTATTTCTTGGCACAGAAGAATGGGACACATTCACTTAAGAAAAATGAACCATTTGGTAAAAAATAATCTTGTGAATGGCGTGCCAGTGAGAAGTTTTCATCTACAGGATATCTGTGTTTCGTGCCAGAAAGGGAAACAAACAAAGAAGTCTCACCCTCTGAAGAAAATCAACACTGTTAGCATGCCTCTCGAACGTCTTCATATGGACCTCTTTGGACCTATGAAACACAAGACAACGTTCGGAGATACTTATTGTTTAGTAGTTACTGATGATTACTCTAGATTTTCTTGGGTAGCTTTTATGGCACACAAGAGTGATACTCCTGGCATCCTCAAGGATCTTCTTACAATGTTGGAAAATCTCTACTCGTTGAAAGTTAAGAGGATCAGAAGCGACAATGGAACTGAATTCAAAAACCGTGTTATGGATGAGTTCTGTACTTCTAAAGGAATTCTTCATGAATACAGTTCTCGTTACACTCCACAACAAAATGGTGTCGCGGAGAGGAAGAATCGGACGATAATTGAAACTGCAAGAACAATGTTGGTAGAGTCGGCGTTTCCTGTTCAGTTCTGGGCGGAGGCTGTGTCGACTGCTTGCTACACATTAAACCGAGTTCTTACGGTTAAGAGACATGGCAAGACTTGTTTCGAACTTCTACAGAAAAGGAAACCGGATCTTTCAATTCTAGAACCTTTTGGCGGTCCATGCACTATGATTGAGCCGGATGGAAAGTTTGGCGCAAAAGCTATCGAGGGTTTCTTCCTTGGATATGCTACTCCAAATTTTCGTGTTTGGAATCTGACTACCAAAAAGATTGAGCTATGGAGTGAAGTAAGGGTTCAGAGATATACAAGTCCTGTTAAAGCTCTGGGTGATCCTTGGATGTTCGACTACGATGGGCTATTCAACTCTTTTGATTTGCCAACCTTTGATGAAGATTCCGCAGCTGCTAGAATGATATTTGATAGTGACAATGCTGCTGACTCGCCATTGGTTAGACCTGTTGTTGTTAACTCACAAGGTTCTAATTCGACTAACAATACAGTTCAAAATGAAGAAGTTGAAGTTGCTACTGAATACAATGAGTCATCAGAAGAAGATGATGAAAATCTGGATGCGACTGAAGGCACTTCAGCTCCAGTTGCTCCTGTTCAGGGTACTTCTTTTGACACTCCTCATGTGCAGGATGTTGATACTGCTGAAGGGAATGCATCCACTTCCACGCATATTCCCGGTGCGGAGTTGGTTGCTGATCTTAATCTTAACAATTTGGATATTAATGCTCGTGTTTCTGAAAATCCTGAAATGAGGATTCATAATACCCATCCCCAGCAGAACATTATAGGAGATGTCCAACAAGGTGTGCAGACGCGTAATCAGCTGAGAACTAACCAGAATGCTGGTTTATATTCAGCCATTAGAGAATCTGGTCTTCAAAACGATTGGTCCTTTGCGTGTTACGTTTCACAAGAAGAACCGAAATCTTGGAAGGAAGCTTTAAAAGATAATTCTTGGGTTGAAGCCATGCAGGACGAACTGCAACAATTTCAAAAACTTGGTGTTTGGAAGCTTGTTGAAAAGCCGGATAATTACAAGAAAATTGGCACACGATGGGTTTACAAATGCAAGAAGGACGACCGTGGAATTGTTATTCGCAACAAGGCGAGATTGGTTGTTCAGGGTTTTCGTCAGATTGAAGGCATTGACTACAATGAAGTTTATGCACCTGTTGCACGTCTGGAAGCTATTCGGATCTTTCTAGCTTATGCTTCTTTCAAAGGATTCAAAGTTTATCAGATGGATGTCAAAAGTGCTTTTCTTCATGGTATAGTTCAAGAAGAGGTGCACGTCGAACAACCTCCAGGTTTTGAAGATCCTATTCACCCCGATCGGGTTTGGTTGCTCAACAAAGCTCTTTATGGTTTACATCAAGCACCTAGGGCTTGGTACGCAACCTTATCCAACTATCTTCTGGAGAATGGATTTCAACGAGGTCTTATTGACTGCACACTCTTTATCAAGGAACTAGATGGAGATCTTCTGCTGGTGCAGGTATACGTTGATGATATAATTTTTGGTTCTACTAATGAATCTTTGTGCAGGCAATTCGAACGTGCTATGCAGGAAAAGTTCGAAATGAGCGCTATGGGGGAGATGAATTTCTTTTTGGGCCTACAAGTTCAACAAACAGAGTCTGGGATTTTCATCCATCAGATTAAATATGTTGGTGACATTTTGAGCCGATTCCAAATGTCAGATGCAACGCCCATTGGTACCCCTCTTCCGCAGAATCATGGGATTACTTCGGATTTGAAGGGTGAAAGCATCAACTCCTCATACTATCGTGCCATGATCGGATCTCTCATGTATCTCACCGCTTCGAGGCCTGACATCATGTATCCAACATGCCTGCTTGCAAGATATCAAGCAAATCCGAAGTCCTCTCATCTGTCAGCTGTCAAAAGGATTTTTCGCTATTTGAAGGGATGCCCGGACCTCGGTCTTTGGTACCCTAGGGATGATAGTTTTGAATTAATTGCATACAGTGATTCTGATTTTGGTGGTTGCAAAATTGATGGCAAATCGACAACAGCAGGATGTCAGTTCTTAGGAAATCGCCTGGTCACGTGGCAGTGCAAGAAGCAAACGTGTGTTGCTACATCAACATGTGAAGCAGAATACATTGCTGCCTCGAGTTGTTGCTCCCAAGTTCTTTGGATACAACAACAAATGCGCGACTACGGTTTAGAATTCCTATCTACTCATATTTTTGTTGATAATAATGCTGCCTTACAGATCACTAGAAATCCTGTGCAGCATTCCAAGACTAAACACATCGACATTAAATATCACTTCATACGTGATTGTTTTGACAAGAGATTAATCGATGTTGTTCATGTCCCCACTGATCACCAACGGGCCGACCTGTTTACAAAAGCTTTTGATAAATCACGTTTTGATTATCTACTTTTGGTCAATGGCATTAAGGTGATACCCGAGTAAACTTCTTTGGCTGATCGTTTTTGTAATTATTTTCTTTTAAAACGTTAAAAATTCAAAAAGATTTTCGTTTTCATAACCTTTTAGCTTTTTAGGGGGAGAAATTTCAAGAAAATACAAAAACATTGCAAAATTTCAAAATCCAAAAAGATGTTTTTACTTTCTGTCTTTACGTTTGATAAATTAAAAAAAATATATAGAAAAACCAAAAATGAGTTTCTTAGATAAAGGAAAATGATGAAGTTCACTGGTGTGGTCGGTCAATGTGCTCAAAATGAAAAACAAAATTGAGAAATGATAAGTATCTCTACTAACGATGTATCGGTAGGCTCACAATCAGACTAAAATGTGCAGGATGATACAAACCTAACAGAGTTCAAGTCAGGTGGGAACCATTCATTGGCATACGGTCTTAGTACCGAAATTTCGTTTGAGAGATTGCCGAGATCTGAAATATTCGGTCTTTATGCTGTTTATCATCTGGGTATCATGGTTGTATCAAACCGTAAAAATAACGGAGACGAAGTCTAAGATCTTCCATGATACTATACATACGTGTACATATTGCATTCGACCTCAATAAGTGATCAACAATCACATGTCCAAACAAATAAGTGATAATATATCACAGATTCTTTGCGGGAGTCAAGTTCGTCTCTCTGCTGTACGAAAGTACTGACCTGTTCACGGACTTGCTTCTGTGCCCTCATGCATCGAAAATCAAGTTCCTCATCAATAAGTGATTCTATCACATAGGGCTTGTTTTCAATCAAAATAAGTGAGTTTCTCACATTTTTATACGGTCAAACGGATGATAAACGGTATACTCACCGGTAAGATGAATTCTCGTGCATACCTTGATACAGGAATGTGTCATGAGTGGATTCACATCGACAAGTAAGTATAATCCTTACCGTTAATCGTATCTCTTAAATTATGATTACGTCTGATCAGTTTGAGCTTATGTGGACCACAATACCGATAATCGAGGTAGTATACTTATCAAGAGCTTTAAGCAGAAATCAAAATCATGTTGACTAAGACCGTAAGCTGGTATGATTCCTTATCCTTGAGATTCGCAAAAAGATTGCATCTGTACAGTTGCTTACTGTTTTTCACAATTTATTGCCTTTTTGTTTAGTTTACCGCGCTTTAAATTCGTTTTTAGTATTATTTGTAAAGTTCGTTTTTGATTAAGCCGAAGTTGTTGCTTGGTGTTTTCTGCCGGAAGCCTGAAACCTACTTCATAAAACGTTCTTGCATTTGGAAACTAAAACAAAATGGAAATGTGTTCATTTTAATCAAAATCTGTTCAGTCTGCAAAATCTTCTATGCCTCTGTGTTTTTGAAAAATTGTTGACGACGAAACAAATGTTAGTCGACGAATCAAAATCTGGTCGACGAAACACACAAGGTCAAAGTCAAAGATGTAAACTTGGTCAAACTTAGTCAAACCTGTTTGAGTTTAACGACGAAACAGATCTGTTTCGTCGAAGACAATGACGAAACAGAACAGCCCAAAATCCGTTTCGTCATGGGCTAATTTCAGGCACAAGTCAAGCCTAACTTCGTTTTGTTTCGTCGGGCCCAATCCTGTTTCGTCGAGATATCTGTTTCGTCGAGATGAGGCGGTGATTAAAGGGGTCCCTGTGTTCACTTTTTCAAAATAACACCTATTCATCATCTCCAAACTCTCAAAAACTCCAAACACTCAAAAAACCCCATACCTACGGTCACCCTCTCAATCACTCAAATCATCCATTTTTTCCAGAAATCTCATAATATTCAAAGGTGCAAACTTGCTAATGCTCATGTTTTTCATATATTGCACCGTCGGTTTTCATCAGAAACCCTCGGAGACCCTCTGAGACTGTGTTTTCTTTGATACATTATGTTTTTTGATGATTGAACTTGTTGTAGTTTCTTCCTGTATCTGTTATATCTATGGTTATATATGTTTGGTTTGCCTTGATTTGGGTTTTGGTTTAAGTAACTTAAAACAGGGGTTGTTGTTTGTGGTGGGTTTAGCGTCCTAAACGGATTTTTGACCGGAAATCTCATCCCCATTAGATTTTGGGTATGTTTTCGACTTGGTTTGGGTTAAACATGTCACAGTGTGTAAAGTGTGATGATTTGTTCATGATTTAAACCTCATACGGCGAAAAGCCCAATTTCCAAAACCCTAACTCCGGCGAATCAGAGACGACGAAACAGATCTGTTTCGTCGCACATCTTCTGTTTCGTCGAAGTGTTTCTGTTTCGTCGTCCATGCCTTAGCAGTTTTCTGTTTTTGCTGTTTGTTCACAGAATGTTTGAAATTTTATGTTTGATGAGCATTTGATGTTATAACCTGTATATATACATGTATAATACACATGTTATATCAAAAATGACTTATTGTGGACATTTTCATGTACAGATGGCACCGAAGGCACCGAAAGAAGGAAAACGCAAGAAGGCGATAAAGAAGGAAAACAAAACTGAAGAGGAGATTATGTCCGAGAAGCGTCATAATCAAATTGCATATCTGGATCCTGATAACAAGCTCACTGAATTGAAAGATATCACGAAGTGGATCAGGGAGTCACATATTAATCATGCCGTTACATTCTCAACGCCCGTTTACAAATCACTGATCAAGGCTTTCTGGGATTCTGCAAGCGTCGTACAAGTGGATGGAAAGGATGTTATAAGGGGTCGTGTGAATGATTTGGATGTTGTTGTCTCTCCGGATATTTTGAACGAAGTCTTACAATTACAAGATCTTCCGGATGCTCCATATTCAATCCCAATCATGTGTTCACGAGGCTGTTTGCTACGGATGAAGTGTACTGGAGATATTTTCGTCAAACAAATCAACAAGGGTGATCTGCCATTACGTTACAAGTTCTTATTACACATTCTTATTCAGTGTCTCAGCAATAGACGTGCTGGATATGATATGGCTGGAGATGACCTCATTGGTTTCATGGTTGCATTGGTGTTAAACAAACCGTTTAGCATCTCAAAGTATATCTTCAGCAACATGAAAGAAAATATGACTAGGACTGGAAGTAGAACAACCGGGAACAAGTTTTGGATGTATCCGCGGTTTCTTCAAATGATTATGAATGTTCAACATCCGGACCTTCCTAAAGCTGACAATGATCTTCTGAAGATAGAGGCGATGAATTTCAACTCTTTAAGGCTAATCAAGAACCTTGCAGCCAAAAGATACAAAGAAAGCGTTCCTCCAAGGAAGCTATTTGGCGCACTTGAGAATCCTGATTATGTTGCCCCAGCAAATGATAAATGGCGTCATGATGACAGCCAATCTGACAACGAAGAACCTGAGTTGGAGAGAAAAAGGATAGAGAAATTTGGTCCTGATCCGGTTGATTCAGATGAGTCTGGGAGTGATAGTGATGACAGAAGTGATGAAGGCGATGATGGTGGTGATGCTGGTGCCGTTGGTGCATCGAGCAAAGGTGCAGCTGGTGGTACATCAGCTAGTAGTTCTTCAGCAAGTGGCGATGATGAATCTGATTCTAGCTCTAGTGATCATATAGTCGAGCCTGGATACGAGATGTATATCGATGCAAGTGGAGTGAAAAGATATAGAAAGATTAGAACTGAAGATGATCCAGAATTCGTTCCAGAGGATCCTGCAGGTGAAAGAAGAACAAAAAGGAGAGCTGAGAAAGCTGCTGCAACTCAAAAGAAGAAAGCAAGAAGATACTTAGCTACTTCTACTCGGCAATCTGTGCCTCAAGAGCCTTCATCTGTACCTCAGGAGCCTGTACAAGAAACTCCTGTAGTTACATCAGCTGCAGAAACTCCTGTAGTTACATCAGCTGCTGTAACTCCAACTGTTACCCCTCAGGCAGTTCCTCAAAGAACTATGGCTTCTGCAATCAGAGCAACCACTTCGCAGATTAGTTCTGAACGTCATAGGGTATTTTCCGCATATTCTCAAGATGATAAGAACAAATATCTATTCTCTCAACTTGAAGCAGCTGCTGATCGTGTTCAGAGGCAAACTCATTTTATTAACCTCACGAAGAATGATCAGGTCAGCCAATTGGTGGAAATAAACAAATTGAAGTCCACCGTTGGTCAACAACAAATGGTGATTGAGAGATAACAAGCTGAGATTGATTTGCTTAAAGCCGAGAATGCTCGTTTGAAGGCTGCTGAAGAAGAGAGAGAGAGAAATAACTCTATACTTCAAACGCGGGTTGCTGCTCTGTGGGATTATCATTGTAAGCAACAAGAAGTACTGAAGAAAAGGGATGAAGACCCTGAAGATCAAGGGAATCCTGACACTTCTGGTACATCACAACAGCAGCCAGCCGCAACTTCTTCTGAAGTCGTTGCAGTTCAACCTCCAGTAGTCGAATCTACTCAGGGAACCTCTACTGGCAAAGTTCAACAGATCACAGGTACATCTTCTGTTCAAAGCAGCGCTGATATTGCTTTACAGGCTATTCATCCAGTCACGGGAGAGTTACTTGAAGAAGGAGAACTAATAGAAGATCTTACTCATGAGCAATTGCTTGCTTTAAATAATATGAGAGAGATTGATGATGCTGAGATAGATAAAATGTCGACTGAGACTGAAACAACTAATGTTGAAGATATCGATGAGATCGTATTTGAAGGCGAAGCAACAAAATCAACGTATATTCAAAAAGATGGCACTGAATTCGCTCCGTTTGATGAAGATTGGATGAAGGAGAATGTTGATGACATAGATCAACACTTAAGGAAGCGTGATTCGTCTGATTCGTCTGAAAAAGCCACAGATGCATTCTCTGAATGGCGAAAACAGTTTCTATCAAAAGTCTCCAAGCCTGTACCGGAAAGTGTTCAAGTTGACTACTTGCAGTTTGAGAAGGGGAAGCCAAGTGGAAGAATTCTATGCTGGATGTTTGTTAAGGATATACACTGCGTAGCCGTTAAACGTGAATACGGTATACAATACTTCCGGTCATTGCTGAGCATTTTATCGTTGCCATTTTATGATGTTGCAGCGTTGACGAGGCTTGAGCTTGTTAATCGTTCAAACTTCGACGGCGCTACTTTATTTGAGCGACTGATAAAAATCAACAAGAAGCCGGGCTGGAAGGATGAATCATACAAGCCACAGTTCCCCATCTATCAACCGATCAAGTTTACTCTTGATCCGGAAACGAACTCAGGGCGCTACAAGCTTGTATATCAACCACCGCGAGTCGTAGATAAAATCCCATTAATGCCGATGCAGCATGATTTTCTTGAAGATATGGCATTATGGTGCTACGACTCCGACACTCATGAAGCCGTGATTGTGTTTAGAGATGGTCGTGCAAATTACCGGATGTTGGATCCGATGTGGATCGTCAACATGTCCAAGGCTGACATTAACAGATTATATCATCACGACATTTTTTATGAAGATCAGGATGCACGTCAAGCTTTGAAGTTTCAGCGCGTAGCATGTTTTTGCTACTACCGGGGAATTCATTCGGGCAGTTCGTGGTCCGAACAACACTGAGGTGGAAGATTAAAAGACCGAAGACGAGTAACAGACAAGGGGGAGTTTGTTGATGCATTTTTAGTGTCTGTAACTAGTCTTGTACTTAACGATGTATTTTGTACGGTCTTTATGAATTATCGAGTATGTATTTGACGTCGACCAAGTCGGATATCCTCCTATCCGCTTGTGTCTGACTTATTTGTCTTCTTTTGGTATGTAATGTATAACGAACAATGCATGTTGCATGTTAAGGGTAGAATGGTCATTATGATGTTTATATGCTCTATCTGTTTGCTGTCTGTCAACAGCAAACAGAACAGCTGATGCAGCCCTCGACGAAACAGGTCTGTTTCGTCGAACACATCATGACGAAATAGAACAACATTCATTAAGTCTGTTTCGTCGACAGTCATGACGAATCACACTTGATTCGTCGTCTGTTGGGCTGCTTCAAGCCCAATGTGTGGCCCATATGCTGTTTCGTCGATCCACCTTGTGTTTCACCGAGACTTGGGCCCAGGGAGTATATAAATACATCCTGCTTTCACTGTGAAAGTAGATGAGAGCATACCCTTAAAGAAACTCTGTCAAAATTCTGTCTAAACTGTGTTTGTATCAGTTTGTTATCGGTTCTCATCCCGTTAATCAATCGAGTGTGTTTCATTGATTAATATTGTGTCTTTACTGTTTTATATGTTTGATTTGGCATAGTTACGTGGATTCCGCACACGTGACCGTGTTTGCTATAAACAAGTGATTCGGTTCGTTATCGATCCTCAGATTTCGGGACCTACAATATTGTTGCCTGTAACGGTGTCCTGCGTCCTTTCACCAACAAGGTCCATCTTTTCACATTTCGTGCCACGTCCTAAGGCACTACTCCTGGTGCGGGCGGTTACACAGTTCGCTCTACAGTTAATCGTCATCGATTTTGTCCTGATTAGTTCGTAAGAGTCGACTCCCATGAGTCGCTGGCTGGGGTTAAGGATTTGATTGGAGTCAAATTGTTGTTGTTCGTTGCCGGTAACTAGGGTCGTTCAAATGCTGAAGTCGGTAAGGTACTACGTTTACCCTCTTATATCGTTCTTGCAAGTTGACTGAGTAATACACGGTCTGTTACGAGAGTATTGCAGAAGTGATCACACTTTGGGATCTAAGACGTCAATACATGAGTTCCAGCAAACGAAGAGGAGTAAGAAAGGTATCGATCAATCATTCAACGCTGCGACATCCAACTCAAGGATGTTCGTTAAAGCATCTAACATTCTACACGGTTCGTTGGGTGTTCAGATGGGTGTTTAGGTAATACTCGATAGCATCGAGATTCGAAAGGATTCCAGAGATGAATGAAAAGTTCATGTTCGAGTAAGGGACAATCACTGCTATGACCCTTATAGATTTGTTATGTTTCATATTGATCAAGTAACGGAACGGAACCCCTTTTCCACTTGTTAAGGCTCACTGGGACTCACATGCACCCCACATTATTATTATGTGTGCACCCATAATAATATTGCGATTTGCATGCTCATCTCAGTTCCTCCTAACTCATGTCAAATGGTTCTTCAAACTCAGATGTCAAACGGAGGTCGTCAAGGTAATAAGATCACAACAATTCAAGGACTATGGCATGCTATCAACGCATCATAAGGTAAGCAAACAATCCATGCCATCATGCCATGGTGACGAGTGTGTGTTCGTATGTTTCGTCATAAACGAATGTGTACTAGTCACGTAATGTATGCAACAAGTAAGAAAGACGAACCTTGCAATCTGGAGCTGAGTGTCATGGTCGTATTCACGTTTTCAGAACGGTTCGGTTATAGTCTGGTTTTACAAAAACGTTTTCCCCTTTTTAAAACCAAGTTCACTATAACCAATGGCTCTGATACCAATCTGTCACACCCCCAAAATACCACGTGCGGAAACCCCCGCAAGGCGTGTGACATACCAGGATCCAAGCCACCAATCACATTGAACTCATCATTATAATTAAATAAAACTTTCATTTATTAACATAAAGCGTTACAAACGTTACATATCATTCATTGTATACAGCGGAAGCATAAATCATTTGTTAAGTGTTTAGTAAACCAAGAGTACATAAATCATTAAGCTTGTATTGAGATTCCATGTATCTCGACCCATGACCACTCCAGCCTCCCAGACAGCAAGTTCCAAATAATATAAGCATATAGACCTGCAAGGCATGTAACAACGAGTCAACAACAAAGTTGAGCGAGTTCACAGTTGGTTGATTAGTTATTAATTTCGTTTCAATAATCGTAAGTTCGTTTTGTAAACCACGTATTAATCAGTATCCCTGTTTCCCAAACCTTCTCAACAATTAGTGGGGGCTTCCCATGTGAATTTCCAGATCGTACCATATCGACTACTAATGAAAGTAAGTTGTGCCCTAAGTCAATGTCTATCATCATTGACCCTTTGCCTTAGTCCATTAGTACACGCCCGTCCTACCGGCACGGTGTGAGGTTTGTTAAACCTAATAGCGCTATTAACTAATGACCCGCTCGCCATTGGCCTCGGCGATTAAGTCGATATAAAATGAGGGACTTATGATAGAGTTTTTGGTCCAGTATGTTTAATCTTGTTGTCCTACCCAAGGAGGACGAACGTACGTATCCTACCCAAGGAGAATACGCGAGGTTTAAATCTTGGCATCCTACCCATGGAGGATGGCTGTACATATCCTACCCAAGGAGAATATGTAGTTTCCATTTTAGTTCTTTAACCCATTCCCAACCCTTGGGAATCCCATGCCTTGTAGAAAGTGTGAACTCACCTGGGTTTGCTGGTAGATAAAGCACTTGTCCTAAGTTAGTCAACCACACCCTATTATGGTTACCACTTGTTAGGACTGTTTATAAACGAATCACATATTTCATACATGTATCCAGTAATCATGTATTTCACCTTTGTCACGTAGTCCACAAGCAGTGTACAAAGAATACTCATCATGTATTTTGTACCACAAATAAGTTTACACGTATAGGTTTGCACTCATGGTTATAAATTATTATGCGACCAAAACATAGTGTATGTAACAAATGGTGGGGTCGGACATAAACTGTGCGATCAGGTGTTGTTGTACAGTAGTAACACATAATCATTACACCTTTTCAATTCAACCGAAAGAGGTAAAATATTAATAATCATATTCCATCATTCATCCTTAAAATACCACAACATTTTCCCCCTTTAATTATTCTAACATGTATTCCTAGGATGCTTTACCAGGTTGTACCTTAAGCTTAGCTACTTGTACCCACCATGAAAATACAGCTTCATATTTGCACACAACAGTACCTATGGCCAAGTCTTAAGTCATCAATTGAAAACATTTTAGTCTTCAAAATTAAATCACAAACAACCTCATTTAAAATCTCTTGATCCATTACCCAGTTAATCAGATTTGAACATTATTTTACATAGTGCATTACAACATAATCAGCAACTTTTAAGCATAAACATCCATTTTGTTTAAATCATGAATCTTGTGTGAGAATCACCGGTTATCAAGAAGGTATCATCCTTATATCTAAATTCTACGCAATTATGTAACCTCCTCCACTTCCCACTATACTCCTATGGCGAAACACATGTTTCGTCGGAATGAAAGGCGACGAAACCTCCCACTTTTTTCGACACATGCTTGACGAAACTCCATATGTTTCGTTGAGTTGATGTGTGACGAAACCATATGTTTCGTCGAACATCCTGTTTCGTCGAACATCAAATACAGATCCAACTCAGTTACAGTTTCATCTTCTCTAGAACCCTAATCGTGGCAGTATCTAGCATCAAGGAAATTAACGTTATTATCATCAGGTCGATTACAATATATGCTTGACATTCTTGATCCTGTAATTTATTCCAGAACATTACATCATACAAATCATCGATCACTAACATGTATTGGTTCAATTATGTGCTACAGTTTGATCATCATCAACAACTCATCCAATCGTATTCTATCATGCAGAAACCCTAGGTGTATATCACACTTCACGTAATTTCATGTTCAACATTTACAACACAAACATGCTATACATAAATCAAAACAATCCAAAGAAATCAAAGACAATTGCACTAACCGAGAGATCAAATGAGGGGTTCGATCAATGAGAGTGGCGCTTCGGCCGGAACCATTGTCGTCGACAGTTTGGGAGGAGCTAGGGTTAGTCATCCATTGAAAAGGGACTTATGCGACCCCTCCCTCCCCTTATATACAAACACGCACCAAAAGGGTAATGGGTTTGGGCTCGGTTTGGGTTTAAGGACTTTGGGCCCATGAAATACTTTGGGCCCATGAAATACATGTTCAAATGGATGTGCGGTCGGTGAAAAGAGTGTACTACTAAACTTGACATACACATGATAGACACAAATTCACATAACACACAAACTTGTAACTATTTACTTACCACCAAGCATTCGAACTGTTCAGATGATAGACGCACAAATTTCATCAAACATAAGTTATGAAAAGGAAATCAACACACAAGAGGCTCTAGAATCACGAGTTGTCACATTATCCCCAACTTGAAAGAACTTTCGTACCGAAATTTAGCATGTAGTTACCGAGGAAGCTAGTTAGGTTGCATGGTTTCCTGGTTTTTCCTAGGGTATCACATTTAAAACCAAATTAAGTCCCGTAGGGGCATTTTGGTCATTTTAATGATTATAAAAGAGATTTTATAATAAACTGAGGTTATGGTCTTTGGTAATCAGTAAAAATATTTATTTTATCACATTACATCAGTAAGATATTATACATATGTGAGGTTTACAATTCATGGTCAAACTATGCCCTGAAAGGGCATTTTGGTCATTTTACATATGCCTTTAAGGACTTTTTTGGAAGTCTGAGTTCATAACTTATATTTATTTTAAAAATATTGAAATTTGTTTAAATATTCAGTAGGTAATAAGTCTTAGGTGTTAAATATGGTTTTAAACCATAGTATGCACCTAATTAGTGTAAAACTCGCTAATTGACGATAATTAAGATGTTTATGTAATTCTGAGATTTTGATTAGTTTTAAATGCTCAAAATAATTTATTTAATGTATGAAATCTGTAGGAAAAGGTTTGGCCTTCAAATCATTTGTTAATCTCATTTTATGCATAAAAAGGGTATTATCTTCATTTACCGAATTACACAAGAACTCTATGATATGATCAGATTATAATCTGGTCAAAAATTCCAAAAATCCCTAAAAATAATATCTTAATAGTAGGTAATGAGTTTTTGGTCAAAATCCAAGTTTAAACATGTCTTGTGCAAGAAATCGTAATTTAATTAATAAAAAGCTTCTATTTACGATATCGAGCATAACTTCTGTTTGAGACCAAGAACTGATGTCAAATTTTCGGGACAAGCTTATATATCAGTAACAAGTGTTTTTGTCCTCTCACATTTCTAAAAATCTCATTTATATGTCAAACGGGCAATTATGGCATTTATAAGCATAATAATAAACAAAAGCATATAATTTAAACTACTAAGGACCAAGCAATATAACTCCAGGGGGTTATACAACTGTATAATGTGGTCCTAATGGAAGCTTAAAATATGGAAGAATTAAGCTCAATCGGGTCAGAACTGAAAGTCAAAGCAAAAGTCTAGCTTTTGCGACTTTCGGTTATGAACCGACCTTAAACTGATAATTGTCGGGTTAGACATGTTTAAACATGTTCTAATCCTAATTACCAAGTTATTAGAATGCTAAAATATAATTTATAACCTCTGTTTTATTAGTTTAAATCATTATGTTAAGTTCTGTCCAGTTTGACTTTTTGACTTATTAGTTTGACCTGACAATTAACTAGTCAAACGAAATAATTAGGAGGTACCCTTTTAAGGGTTAATCACCTACCTTATTATGGTCACATAACCACTTTTGATTCGGACAGTGGTTGGACCATTTGTGATTAAACCAAAAGTCAAAGTCAATTTACGATATCTTTGACTTTTCGGTTTTTAAGCTAATAAACTGAACTAAGGAAGGACTAAGACACTTACATAGGGTCATTGCTATCTTTTCTACACTTCTTGATCCTCCTCTAAGTCCAAGTATCTCCAGAAGTGAGTGTTGTGAATGTTGCAAGTGAATGAGCAAATAAACACAACAACTAAGGTGCCTTTATATAGTGAATTGCCATGCATTTGGATGATAGCAGGTGTTTTGGAGGCATCTAGGATCACCCCAGGTGTCCTAGTGGTATCACAAGACCGACAAACAGCCCATGGTATCAATTGGAATGAGTTTAAGTCGGTTTGGAGCTGAAACTTGTAGTTGGCAGAAGTTTTCTACGCTGGGCAGTCTCTCGCGGCCCGCGTAGAATCATAAGGGGGTTTACGCGCCCCGCGACAACCTGTTGTTCAGGTTAAAAATGTTACAATCTTGGAAATTTCAGTCCCTGGTCCTTAGAAACTTAATATAACCTCATTTTTGGCATATAAGGCCCTTGTAGTTAGTTTGTAGAGGTTCAAGGGAGTGTAACCAAACTCCGTTAGGCCCGGTTTCGTTAAAAGATCACCATAAACACAAGTTTCTTACTATTGACACTTTTAACCCAAAGTCTTGAAAACTTGTATAACGATCTCGAAACCATGTGAAACTGATGTCACTTATTCTTGAGAGTATATTTGAATATTACGAAGCCTCGGGTTCATTAAAAGGTCAATCAGAGGTAAGAATTAACATGTAGACACGTTTAACCCCGGTAGTTTAAAATCTTCCGATTATTTTCATAAACGGCTTCTTATATCCAATCAATCCCTCATTTAAGAATACATTCTTCGTGTGTGGTCATTCAGAGGCACAAGTTTGGCATGTTGACACTTTTAGTCCCTTTGTGTCACACCCCGAAAATATCATAGCTGGCGTGACTGGACTGGTATCTTCATTGCACAGCGGAAGCAAATAAGCTAAGTCTTTTAGAAAATGAACACCACTAAGTACTCGACTCCACATGGTTCTCCTATTCCAACCGTGCCATAGTTTCTGAAAAGTAACCTGAGAAAGAAACATGCGAAAAATCAACATAAAGTTGAGTGAGTTCATAGTTTGTTTATAAAAGATTTGAAATAAATCTTTTGAATAACCGGTTTGTGAAATATTATTGAGAAAAAGAATTTAAAAATCATTTTCTTGTCAAGTTATATGATAACTCTGTATTTATAACGCATTATACTTGCAAAAACCTTGCATTTGTAAACCCATGTGTTTGTAAAATTTGTGTACTGTCAATGTTCACCTTGTCATTGACATCAAGCCTGCATAATCCTATGCTTTGAATTTGTATGAAACATGATATGTAATTTGTAAAGACGTATCTAAAACTGAGTTCTGTAAATGTAAGGAATACGAGATCGCTAATGGTTCGCGGGGCCACTAACATATGTAACGACATAGGAAGCCACCAAACCTAGGCATTTTTGTCGAGTTCGACTGAGACACAAAAGCACTCATTGGTAGAAGTAGGCCAAGAGTGGGGTTGCCTGAAACCCATTAGATCTAACCCTTCTGTTCCGCGGTCTAAATGTATACGTTGACTAATGGTGCTTATGGTACCCTATTCGTCACGTGATCTATGTATCATTCCTTAGTTTGATGTACCTCTTTGTACTTGTATATTTTTCCAAATTTTAGAAACTAGAATACATGTGTATGCACATTTCGAAAAATACTCTTGCTTGAAAAATCGGTATAGAACATAAGTTTTTCGTAAACCATTTATGTCAGTTGAAACTTGTTTGTAAAAGGGTTTAGAAATATGTAATTCGTGTTTATTGAAAACATTGTATGTTTTGCGAAATATGCATGTCTTTCCACCCCGAAAACATTTAGAAAAATGTAAAACCGTAAAAAGGTGGGGTTATGAACTCACCTGAATTTCCATGTGCAAAGCTAGCTAAATACGACTTCGTGATGTCGTTTCCAAGACGAGACTCGCTAGCGTGCATTCTACAATATTCCTAACACAGAATATCTTATAAGTTTCTAAATAAACGCAATAACTAAGCTACGTGTCATCGAGCTCTACCGAATCGCAAATTGAACGATTCGACGGTAATTTGTTAACTTAACGAAAATGACTAAGTTGAACTTCGCTTAATTTGTTTATTGTTTGGTACTAGAAATAAATATATGAAATATATTTATTTTTGTAAAAACGAATGGATGTCACTTGATCTTTGGAATAAATATAAACTATATTTAAGTTTACAAAAGAACCGTTGTCTTGTTTGATGTTCGAAATAAATATATACTCTATATTTATTTGTAATTAACGAATTCGGGTTATCGTCGTTTAAAACAATATAAGTAATTATATTAATTTTTATAAAGGATTTGTAGAATTTTCAAGTTTTGAAATAAACATAACTATATTCATTTATTGTAAATAATTTCCAAATAGTCGTCTTTGTAAGTTTTAAAGTGTCGTTGAAAGTTATTATATAGTTGTTATTGGTTTTCATAAAAGTCGTTTGATATCGTTAGTTGTTGTTTTTCAATAAAACAAGTTTTGTTTTCGGAATTTTCTCGAAAAACGGGCAGAGTTTCCTCTGTTTTTGGACGCCCCGACAACACAAGTTGTCGTTATTTTTATCAAGATTCAACAATTCAACACATATTATATATAAAGTTTACACGAAATATATCAAAATGCCAAATATGAAAACCAAATCACTAAATGCAAAACCGCTAGTCGGGTCGAGCTCGTTTTTCACGTAAGTATTAAAACTATAGTATTAACGAAAGAATCGCGCCGTAAAGTTTTTACCAAATCTTCGCATCGAGACATTGACTGAGTTGACCGAGTCAACTGAGTTGACCAGGTTTGTCCGAGTTGACTCGGTTTAACCGAGTCAAACGAACCGTCTGACCTTGCTGACTGCCTGATTCGATCCCGCTGACCTGAACCCGAACCACACCGGGTCTGACCCGCTGACCCGTTGACCCGAACCTGCGACCCGACCCGAACTGAACCAAAAATCGAACCCGATGCTGACCCGAGCACCCGCGAGTGACCCGAAATTGAAACCCAGTTCCCGAGCAAGAATATCATCTGCAACATCAACTCTTCAACTCTATCATTAACATAAATTCATCACCATCATCATTTTTCAACAAATTTTCAGAAATGAAAAAAAAAAGTAATCGGAGAGGGGTTTTACCGGAAAACCCGTCGGATAAAGACAGGGACCGCCGAAAAATCGGTGAAATCCTGTCGAAACACGAGCCCCACCGCCGTTTCCTCCACTACCGCCGCCGCCAGCGGCAGCGCCGCTACCCCTCTGCCACTTCTCTCGCTCTCTCTTCGTGCTACTCTCTCTCTCATCTGTCTTTTTCTTCCCCTCTCGTTTGCAGCCATCGCTCACCACTACCCGATGATGGTGGTGGTGGTGGTGGTCTGTTTTGTCTATCGAGGAAAGGGGGTGTTACTTGTCGGAGGGGACCACCGGCCGCCGTCGCCGGCCTGGTGCTGTCACCGGTCAATTCATCGTGTGGGAGAGAGGGTGAGGTTGAGAGGTGTGTTTGGTTGTGGGTTTTGTGTTATGATGAAGAAGAAGCACCCTTTTCCTTTTGTGTGTAGTAGTAATCAAGAGAGGGAGAGGGTAGAAGGTGAGAGGATGTTTGTTTTATGTGTGTGTATGTTAGAGATTTGTTGCGTCGATGCATATCCGAGAGAGAAAGAGAGGGGAAATAAGAAGGTGTTTGGCTTGATGGTTTTTGTTTTTGTGTGATAATTGTGGAGAGGATATGGGTTTTATAGAGATGTTGTTGATATCTTGTAGAGATTTGTGGGTTTCAACTTTTGAGACAACAAGATCTTGTAGAGATCTTATAAGATCTTGATAAGATTTTTAAGGAAAAGATCTAATATATTATGTGCAGGTTTAGGCTTGTGGGTTTTGGGCTTGGGCCCAGGGCCCACAAGCCCATCTCATGTGTAAGTGGCACGTAATTCCTAAGAGACACGTTTTAAAAACTGAAATCACCGTAGCCTAGTAAAATAATATTTCAGAGTTAAAAATGTGTAAAAATAATGTCGGTATCCATCGTAGTCGCGTTCGTGCGTCGATAACGGTAATAATCGCGAAAAATTACATCGTTGTCGTCTTTAATCTGTTTTTCGATCTGGTTTCGACTGTAGTTACTAAAATTTTATTACAAAGCTAGAATATATCATAAAAAATTAATATTTTTCGGCGTTGTTAGTATTTTGTTCGGTTTCAGTTCGTTGTCGTTTAATATTCCGCAGATTTCCCGCAGACCGTCATACGCGTACTGTAGAATCGCATAGGCGTTCCTAAGCTTACTGGGGGACTAATTAAGTTAATTTGCGTCGTAAACACTATTTATTGACGCGTAAATCGCCTGTTAATCACGTAATTAAGGGCGTAAACTACCGGTTGTCACACTTTGGTTTCATATTTTCGTCGTTTGTCAACTTTAGTCCTTCAAACTCAATCTTTCACATGATTAGGGTTTAGGACACGTGTCTTCACACACGTTTTTATGTGGTGTTACATCCTCACCGCCTTAAAATAAATCTCGACCCCGAGATTTTTACTGGAACAAGTGAGGGTACTTCTGTCGCATAGTGGACTCAACTTCCCACGTATATTCAGGGCCTCGACGGGCATCCTATTTAACTTTAACTATAGGCACGTCCTTCCTTCGGAGCTTTTTAACCTGTCGATCCTCGATCGATATAGGTCTTTCAACAAACCTTAGGCTTTCATCAATCTGTACATCTTTATGAGACATTGCTAGCGATTCATCAGCTAGACATTTCTTTAAGTTACAGATGTGGAACACATTGTGAATTCCACTTAGCTCCTCAGGCAAGTTTAGCTTATAAGCTACACTGCCGACACATTCGATGATCTCGAATGGTCCAATATACCTTGGGCTTAGCTTTCCCTTCTTACCAAAACGCATCACACCTTTCCAGGGTGATACTTTCAGTAAAACTTTGTTGCCTACCTCAAACTTTAGAGGTTTTCTCCTCTTATCAGCATAACTTTTCTGCCTATCCCTGGCAGCTTTCAGGCGATCGCGAATTTGGACAATCTTGTACGTCGTTTCAAGGACTATATCAGGTCCTGATAACTGAGCTTCTCCTACTTCTGCCCAACAAACAGGCGTTCTGCATTTCCTTCCATACAATGCTTCAAAAGGCGCAGCCTGAATGCTAGTATATGATAACTGTTATTCTAGGAAAACTCGATCAAAGGTAGGTGATCATCCCAGCTACCTCACAAATCAATAACACATGCTCAAAGCATGTCTTCCAAAGTTTGAATTGTACGCTCACTCTGTCCATCTGTCTGAGGATGGTAAGCAGTACTAAAATTCAAACGAGTGCCTAATGATTGTTGGAAACTTTTCCAAAAGTGAGAGGTGTATCTAGTATCTCTATCGGGTATAATAGACACCGGCACTCCATGGAGAGATACAATTTTATCCACGTACAACTGAGCTATCTTGTCGGAGCTATGAGTCTCTTTAATGGGTAAGAAGTGTGTTGAGTTTGTCAGTCTATCAACTATGACCCATATAGTATCATTTCCATGCCTTGTTTTAGGTAACTTGGTTATAAAGTCCATAGTTACCATCTCCCACTTCCATGTGGGAAGTTCTAGCTGTTGAAGCAGACCCGGTGGCTTTTGATGTTCAGCTTTAATCTGAGCACAAGTCAGGCACTTAGCTACATGTGCGGCAATAAATTTCTTCAAACCTATCCACCAATAATTAGCTTTCAAATCTTGATACATCTTGTCACCTCCAGGGTGAACTGAGTATTTGGAATTTTGAGCTTCCTGGATGATTATATCTCGAATCCCTCCATGAATAGGAACCCAAATCCTTCCATTCATTCTAAGGATTCCATCCTTGCCAGGTGTTAACTGTTCGGCAGTTACACCTAACTTTTCATTTGGAAGGTTAGCTTTCAAAATAGATTCTTTTGTGCAGCTAACAGCCTTTCATTCAAGTTGTTCTTTAGTTTAATGCTCTTGGCATTAATCCTTATAGGTTTAACTCTTTCCTTCCAGCTTAGAGCATCAGCGACTACATTCGCCTTGCCAGGATGGTAGCGAATTTCGCAATCATAGTCATTTAGGGTCTCCATCCAACGGCGCTGTCTCATATTGAGGTCTTTTTGATTGAATAAGTGTTGGAGACTCTTGTGATCCGAATAGATCACGCATTTTGTTCCATATAAATAGTGTCTCCATAACTTAAGTGCAAAGACAACGGCACCCAACTACAAATCGTGGGTGCTATAATTCTTTTCATGCACCTTTAATTGTCACGATGCATAGGCAATCACCTTGCCTTTTTGCATAAGCGCACAGCCCATACCGGTGTGTGACGCATCACAGTACACGACAAACTCTTCTATTCCTTCCGGCAATGTCAACACCGGAGCATTGCTCAATCTCTGTTTAAGAATCTCAAAGGATTCTTGTTATTTTGGACCCCAATCAAATTTCACATTCTTACGGGTCAGAGTAATCAATGGTGCAGCTATCCTCGAGAAGTTCTCAATGAATCTTCTATAATAACCCGCTAATCCCAGAAAGCTGCGAATCTCCGTAGGCATCTTAGGTGCTTCCCAGTTCATGATGGCTTCTATTTTAGCAGGATCTACTTGGATACCATGCTCACTCACAACATGTCCAAGAAATTGGACTTCACGAAGCCAGAACTCACACTTGGAGAATTTAGCATACAATTTCTCCTGTCGTAGCAATCCTAAGATACATCGAAGATGTTTCTCGTGATCAACTTGATTATGAGAATAGATAAGTATGTCATCTATAAAGACAATGACAAACTTATCCAAGTATGGCTTACAGACTCTATTCATAAGGTCCATAAATGCTGCTGGTGCATTAGTGAGCCTGAAAGGCATCACTAAAAACTCGTAATGTCCATATCTTGTTCGGAACGCTGTCTTAGGTACATCTTCAGTTCTAACCTTGAGTTGATGATATCCAGATCTCAAGTCGATCTTTGAGAAGAAGCTTGCCCCTTGAAGTTGGTCGAATAAGTCGTCGATCCTGGGCAAAGGATAACGATTCTTGATCATTACCTTGTTTAATTCACGATAATCAATGCATAAGCGCATTGATCCATCCTTCTTCTTTTTTTTTGGGTAAAGGGTTACCCCGGTGAATTTTATACCATCAAACGAATAGAACAAGTGAGGAAAAAGCAGACCTCAGTTCTCTAGTTTGACATGCCAAACCAGAGTTGATCCATCCTTCTTCTTCACAAACAAAATAGGAGCTCCCCAAGGCGAAGAGCTGGGTTGTATGAAACCCTTTTCTAGTAAATCGTCCAATTGAGTCCTGAGCTCTTTCATTTCAGTAGGCGCTAGACGATAAGGAGCTCGTGCGATTGGTGCAGATCCTGGCAGAATGTCTATCCTGAACTCAACTTGCCACTCAGGAGGTAATCCAGGTAGTTCATCAGGAAAGACATCAGGATACTCGGAAATAATTGGAATATCTTCGATCTTAGGTTTCGGGTCATTCATCGTTACTTGTGCCATATAAATGACACATCCGTTCTTCCGACACTTCGATAGCTTGAGAATAGACACATTGTTGGGCAACCCATATTGTGTATCTCCTTGTATAGTGACGGATTCACCAGCAGAGGTTTTGATGTTAACAAGCTTTTTATCGCAGGCAATTTGGGCTTGGTTATGCGATAACCAATCCATGCCTAAACTACATCAAACCCAGCTAATTTCATTGGCAAAAGGGATAGCGGGATAGAATGATTCTTAATGGATATAGCGCATCCATCAAGAAGAGTTGAAGCTGTTTCTAAGGACCATCTGCAAGTTCTACCTCATATTTTATGTCTAGAGTCTTAATAGGCAGATTCAGTAACTTACAAAACTTATGATCTACAAAGGACTTATCAGCACCTGAATCAAATAAGACTCTAGCATAAATATTATTAATGAGGAAGGTACCTGTTATAACGTTTCCGTCGTTCACCGCCTCCCTTGCATTCATCTGAAAAACCCTAGCATTGGATTTCTTTGCCTCCTCGGGCTTCTTAACATTCTTAGGGCAATTAGTCTTGATGTGCCCCTTTTCGTTGCAACCGTAGCAGGTCGCATCCTTGATATTTCGACACTCCACAGACTTGTGTCCTTTCTTCTTGCAGATCCCACAAGGTTTAGCTTGTGGGTCCTGGTTGCACTTACCAAAGTGCCTCTTGTTGCAAGTCTTGCATCTAGGCTTGTCACCCGACTACCCTTTCTTGGAACCAGAGTTCCCTTTGTTCTTCTTGTTCGACTGATGGGACTGGTCTTCCTCCCTCTTTCTTTTCCCGTCATCGGTGGTTTTCTTTGCCTTACTCCTTACAACATCGAGAGTAAGGGACAAAGATAGATCTACAGTAGATCTATAAGTAGCAGGCTTAGAAGCCTTGACATTTCCTTTAACCTCTGGGGCTAAACCACCGATAAAACGCGCATTACGTTTGGGTTCTGGGGTGACCAAATATGGCACAAGCCTTGAAATTGAGTTGAAACTGGTCACATAGGACCTGCAATCCAAATCCTTCATCACCAAAGTGAGGAAGTCAGTCTCTATCCTTTCAACTTCATGCTGAGGTTAGTAAGTGTCCTTCACCAGGTCAACAAACTTATTCCACGAAAGGTTATACAGAGGGACCTTTCCAGTGGATTATACCAATTCTTTCCACCAAGTTAGGGTGTCGCCCTTGAAAGATTGAGATACAAATTTAACGATGTCCTCCTTTACGCATCCACTAATATCAATCACAGTTTCCATTTCATCTAACCACTTCATACAATCTATTGCTCCCTTTTCTCCCGTGAAGTCTCTTGGCTTACACGAGACGAAGTATTTGTAGGTACAACCTTTGTTGTACTTGGGAGTCTGATTCAACACACCCTTCTGAGATTCAGATCTCTGGTTGGATGAATGCTGAGATTCATCCTTTTTCGATGCATGTGAATGTGACAAAGGTTTTGTATGAGTTTTGGACCGAACATGACTCGGTTCCTTGAATATCTTATCCACAGCTTGAGTAACTGTTGTGTCAATCATTGCTTTTAATTCAGCATTTGTAAATTTTATCCTTGCTTCATTATTGTTCCCTTCTCTCGGATGATTGTTTGCTTCGTCAGAGCCAGCCATGATTTGGGTACTAAAATTTAACAATAATGATTTATTTAGTTTATAAAATGAATCATCATATTGATGATTAGATGGCCATGGTATTATAAAACCATATAGACCATTTTAAAATAACAAGGTAAGATTTGCCTAGGTTACAATTGAACCATTATAAGCAATCATTAGGATTTAATCCTGCAAATTTAGTAGACAGAGGACATAATTCACATCCGTTAATGTCATATAGACATTTTTTTATACAGCACAAGGCTCGTCTAGAAGGACATTTAGATGGCACAAAAGGCCTTGTCACAAGGACAATTAAAATATGATCTCTTGGATCGGTGATCTTTAAGGATTGAACATTTAGTTCATCGTCCTTTTGACAAGAAGTTTATAAAATAAACTATTATTGTCGTGAATACACCTTTGCCCAAAGGCTTATACCACAAAAGGATGTTTTGATTTATACATCATATTGATGTTTAATAGCCATGATTCGCATTGATCATATAGGCTATGAAGGTGGCTTGGAAGAATCCAAGTACCTTTGGAAGCTAGTTGATCTTTCAAGTCACACAGCCAAGAATATTAACATGTTTTCAGATGTTAACAAGGAATCGTTTTCTAAAAAGGTTGTAGCATCATAGCCATTAATATTGGCTAGGTTATACCTTTAAGAATTTCTTTTGGAATTTCTTTGGCAGATCAATGTAAATTGAAATGATGTTAACAAGATGATGTAATAAAGTACCTATAAAAATTTTCCAAAAGAACTCTATTGAAAAACTAAACGATTACAAGATATGCCCTAAACGGGTCTTGAAAATAACAAACTGTCCACGTAGGGACTACGGAAAAGAAAATAAGTCCACGAAGGGACCAAGTACAGAAAATAAAATGTCCTCGCAGGGACTTGATTGAAATTACAATACAAAATAAAATATAACAAACTTCTACTTCTTTTTGCCTCTTATAAAGTTCGCTAGGCCTTTAAGAAATTTGTTATGCTTCTTTTCGCGTTCCTCCGCTTGATGCTCAACCTGGTCCAACCTCTGTAGAATTTGTTGAGTCTGAAGTTGTTGAGGAGGAGGTTGTTGATAAGGTGGGTATTGATACCCTTGCACTGGATATCCAGTTGGGTAAACTGGAGGAAAAGGTGAAGGATAGAGTGCATTAAATTATGCTGCCTCAAGATATGGATCTTGGGCAGGGGCTTGATATCCATAATCCACAGGAGTTGGATATCCAGATGGGTTATACCCAGACGAACCTGGGTATGTTGGTATTGGGTTGTCAAAACCCACTGGCAGTGGCGGTGGTGCATAAGAAACTGGTGGGGGATCGTCTTCCGGCACCGCATACGAGGGTCCACCCATTTGTGGGTCCTCAGGAATAGGAGAGTATGTGCTCGAAGCTTGAGGGGAACTAAACCTTGGTCCCCCTCGCACGGACATCCGTGCATTTCTCCTTCACCTAGGTGGCTTGGGAGGTGGTTGTTGAGGTGGTTCCTCAACGGGTAGGGGCAGTGGAGTAACCGCTTGAAGATACGGCTCATCCAAAGGAGGTTGAGCAGGAGAGTTGTGAAATGAAGGGGTAAATTCCCATTCATACTTGTTCCACCTTTCGGCCCATGAGTCGGGCCCTTGATATGGTGATCCTTGGTAGGGAGAACCGCTGGAGATGCTGATGGGGTGGCCTGGTGTCCCGGTTGGCGGTTCTGGATCAGGATCGTCATCCATTTCCATCTCTTGGGAAAAGTGGTCCTCGGGTCCCAAGGGATTGTAACCCAGAAGATCGTTGACATAGTCGTTTGGGTTGAACTGGGCTGGGGAATAAATGGAATCAGAATGATGGAAAGAATGGGAGTGTAAAGAGTGGTAGGAATGGTGCGAATGGTGTGAATCTTGTGATTGATGGGAATGGTGCGAGTGTTAGGGCTCGTCCTGAATAGGTAGCCCAAAGTATGGAGGATCTAAAGGTGAGTATCCTAGCGAAACGGAGTGTCTCGCTGGTTCGAAGGAATGTCTCCAGTGATCCCGAGAATCGAAGCTAGAGAAAGATGCTGACGGAGTGCGTCTATGGGAGGGTCCTGCATTGCTTGATGGTCCTCCTCACATCGGACCTTTTCCCTTGCCTCGTACACGCGGCGGCATTTTCAATTAGCCTGTCAAAACAATGAAACAACATATAAACGACAAAAGGAATGTTAAGAATAAATCCTAGGTCATATGCCTAGACTCGGAAGTCTAAGGAATGTGCTTATTATGTCATTGAGATTAAACACAAAAGGTTAGTGTTTAATTCACTCAATGTTGGCTCTGATACCAACCTGTCACACCCCGATATTTCCACATATTACCGGTGGGCCGGCGGGGAGTATCGTGACGTAGTTGATATCATCATTGTCAATACACACAAATATAATAGCACAGCGGAAGGCTTGGTGAATAAATACTATTACAAACCATAGTGTCTGAGTGTCCAAATGAAGAATATACAGACATGGTTGTAATAGAAATCCACAGGCGGATCATAAAATAAAATACAAGAAACTGAAATAACAGACTCCAGGCATCTACGGATTTGCAAGATCCTCTTATTGACACCTAGTAGCTCCAGCCTATTTACGTGAGGTACCTGTCAATTAGTCTTTGGAAAATACATCAGTTTACACTGGTAAATACAATTAACCGACTCTTTTGAAAAGTGTTTAAAAATTGATTTAAGTGCACAAGGCACAAACTATTTATAACTTGGGACAATTATTTAAGATAATCTTGTATACAGTTTTACATGTTTGTCATACATATGGGGCCGGTTTGGAAGCCGGTCATGATTAACCGACTCACCACTTATAGAACCCACAAAGGAGTTATCCCCAACATGTGGGTTATATTAGCATTTGCATCTGTCAGGTGTATGCCTACACCCCGTGTATAGGTCGTGGCCATTTTCAAATGAAATGAGCCGAGGATATCCAGGACACGGTCGTATTAACCCCCAATGCTTATGTTATCAAACAAGACAGATTAAAACGGGTTATGTAAATTTATTAATCACAATCCGATTAAATGATTTCATACCCGACCAAGTGGTATTATTATAATACCATATCCTAAGCCCGTATAAGGGAAAATAAGTTAAAAGTATTTACCTGAGCTAGATGTGCAGAAGTAACTCAGCCGTATTTTCCTAAAGCCTTATGAAATACCTTCTACTAAAGCTACTCAATTTTTATGGAAGGTTTAATAACCTATTAGGATACTAACGGGTCTTTATTTAACTCAAAGACTTAGACCGGTTAGCTTGAAAGAAACTTTACGGTTCTAAACGCTTGATTAAGCGAAGACCGGAATAGAATGTGATTTAGACCCGACAATTTTGGATACTTGTATAATATGGGTAAACTAAACACATTCTGGAATTTGAGGATTTAATGATAAGGTGAAACCCGTTTCGGCTATTTTATGTAAACTAGTCACATTAATCGATCCGAATGCATAAATGCATAACGGGTAACCAAATGAATTATATATAGGTCTCATATGTTATTATGCTTAGAATATGTTAATACATCAGTAGGATGTTAACATATATGCCCATGAAGTGTTTAAAACCAAATTAAGTCCCGTAGGGGCATTTTGGTCATTTTAATGATTATAAAAGACATTTTATAATAAACTGAGGTTCTGGTCTTTGGTAATCAGTAAAAATATTTATTTTATCACATTACATCAGCAAGATATTATACATATGTGAGGTTTACAATTTATGGCCAAACTATGCCCCGAAAGGGCATTTTGGTCATTTTACATATGCCTTTAAGGACATTTTTGGAAGTCTGAGTTCATGACTTATATTTATTGTAAAAATATTGAAATTTGTTTAAATATTCAGTAGGTAATAATTCTTAGGTGTTAAATATGGTTTTAAACCATACTATGCACCTAATTAGTGTAAAACTCGCTAATTGATGATAATTAAGATGTTTATGTAATTCTGAGATTTTGATCAGTTTTAAATGCTCAAAATAATTTATTTAATGTATGAAACCAATAGGAAAAGGTTTGGCCTTCAAATCATTTGTTAATCTCATTTTATGCATAAAAAGGGTATTATCGTCATTTACCGAATTACACAAGAACTCTATGATATGATCAGATTATAATCTAGTCAAAAATTCCAAAAATCCCTAAAAATAATATCTTAATAGTAGGTAATGAGTTTTGGGTCAAAATCCAAGTTTAAACATATCTTATGCAAGATATCGTAATTTAATTAATAAAAAGCTTCTATTTACGATATCGAGCATAACTTCTGTTTGAGACCAAGAACTGATGTCAAATTTTCGGGACAAGCTTATATATCAGTAACAAGTGTTTTTGTCCTCTCATATTTCTAAAAATCTCATTTATATGTCAAACGGGAAATTATGGCATTTATAAGCATAATAATAAACAAGAGCATATAATTCAAACTACTAAGGACCAAGTAATATAACTCCAGGGGGTTATACTACTATATAATGTGGTCCTAATGGAAGCTTAAAACATGGAAGAATTAACCTCACTCAGGTCAGAACTGAAAGTCAAAGCAAAAGTCAAGCTTTTGCGACTTTCGGTTATGAACCGACCTTAAACTGATAATAGTCGGGTTAGACATGTTTATACATCTTCTAATACTAATTACCAAGTTATTAGAATGCTAAAATATAATTTATAACCTCTGTTTTATTAGTTTAAATCATTATTTTAAGTTCTGTCCAGTTTGACTTTTTGACTTATTAGTTTGACCCGACAGTTAACTAGTCAAACGAAATAATTAGGAGGTGCCCTTTTAAGGGTTAATCACCTAACTTATTATGGTCACATAACCACTTTTGATTTGGACAGTGGCTGGACCATTTCTGATTAAACCGAAAGTCAAAGTCAATTTACGATATCTTTGACTTTTCGGATTTTAAGCTAATAAACTGAACTAAGGAAGGACTAAGACACTTACATAGGGTCCTAGCTATCTTTTCTACACTTCTTGATCCTCCTCTAAGTCCAAGTATCTCCAGAAGTGAGTGTTGTGAATGCTGCAAGTGAATGAGCAAATAAACATAACAACTAAGGTGCCTTTATATAGTGAATTGCCATGCATTTGGATGATAGCAGGTGTTTTGGAGGCATCTAGGATCACCCCAGGTGTCCTAGTGGTATTACAAGACCGACAAACAGCCCATGGTATCAATTGGAATGAGTTTAAGTCGGTTTGGAGCTGAAACTTGCAGTTGGCAGAAGTTTTCTGTGATGGGCAGTCTCTCGCGGCCCGCGTAGAATCATAAGGGGGTTTACGCGCCCCGCGACAACCTATTGTTCAGGTTAAAAATGTTTCAATATTGGCAATTTCAGTCCCTGGTCCTTAGAAACTTAATATAACCTCATTTTTGGCACATAAGGCCCTTGTAGTTAGTTTGTAGAGGTTCAAGGGTGTGTAACCAAACTCCGTTAGTCCCGGTTTCATTAAAAGATCACCATAAACACAAGTTTCTTACTATTGACACTTTTAACCCAAAGTCTTGAAAACTTGTATAACGATCTCGAAACCATGTGAAACTGATGTCACTTACTCTTGAGAGTATATTTGAATATTACGAAGCCTCGGGTTTGTTAAAAGGTCACTCAGAGGTAAGAATTAACATGTTGACACGTTTAACCCCCGTAGTTTAAAATCTTCCGATTATTTTCATAAACGGCTTCTATATCCAATCAATCCCTCATTTAAGAATACATTCTTCGTGTGTGGTCATTCAGAGGCATAAGTTTGGCATGTTGATGATGGGATTTTAACATGTTTATCAAAGCAATTTCATCCATATGAAATAAAAACGCAGCGGAACTAATATTTAAAACATGTTACTTTTAAGATATAAATTTCATTTATAAGCAAAATCCCAAAACCTGGATCCATATATGAAGATGCATACTATCAAACACAACCATAGGATGTTTAGAAAACTACCTTCTTGGAGTACAAGGATGATGAAACGGATGATGCTTCTTGAAATGGTTGTCCTCAAGAGTAGAAGACCTCAAGCTTGTATACCCCAAGCTTCCAACAAACACCACAAGTTTAGCTAGGATTTTTAACACTAAAGATCAAAAATCGAACACTTGAGAAATGCTTATGATGACCGAAAATTAGAGAGCTATTTCTCTAGTTCTTCCAAGTTCTTGCATTTGTCATCTAAGTATTTATAGAACCATGAGAGAGAATTGCCACCCACCTTGACCAATCATGTGCGAACTTACACATGCAAGTGCATGAAACTCCATTGAACCAAAATGGTCTTGGTTAGACCACCCAATCAAATCTTCTCTAGCTTATGACAATTGCATGTCTTGTGATTGGAAATAAAAGCTTGGGAAGAACACCAAGGGGGGGGGGGCGGCCTAGCTTTATTTTATAAAAAAAAAATATTTTATAAAATTTAAGTCTTGGTTTATATATATTTATAACTTTTATAAATATAATACTACATAAATGCAAGACTTTATACAACCTTTTAAAATGTTATTTAACCCATTAAATAACAAAATAAAATATTCTCTCAAAATAAATTATCCATATAATTTATTAGTTTATCAAGTGTAATTATTTAGAAAACTAATTTCTAAATATTGTATTGGGTATGAATCGACTTGGATCATAACGTACTAGCCACATCAATTTAATATGTGTCTTGGGCATACAGAGTCCAACAGTTGACACTTTTAGTCCCTTTGGTTTCATATTTTTGTCATTTGTCAACTTTAGTCCTTCAAACTCAATCTTTCACATGATTAGGGTTTAGGACACGTGTCTTCACATAATTGGACACGTTTTTACGTGGTGTTACAAATATTCAACACACGCTCTATCTAGCCTATTCGGACAGCGGCAGACATACAAAATATGCACCAACAGATTCCCCCTTGGCTGCCGGATGCCCCTTCGTACGAACCCAGGAATGTCCCTTCATACGAAGTTGCGCCTTCGTATGAAGCTGCGCTGATTTCTCAAGAACATTTCTAAACATATTTTTCGATCTAGAATCATTATTTCTTTGAATTTCATGATGAAACTTCACAGGATTATGCGAAAATCAATTCCGAACATGATGATGTCTTCAGTTTCGAATTCCATCTGTGAATTGACCTTCAATTTGATGTTTTTCCGATATTTTACATCAAAACTCACTACACATCCAAAAATAATTAGCGTAGGTGATTCAATCAACTGTTAGATCGATTGAATCGGTACTGTAGCTCTGATACCAATTGAGAGTCTAGGATCCGGTGAGTTTGACGGAGCTTTGGTCCCGAGATAACCGATTCGGTGATAAGAAATGAGTAGAAATAGAGAACGACACCGAACAAGTCACTTATAATTTGGTTTCTATTAATGTATAAAAGTTACATACCCGCGAAACCAGTTGGACAACATCTCCCCTCAGGGAACCAAAAGCGTGTCCAACATAAAGACCCAACACCTATATATATAGGCATTGTGCCTTCGTACGAAGCTGCACCTAGTGCCTTCGTACGAACCGGCTAAGTCTTGCGCATCAGTAGGAACTGACTAAGTCGTCCCTTCGTACGAAGGTACTATAACATCACAATACCTTCATTTCATACCGGATTTCACCCTATTGTATACAATATTCAACACACGCTCTACCTAGCCTATTCGCACAGTGGCAGACATACAAAATATGCACCAACATTTCTCAATACCAAACCTTCGTAACTCTATGATCAAGTGACAATAACGCTCTATCATTTGTTTCAAGGTTTCGCTTTTAAGCAGTTAAAAATGTCGAACTCCTTTTCAGCAGTGCTTTCTTACTCTTCATCATTTCCCGACCACCCTCATACTTATTTTTCAATGCTATCCATATTGAGTGTGCAGTATTGGTGTGTTGGAGAAATGAAAAGATGTCGTCTTTGATTGACTGTTGAAAGAAGTTGATCATTTTTTTCTCTCGAATGAACCCTTCTTTTTCTAATTGGCTTAAGTTCATGAGCGTCTTTTTAACACCTTGTTCGTTTATCGGTTCAGCATATTCCTCGAGTATCGAAAACCAACATTCCATCGTGTTGGCCTGAACCCAGATACAAAAACGACCACACCACCCATTATAATCTTCCATACTAAGTAGCTTTGGTGGTTTCACATTCGTTCCGAGAGCATTATCGAGGCTTAGACTCTCAGCCATCATCGTCGTCGATGAAGTTGCGAACGCGTTATAAAACTTCGAATCCATTGCCAAACTCTTGAATTACGCGAAAAATACCTGAAAAAGTCAAACAAATGGTCAAACAGATCCTTGAATGAAAGGGATAACAACCTTTCATGCGAGTGGGATTGCCACCCGTGCGATTGGTTTAGTTTCTTAAAAACAACTGAATTCCAAACTCTTCGTGAAAGGTATCCTTTTGTGCGTAGGGTAATAAGTCAAACAACAAAAACCAAGTCCTTTCGTGTGAATGTACAATTCATGTGAAAAGGATCGTTGTTTCATGCGACCGGTTCCTTCTTCTCGAAGATCAAGTTACGTTTTTGACATTTTTCACAAATTTTTCACTGATTTTGATTGAATTATGGTCTGAAATGTTCACAGATTTGTTATTAGGTGAATTCGCATAACATGTTCAAATTTTAGCTAATTTTGTTCATGAATTCGTCAATTTGAAGTTTAAGAAGAAAGATGTGAAATGAAGTGAAATAGTCTTCAGTTCTACTCAATTCGGCTGAATTCTTGTGCTCTCCGTCGCTGAAATCGGCCTCTAAGCTCTGATACCACTTGTGAGGACTGTTTCGGTTCTTTTAATGCTCCGGCCAATCAAATATGCACTATATCATGTGCGTAATCCATGTAGAGTGATGACAAACACAAGAATATACTGATTAAACCTCGTTTCTATTGATAAAACTGAAACGCCCTAATACGCAATATCTAAAAACGACACAGCGGAAAAATGAGTTTTAAAATTTCTTTATAATTTAAACACAATACATACATGAAAACCAAATTTCAAAATGTTAAACAATTGCTAAAAGGAAATGTTTACATTTACTACCATTTTAAAAACATTACATAATTAAAACTACGTGACTGTTCTTCCGTACAATCCTTGCTCTTGACTCGATCTTCAATCCTTCTATTCTTCATAATGATGCTAAGTCCGCGCAACCTGCATTCACCACATTCATGTGCAATGATTAGATTTGGTGACATCATTTCTAAACTAAACATACGTAATCAATAACCAGTCCGTGTTCCTTCTTCCCATACTAATCCTTACGAATATGCTTTCCGTGTACATTCGTGCATTCCAATTCCTTAACCTTGATAAGACATTAATAGAGTACCTGCATTCTCATTTCATACTCAAGACAACGGTTTAGTAACTTAACACACAACTTATTTAAGCTATACAAATACATACACAAATTTTGTTCGTTCATAAACAATGAATCCTACTTAAAGTACAGGCACAAACACATATGTATTCATAGACGTGTACTTCCACACTTGATTACGTACCCACATACAAACGTACAAACTCTTATATATCAGCTTAAATCATCCCAAGATTTACTAAGGTATGCTAATTGCAAGCTTCCATACAAATAGACCACGTACATACGAACTAGCGTGCATTATTACTTCTAATCGTAAACACCTATGAGTCCCAACTATTGGAAAGTAATTTATTCCATATGCATATATATATAAATATACAAATAGATACTCACAAACTTAGTTCATTTCTTTACATTCTTACTCAAACATTATATTCTTATTCACACTTCCTAAATGCTTTTTAAGTATCTTTCGGGTATGTTTCGGATCTTAAAAATTGAGTTCCATACTTACCCGTAACTTACCAAGCCATTTGGTAGGGTTGAGGTGCATTATAAAAACTTATCGATGGAATGGGTTCACGGGGTCCGAACTCGAAGAAAAACGAAGAATTGCATAAACTTTTTATTTTGTATCTGACCTCCACCGTAAGCTACGGTGGCTGCCGTAGCTTACGGTGGCCATGAAATCCTTACGGTGACAACCTACTGCCTTACTGTGGAAAAATGGCTTCAGCACCTTGACGGGTGGTCCGTTGGACAACCCTTAATCATGTTAAAAGACGAATTAATCCGTCACTTAATCGCGTAATTATCTTGAATTAGATGACTACGGCTGCTTATGTTTCAGGTATGTTTTGGGAGCTAAAAGATGAGAAAACGCAGCTTTGGAAGGATTAGAGATGAACGGGTCGTGCGTGGAACGAAAGAGGAAACAAAGCACAACATTCAGGGTGCCACCGTAAATTACGGTGGCCACCGTAATTTACGGTGGCCCTGAAAGTTGCCTTTATCTCACCGTAACTCAGGAGACTCTTACCGTAACACTTTGATAGCCACCGTAATTTACGGTGGCACCGTAAATTACGGTGGAGGCGACGTACAACTCCGTAACTACTCATTAAAACAGTTTTTTATGGTGTCTTTTCACTTATTCTAATCATGGTGGGACGTTTTGGAGCAGTTCTTGGGGCGATTTTGGCTAGTTCTTCTTAGTTCTAAACAATTGGTTTGTGTTTTCGATTCATATGAACATTAATCCTTGTGTGATGATGATGTACCAAGTCATGAGTGGCTAAATTCGTGGTGATCATCCTAGATGTAAGGTTTACTTTTGAAACACTTTGTTTGTGCTTGAATTTCTAGAATAATGACTTTGAATGTTTTTTTAAGTTATTATGGTGTTTGAATGTTTATTTGTAAAGTGTTTATTCTTGTTTGATGTTAGTCTAAACCATACGTTCTTGGTGCCGTTGGCAATCGAGATATCATGGTAAGGATTAGGGTTGGATAATTGTCAATTGATCATCGGGTAACAACCTCGCATTTTATAATCCGAGTACTTAGTTCCCTTTCATCACAAATAGATAATCAAACACGCGCCATGTCTATGTGGTTCTTTCTAGTTGGGCATAAACATTAGTGTGGATTAAAACCTGAAATCTAGGATTGTCGCTTGTTCCTAATCTGTTTACAAAACTAATCTTTGATTTGCAATTTAATTAGTTAATATTAGTTCTTAAAACCAAAACAATCAACTCTTGAATTTTAATTTTTGCAATTGTAATTTAATTTTAGTTAAAGTGCAAAGCTATTGAATCAACACATTTTCCACATACTCCCTGAGTTCGATACCCATTTACCACTATCTATAATTGTTATTTTGATTAAATTTGCTTGTACCTACGACAGCACGTCAAATTTTGGCGTCGTTGCTGGGGAGTAGTGCGCAACGTGTGTCAGTTTGTTAGTTTTGCTTTGTTATTTTCGGGTTTACACTGGTGTGTTTAGTGTGCAGGTTCTACAGGTGCATGCATACTAGAGGCTCTCACAAAGCGTCACCATTGTCATTTGATCCGGAGATCGAAAGAACATTAAGGCAAAATCGTGTGTTAGTACGAGAAAACAGAATTATTGGTTCACCCACATCACCCATTACACCACGAAACATCATGCAAGAATCTCAATTACCACCCACAACGGGTCAAACGACCTCATCATTCATACCTACTTCCACACAACCATCACCAAACACCACTATACCTAACACTACTACAATCCCTACTCCACCTCATGATACTACACCATCCAACACTACACAACTGATTACTACTCAAGTCGAACCCAGTCTTACCTTTAGCCCATCTACTACGATTCCACAATTCACTCACTTCTTCCCAGTTTCATGGCAATCATCCTCAACCTATACAGTACCACAAGGTTCAACTGTTGTCCATACTACTTCTACATTTAGACCATCAAACCAGTCGGGTTTTCAATACTAGACCATTCCATTTGGGCAAACTTCGGGTATAGGGGGAGATGGATATGAAGAAGGATACGAAGATTTTGAGGGCTATGATGAAGACGGGTATGCTTATGGGGGTTATGGTGATCAAGGAGAGTTCAGTTATGTGCAAAGCCAATCTCAAGGGATGGCAAGTGTAGGTGGAATGCCACAACAACAACAACTCATACCACAACATATTAGGCCAAGACCACAAGGGCTACAAGTGCAACGGCCTACACCATTGCAACAAGTTCGTCCGCAAAATGTGCAACCACAATTCCAAAGGCCGATACAACACCAACCGATGCCACAACAGCAATTTCAACAACCATTCGCACCACAAGGGCATATACAAAGGCCAATGGGTCCTATTCGACCAAGGGTTAGGTTGGGGGTGCCAAGAAGGCATCTTAGAGAACATGCGAGAGGAATTGAAGCGCATTTTAGACCGATAATCACTCAAAATCCCTCACCGGTGGTTATTCCTCACAATGATCAAGGGAGGACCTTTGAAGTGAGAACAAATTCTTTGCAAAGTTTGCCGAAATATAAAGGTCTAGCAACAGAGGAACCGTATTTCCATTTGGAGGCAAATGACTCAATTTGCAATACTCTTGGGAGTCAAGGTTTTTCGGCTGATGATGTCAAGTTAGTCCTGTTTCAGTTTTCTTTGGAGGACAAGGCAAAGAAGTGGTTCTACACTTTGCCTTCAGCATCTATTTACACTTGGGCGTAAATGCAACAAATTTTCTTAGACAAATTTTATACCGCTCAAAAGACCAACGATGCTAGGAAGGGGTTGAGGAGTTTTCAACAACAACATGGCGAAATGTTCCATGAGGCATTTGAACGTTTCAACATGATGATTAAAAATTGCCCTCATCATGGAATTGAACTTTGGGAATTAATGAATGCATTCCATGAAGGGTTGAGTGCCGAAGATGCTCGTGACTTAATGTCTATTACCGGGGGGACTTTTGGTACAAACTACGAGAATGATGATTGGGAGTTTTTAGAAAACATGGCAATTACATCAAAAAGAAAAGCTCAAGCATCGAGGAGAGCACGACCGGCCGTTACCCGAACACAAGTACATGCGGTAGATGATGGTAATGTTCAAACTACTAACCAAATTTATGATGTTTGTGCATTGTGTAATGAAATAGGTCATGCGGCTGAAAATTTCCAAAGAGTGGAAGGGCAATATGAGGAGGTGAATGCTGTGCAAGGACAAGAAGGGGGTGATAGGAATTACAACAACATGAATTCCAACACCTATCACCCGGGTTTGAGGAACCACCCAAATTTCCGCTATGGAAATCCGTCGAACCAAGCTACCCAAACTTTCAAGGAGCTCAAGGTAACTTTGCGCCTCGTCAACAATACAACCAAGGGAATTATCGGGGTGGAAGCAACTATGGTTATCAAGGGCAATTTCAACAAACGGGTCAAAGTGGTCCTTCGGGTCAAACTTCATCAAGTGGGAATGAGTTCATGGAGATGTTGAAAGCGATGCAAATGGAGATGCAACGAAGAAATCAATTAGATGATGTTCGTATGCAAAAAGATGAAATCCGTGACAAAGCTATCCAATCGTTGACCACTCAAATGGGTCAACTTGCGAGTGACGTGGCAATATTGAAGAAAGCAAAAGGTCAATTACCAAGTGACACGGTGATAAATCCCAAGAACACAAAAAGCATTAACATCAATGTGGTAAGCACCGTTCCAAAGACTAAATTTAATGAAACATTGCTAACTTCTTCGTATCAAGTGAATGCAGGTTTGGAAAAAGATGCCGAAGTCGAGAATGATAAAGAGTATGAAGCGCCAATCGTGCCTATCCGTGTGGGAAAATTAAAAATCCCTCATGCATTGTTGGACTACGGGGCAAGCATGAGTGTGCTACCAAGCGATCTATACGATATATACGACTTTGGTCCGCTTGAAGGTATAGACACCATGGTGAGCTTGGCGGATGGAAGTTGGAGGCGTCCACGGGGAATGGTTAGGAATGTTAAGATTCAGTTGGGAGAGTTTGAATACCCGGTGGATTTTCTAGTTCTGGACTATGCTTCTACCAACATGGCAGCACAACAATGGGTAATCTTAGGTCGACCGTTTCTATACACAGCAAATGCTCAAATTAATTGTAGAGACAAGATTATTACCATGACCGAAAAGAACCGTAGGTTGTACTTTGATGTTCAAACTAGAGTGATTAGTTATGAGTCCATTGAGAGGAAGGGTGGTGAGTCTAGTGTCACACCCCGACCACGTAGAACATACAAAACGTGGCGGAAATGTCGGGGAGTGTTGTAACAGAATTAATTGTTTCAAATCCATGGCAATTGAAGTTTCGTTTTATTGATTAAAAGTGTTACAATGTCTTAACAAACAAAGAAATACAACAAAATTAACTATTCTTGCATCTTTTATTGTCACTAAAGCCCAAGTCTGCCTATGTGTAACATGATCATCTTATGCAACAGCTCCTGAAAAACACATGTGAAAATAGGTACGTCAGCATAAAAATGCCTGTGAGATACATAGGTTTTGTGAAAATAGGTTTCATGACTTATGTTTGAGAAAATGTTTAGTCATGAACCTTGTAATTTGCTTTGTCTTGTAAATCATTTGAAAAACGATAAGATCAGATGATATGTATAAATAAGTGAATAATGTATGGTTAAAGGAATAACCATGTAAAATGTGTTTGTATAAGATAAGTTGTTTATAAATCAATGTCTTGTGAAAAGTATGTTATTTGTATAAAATGTTCTATGTCTCAAACTGAAATGATTCAAATAACGCTACGATATGTAATACCATACAAACACTTATATATAGGAAGTACCAGCGGCGTATCCACCATGCTTGTATCATATTACACACGCTTCGTTACTTAATCACTTACTCAAACCAAACTACTAAAGTAAAATGTTCATGTCTAATGTAAATCATGTAATATGTATCCAAAATGTAATCATGTGATAAATAACAAATGTACTAAGTATGCAACAATAGACATACGTAGCATATGACCTGTACTAAGTATGCAACAATAGACATACGTAGCATGTGACATGTACTAAGTATGCAACAATAAACATACGTAGCATGTGACCTGTACTAAGTATGCAACAATAGACATATGTAGCATGTGACCTGTACTAAGTATGCAACAATAGACATACGTAGCATGTGACCTGTACTAAGTATGCAACAATAGACATACGTAGCATGTGACCTGTACTAAGTATGCAACAATAGACATACGTAGCATGTGACCTGTACTAAGTATGCAATAATAGACATACGTAGCATGTGACCTGTACTAAGTATGCAATAATAGACATACGTAGCATGTGACCTGTACTAAGTATGCAACAATAGACATACGTAGCATGTGACCTATACTAAGTATGCACACAATGAACATACGTAGCCTGAAATGTAATGAAATCATGTACTATAATGTACTAACAAACGTAGCAGGTATATGATGTGAAAACAGGAAAGCTTGAAAGTAACAAGTAGGCACATGTGTTTCACCCCAAAACAGTTTGGAAAACAGTAAAAGAGGGGTCTATGTACTCACTTGAGATTGCTCAGAAGTCCTAAGATAACCACCAAGCAATGCTAGAGATCGCGGATATCAAACGGCACCTAAGATAGGTAACTATGTAAATAACCGGACCTAAATCGGATGATTGGATAGAATGAGGGTTCGTAAACCAAACGAGTATAGAGACTCGTGTCATATGGTTTAACAAAGCCTACATACTAAATGAAACCTAACCTAATAGCTTACGACCCATTACGACCCGTTTAGGTAGCTTATGCTACTTTAACCCGTCGTTCGCGTGAAACGCGTTCGGACCGTCTAACTAGCCCTATGACAAGTGTTATATGCCTAAACATGTTACATAATCAGTTATGTGACAAAAGTTTAGGTTACATATGCTTAATTACCAATTATACATGAAAAGGGTATTCTGGTAATTTACCTAAGGCATATAAACTACCTATCATACAACTACTTAAACGATGTGACCATAAGGTATAACCTTGGAAGGTTATTCCCTATATACCATGGTCACCTAATGTATTTGGTCGGATCCTAATGATCGACCAAACTGGGTCGGGTTCGAAGGTATAAGCGATTTGTTAGATCGCTTACCCTACGACCCTAGACAACGTGGTAATCAGTAGGCATAGTCCCAAGGGACTATAACCAACGTGATTACACTCACGTTGCGAAGTTCAAACGAACTTCGCATTGACCATAAACTGGTCAACGCAGAAAGTCAAACAAAGTTTGACTTTCAGACTCTAAAAGACTCGAAAAGCAATAAAAGAACGAAAGAATACTTACGAAGGGTCCCCGAATGCTAATCTCGATCCAAGAACTCAGGTATGAAACAATGGTTTCAACTTAGAGCTCTCAAATCCAGATTCTTGTGAGAAATGAGGTTGGGGTGGATGGGTATTTATAGGAATACCCGAACCGTTAGGATCGTTTCATGGAAACCGTGCTCGAATCCTACCCGTACATGTGTTGCAAAGTTGTGGTGACTAAAAATGGGTTCTTATCAGCTGACTAGGCATGTGTGAACTTGTGGTTGTGGATTAATCAACTGATAACAGGCTGTTAGAAACACTGCATCTGGTCTGCAGACCCCTTGCGCATCGTAACAAAAGTTTATTTTAGCATACCGAACACCTCAAAGCCTATTTCTAAGCTATGTAAAGGATATTTATGGTATGTTTAACTTATGGTCATGTTCCGGAATGTCTGTTACAGTTCAAATTTGCATACTTTCGCAGTTTGTCAAATTTAGTCCCTGTAAGCGATTTAACTTGATTTTGCCATACCAAAGCCTTAAAAACTTATTTCTATGTTAAGTAAAGGTTATTTAAGGTATGTTAAGCCTATTTCACTATTCTGGAGTGTTCGTTGCATTAAACTGGTTATATTTACGCATCAATGCGCGTATAACCTTCCAGAAAGCGATTTAGAGCTTGAAATCGAACAAGAGTTGATATGTGCAAACGGTACACATATTTTTACAAATCCCAAGTATGAAATACAATATTGCATTGGTTTGGCATTTGTTTGATGGTTGGAGTGACACAGGTGTCACAGTCTCCCCTACTTTAGGAAATTTCGTCCCGAAATTCATTCGTATGAGTCTATTTGTGACTTTGTGTTAAATAACCATCAAAGATAAGCAAGGCATAATCCTGTTGTTTCTCTTTAATGGACATTTTTTCAAAAATGAAAAATGAACGGAGTTATTTTCAACAGGCATTCTTTAGAAATGAAAATGAACGAAATTTGTCATTTTCCACCACTTCTTCAGAACCGAAAATGAACGAAATGAGTCTTTTTTCCACCACTTCTTCAGAACCGAAAATGAAAGAAATGAGTCATTTTCCACCACTTCTTCAGAACCGAAAATGAACGAAATGAGTCATTTTCCACCTCTTCTTCAGAACCGAAAATGAACAAAATGAGTCATTTTCCACCATTTCTTCAGAACCGAAAATGAACGAAACGAGTCATTTTCCACCATTTCTTCAGAACCGAAAATGAACGAAACGAGTCATTTTCCACCATTTCTTCAGAACCGAAAATGAACGAAACGAGTCATTTTCCACCATTTCTTCAGAACCGAAAATGAACGAAACGAGTCATTTTCCACCATTTCTTCAGAACCGAAAATGAACGAAACGAGTCATTTTCCACCATTTCTTCAGATAGAAACAAAAATGAACGGAACGAACTCTAGACACATGACAAAACTCGCTGTGGTTTCCGTGCACTGAATTTCATAATTATGTATGCATCCATAATTACGCAATTCCTTGCATAGTCCGCACAATTTGTTTGTAATGTGAAGGGGAGGAAAAATCAAACCTGTGATGAGTGTGACTAGACTACCATAGGGTCCTTTTAATTAGATCGACAAAGGATCCCTTTTAATTAGGCCACCAAGGAGTCCTTTCACCTATATCATCACATGATATTCCTAACCAGATTTTTGGATCAATCTGTTTACCTAGACCACTCAGGGGTCTAATTATGGAATGGTACAATATAATCCAAGGGTCTTTACTATTACGTACAAGCCCATTGAGGATTTAATATAGTACCTTTGGATATCCTACCATGAATCCCTTATACGAAGATATGGAAGATTCTACGAGGATTTGGATAACAAAAACTTGGATTACTCAAAAACATAAAAGGAAACACATAAGCACATAATCACATAGTTGTTTAACTTGGTTATTGATTTGTTATCTTTGGACGCGGATACTTAAAGCACACCAGGAATCCAATTCGTGGATTTCATTTGGCACTTTAATCATTTCAAGAATCCATCCATGAAGATAGGATGATCTACCAAAAATTCGATTTTCGTTTTCAGGAAAACGCAATATGCGAATTAAGGTACACAATAATTTAGGACATACGGAAATACCCTTGGGTACCCTATAAAGAATTTATAGTGGTACTTGGGGTATTCGTACAGAGTTATAACTTGCACCTTGTACTTCGTTTCTTTGCAAGAGACGGGTACTTAGGATCTTTGTGGAAAACGCAAGAGATTGTAAAATGGAAGAATTTTGGGGGTAGTTTGTTTTTTTCAAAGAATACGATTCCTTGATTGTCGGTATTGTAGGGGATATGTTGTTTGTACATACAATCTCATAAATACATTGCAATGTAAATAAAAAGATTTATTTATTAACAATGATAACAACTGTTTCATGGACCTTGACAACAAAAGAAAATAATACATAAGATATGATTATTTCTAAACGGTGTTGTCTTCTAGTCGGTCAGATGCTCATCTCTGTGCTGGATTAGCATTAGCAAGCTTTGGGCAATTTCTTCGGAAATGTCCCATCTCGCCACACTTGTAGCAAGAACCTGGTGGAAAGCGAGCTCGAGCAGGTTTGTTGTCAGCTTGATTTGGTGCAACTGCTGCTACGCAAACTTTTGTTGTATGACCTTTACGTCCACAAATTTGGCATTCGCGGCACTTCACATTAACATGATGATAAAGGTTACATCGGTTGCACAAAGGTGAAGTTCCATTGTATGGCTTCCTAGTACGGGGTTGAGCTGGTTGTTTGGGGACGGCTTGATCGTTGTGAGTAACCATGGCGAAGTTCTGGGAAGCCTTTTGCTTCTTTGACCGCTCAAGGGATCCAGTCTGTTCATCCATGGTCTTTGATTCCTCGATCGGTTTCTTGTCACCCTTTCGGAAAAGCTTACGTTTCCTGATCTGAGATTCAGTCAAAGTTGCAGATAGCTCAATGGCCTGCCTAACCGTAGTGGGGTTACTACCGGTAACAATGTCCTGAACTGAGTCAGGGAGACCATCAATGTATTTTTCGATCGCCTTATCCAAAGGCGTAACCATGGTAGGATACAACAGGCTCAGCTCCTCATATCGATCAGTGTATGCTCGATGTTCACCGCTGTCTTGCTTAAGATCGTCAAATTCCCTTTCCAAGGCCCTGATCTCATGACGAGGACAGAATTCCTTCATCATCAGTGCTCTAAGTTCTTCCCATGTTTGAGCCAGTGCCACATCGGCACCCCTATCTCTCACCACACCGTTCCACCACGTCAAAGCTCGTTTCTCAAAGACACTAGATGCGAAATCTACCTTTCGCTCGTTTGGACATTGAACATGCCTGAAAGTGCTCTCTAGACTCTCGAACCATTGCAGAAGTGCAGTCGCTCCTTGAGACCAAGAAAACTTTGATGGCTTGGCCGAGTTGAACGTCTTGAAGCTGCAGAGAGCATTATTGTTGTTGATAGCTTGGTGACATTGGGCGACGATGGTCGGGATTACATCAGTTATTTGCTGTGTAATGACAGCTGCCAGATCGTCAATAGATACCGGATTTTCGTGTCGAGGAGGCATTCTAAAAGAGGAAACAAGAGAGAAAACGAATGAAATGGCAGTGGGTAAGAATAGGATGTTACAATTACCGACCAAAATCACGGGTGATGGTCATTTGTTTGAACCATGAAGCAAACAAACGACACACAAAGGCTGAATCAAAGAAAATAGGTCCTCATAATGTATCGCGAAGACATGCTCGCCTATAAGTGAACACTCATCCCAAGAATTCCCAGGTAAGCACAACTGGTCTCGCGTCTGATGAGATATATACGAAGTGCTTGCCTAGACAGAAAACCCAGAATACAGGCATTCACCCTTCCAGTTTGCACGTGTTCACATTATTAAAAACCCAAAACCTTGACGAGAATTTGAAAATTCAAAGGGGTTCAAAACCATATATCAGAGGGTTCAAAACCATATAACAGAGGGTTCAAAACCTTACAATAGAGGGTTCAAAACCTAGTAATCAATCATCCTAGAACAGATGATTAGTTTTCAAAGCGGTTTTGAAATTTATGTTCTTGTTGTGGTCATCGCCTAAGGATAGGTGACGGTATTGTTTTATGACTAAACGCAAGTAAACTCGCGTTAGGGTCCTAAGAAGGTTATAGACTAGGTCAAAGCATTACTAATAACCTAGTTCCCTATAACCATTGGCTCTGATACCATCTTTTCTGTCACACCCCGACCACGTAGAACATACAAAACGTGGCGGAAATGTCGGGGAGTGTTGTAACAGAATTAATTGTTTCAAATCCATGGCAATTGAAGTTTCGTTTTATTGATTAAAAGTGTTACAATGTCTTAACAAACAAAGAAATACAACATAATTAACTATTCTTGCATCTTTTATTGTCACTAAAGCCCAAGTCTGCCTATGTGTAACTTGATCATCTTATGCAACAGCTCCTGAAAAACACATGTGAAAATAGGTACGTCAGCATAAAAATGCCTGTGAGATACATAGGTTTTGTGAAAATAGGTTTCATGACTTATGTTTGAGAAAATGTTTAGTCATGAACCTTGTAATTTGCTTTGCCTTGTAAATCATTTGAAAAACGATAAGATCAGATGATATGTATAAATAAGTGAATAATGTATGGTTAAAGGAATAACCATGTAAAATGTGTTTGTATAAGATAAGTTGTTTATAAATCAATGTCTTGTGAAAAGTATGTTATTTGTATAAAATGTTCTATGTCTCAAACTGAAATGATTCAAATAACGCTACGATATGTAATACCATACAAACACTTATATATAGGAAGTACCAGCGGCGTATCCACCATGCTTGTATCATATTACACACGCTTCGTTACTTAATCACTTACTCAAACCAAACTACTAAAGTAAAATGTTCATGTCTAATGTAAATCATGTAATATGTATCCAAAATGTAATCATGTGATAAATAACAAATGTACTAAGTATGCAACAATAGACATACCATGTGACCTGTACTAAGTATGCAACAATAGACATACGTAGCATGTGACCTGTACTAAGTATGCAACAATAAACATACGTAGCATGTGACCTGTACTAAGTATGCAACAATAGACATATGTAGCATGTGACCTGTACTAAGTATGCAACAATAGACATACGTAGCATGTGACCTGTACTAAGTATGCAACAATAGACATACGTAGCATGTGACCTGTACTAAGTATGCAACAATAGACATACGTAGCATGTGACCTGTACTAAGTATGCAACAATAGACATACGTAGCATGTGACCTGTACTAAGTATGCAATAATAGACATACGTAGCATGTGACCTGTACTAAGTATGCAACAATAGACATACGTAGCATGTGACCTGTACTAAGTATGCACACAATGAACATACGTAGCCTGAAATGTAATGAAATCATGTACTATAATGTACTAACAAACGTAGCAGGTATATGATGTGAAAACAGGAAAGCTTGAAAGTAACAAGTAGGCACATGTGTTCCACCCCAAAACAGTTTGGAAAATAGTAAAAGAGGGGTCTATGTACTCACTTGAGATTGCTCAGAAGTCCTAAGATAACCACCAAGCAATGCTAGAGATCGCGGATATCAAACGGCACCTAAGATAGGTAACTATGTAAATAACCGGACCTAAATCGGATGATTGGATAGAATGAGGGTTCGTAAACCAAACGAGTATAGAGACTCGTGTCATATGGTTTAACAAAGCCTACATACTAAATGAAACCTAACCTAATAGCTTACAACCCATTACGACCCGTTTAGGTAGCTTATGCTACTTTAACGCGTCGTTCGCGTGAAACGCGTTCGGACCGTCTAACTAGCCCTATGAAAAATGTTATATGCCTAAACATGTTACATAATCAGTTATGTGACAAAAGTTTAGGTTACATTTGCTTAATTACCAATTATACATGAAAAGGGTATTCTGGTAATTTACCTAAGGCATATAAACTACCTATCATACAACTACTTAAACGATGTGACCATAAGGTATAACCTTGGAAGGTTATTCCTTATATACCATGGTCACCTAATGTATTTGGTCGGATCCTAATGATCAACCAAACTGGATCGGGTTCGAAGGTATAAGCAATTTGTTAGATCGCTTACCCTACGACCCTAGACAACGTGGTAATCAGTAGGCATAGTCCCAAGGGACTATAACCAACGTGATTACACTCACGTTGCGAAGTTCAAACGAACTTCGCATTGACCATAAACTGGTCAACGTAGAAAGTCAAACAAAGTTTGACTTTCAGACTCTAAAAGACTCGAAAAGCAATAAAAGAACGAAAGAATACTTACGAAGGGTCCCCGAATGCTAATCTCGATCCAAGAACTCAGGTATGAAACAATGGTTTCAACTTAGAGCTCTCAAATCCAGATTCTTGTGAGAAATGAGGTTGGGGTGGATGGGTATTTATAGGAATACCCGAACCGTTAGGATCGTTTCATGGAAACCGTGCTCGAATCCTACCCGTACATGTGTTGCAAAGTTGTGGTGACTAAAAATGGGTTCTTATCAGCTGACTAGGCATGTGTGAACTTGTGGTTGTGGATTAATCAGCTGATAACAGGCTGTTAGAAACACTGCATCTGGTCTGCAGACCCCTTGCGCACCGTAACAAATATTTGTTACGGTGCGCAAGGACCAATTTTGGCAGAATTACAGTTTTGGTCCCTGCAGCCCGTTTAAGCTATTTTCGACACGTTTAAGGCCCGTTAACCCCATTTCAAAGCTCTAAAATGAAGTTAAAGTATAGGGAACTTAATATGTGCTCAAAAATATCTCGGATGTCAGTTCCTTTGGCCGTACGGTTGCGTTGTTCGGTTAATTACGACGGAAGTCGTAACGAACGTAAAAACGGTCCAAATGACGCGACGAATGGATTTTTCTTATGCCAAACACTAAAATAAAATATTTTAGTGCTTACATAAATTTTTGGATGTCCGGATGTATTCAGAACGTAAGTTATGCGCAAAAGTGCAAACTTGTGCACTTTTTGACGCTTTTAGTCCCTGAATGACACAAAAGTTTATTTTAGCATACCGAACACCTCAAAGCCTATTTCTAAGCTATGTAAAGGATATTTATGGTATGTTTAACTTATGGTCATGTTCCGGAATGTCTGTTACAGTTCAAATTTGCATACTTTCGCAGTTTGTCAAATTTAGTCCCTGTAAGCGATTTAACTTGATTTTGCCATACCAAAGCCTTCAAAACTTATTTCTTAGTTAAGTAAAGGTTATTTAAGGTATGTTAAGCCTATTTCACTATTCTGGAGTGTTCGTTGCATTAAACTGGTTATATTTACGCATCAGTGCGCGTATAACCTTCCAGAAAGCGATTTAGAGCTTGAAATCGAACAAGAGTTGATATGTGCAAACGGTACACATATTTTTACAAATCCCAAGTATGAAATACAATATTTCATTGGTTTGGCATTTGTTTGATGGTTGGAGTGACACAGGTGTCACATCTAGTGATTGTATGAAAAATGTGTTTCAAAGAATGAGAAAAAAGCACCCACCGGACCGAGAAGAAACACATATGGGTTCAAGCAGGAGTGTATTTGATTACCCACCGAGTCAAAATGAGTCGGATACATTTTGCTCAATGGCACAATGTAGTGAGGGAAGTGGCAGTAACCGATTCTTTGAGCCACCATAAATGAGGGTGGCACGGTCTGGCTGAAGACTCGAAACTTAGCGCTACTCGGGAGGCAACCCGGGATTTTATATTGATCTTGTTGTTTTCATCTTTCTATTTTTCAGGGCCATGGCGACATTCAAGTGTGGGGAAGATGTACGGATATTTGGGTGAAGGTGGTGACAGGAAGTCGGATTATCTACAACATCTGTTGTGGAAAACTTCACCAGGTCAATGTACTCTTTCCTTAATCTTGTTGTGTTCTTTAGCTTTGAAATATTGGTAGTTAGTTGTTAGCTTGTTTTGTTTATGGTCGGGTGGTTGGGTGGTGTTGAGTTTTTGTGGTGTTATGTTTGGGTTGGTGCGAGTTGGTGGTGTCATGTTTTAAAAAGAAGAAAAACATAAAAAAATATAAAATGAAAAAAAAATCCAAAAAGAAATTTGTGGTTTGATTTGAAGAGCTTTTAGTTGATGTGAAAGAGTTTTAAGCGATCAAAGCCTCCTAAAACCATACATTGGGGTCAATGTATCCCAAGTGTGGGGATGGGGGGGATTTTTGAAGATTTTGAAAATTTTTAAATCAAGCGAAACGATGTGAGAATTTGAACACCCTAGATTAACCCCAATTGATGCACCGGCAACCCTTGATACCCTTTTATTCTTGGTGAGAGTTGAAGCCACATTTGTAAATAAATAATGCTTATCTTTGATGAGAGTGGCTACGGGTGGGGGTGCATTAGAACTTGTGCCTTGATACGGTTTGAGTCCTTAGTTGGATATGAATGCGAAGAGGATAAGGGCATTTAGGGAGCCTCGTCTTTAGTGTGTGTGAGTGTGGGATTTGGGGGGTTGGACCTCATAAGTTATATATATGAGCATGGTTGCGAGAGGGGCGGGGGTTTGGACATTTAATTGCCCAATTTTGTGCCTAAAAGCCTATCGTTTGTTACCCCTAGCTACTTACTTAAAAATTTACCCAATTTGACCCGGTCTTATAGTGTTAGTAATAGTAGTTTTAGTAGTATGATGTAGATATGTTTGATGCTTTATTGTATGGTTGTTTGTTAAAAAAAAAAAAGCAATGAAAAATGAAAAAAAAAAGTGATGTTTAGTTGTCTTGTATATATTAGTTAATTTGGTAGTTGTTAGTTTGCTTTATTGTGTAATAAAAAGACCGGGTTAAGTTTTCGCTACTTCATATATATTCCATTTCTTACCCATACATCTAGCCACGTTACAACCTTGAAAGTCCCTTTGATTTGCATTCATGTTTGACACATTTTAGGAGAAGAATTGATTTAGGTACAAGCCTATAGTTGTGCAACCGCCCGTTAGCCTTTGTGTGTCTAGCTCATATTGCTAGTGCTTACTTGTTACTGAGAGGAGAGACATAGCGAGGGGTGCGTTATTTTGGGTGTTAAAAAGGGGTTAGTAAAAGGACTACATGTTTCTGTTTGGTTTACATTGATCTTTTGTTTTGAAAACGGTTTGATGAGTTGCTTGGGACAAGCAATGGTTAAGTGTGGGGATGTGACGGGTGGTCCGTTGGACAACCCTTAATCATGTTAAAAGACGAATTAATCCTTCACTTAATCGCGTAATTATCTTGAATTAGATGACTACGGTTGCTTATGTTTCAGGTATGTTTTGGGAGCTAAAAGAGGAGAAAACGCAGCTTTGGAAGGATTAGAGATGAACGGGTCGTGCGTGGAATGAAAGAGGAAACAAAGCACAACATTCAGGGTGCCACCGTAAATTACGGTGGCCACCGTAATTTACGGTGGCCCTTAAAGTTGCCTTTATCTCACCGTAACTCAGGAGACTCTTACCGTAACACTTTGATAGCCACCGTAATTTACGGTGGCACCGTAAATTACGGTGGAGGCGACGTACAACTCCATAACTGCTCATTAAAACAGTTTTTTATGGTGTCTTTTCACTTATTCTAATCATGGTGGGACGTTTTGGAGCAGTTCTTGGGGCGATTTTGGCTAGTTCTTCTTAGTTCTAAACAATTCTAAACAATTGGTTTGTGTTTTCGATTCATATGAACATTAATCCTTGTGTGATGATGATGTACCAAGTCATGAGTGGCTAAATTCGTGGTGATCATCCTAGATGTAAGGTTTACTTTTGAAACACTTTGTTTGTGCTTGAATTTCTAGAATAATGACTTTGAATGTTTTTTTAAGTTATTATGGTGTTTGAATGTTTATTTGTAAAGTGTTGATTCTTGTTTGATGTTAGTCTAAACCATACGTTCTTGGTGTCGTTGGCAATCGAGATATCATGGTAGGGATTAGGGTTGGATAATTGTCAATTGATCATCGGGTAACAACCTCGCATTTTATAATCCGAGTACTTAGTTCCCTTTCATCACAAATAGATAATCAAACACGAGCCATGTCTATGTGGTTCTTTCTAGTTGGGCATAAACATTAGTGTGGATTAAAACCTGAAATCTAGGATTGTCGCTTGTTCCTAATCTGTTTACAAAACTAATCTTTGATTTGCAATTTAATTAGTTAATATTAGTTCTTAAAACCAAAACAATCAACTCTTGAATTTTAATTTTTGCAATTGTAATTTAATTTTAGTTAAAGTGCAAAGCTATTGAATCAACACATTTTCCACATACTCCCTGAGTTCGATACCCATTTACCACTATCTATAGTTGTTATTTGGATTAAATTTGCATGTACCTACGACAGCACGTCACACCTACCGTAGCTTATGCTGGCTACCGTAAGCTACGGTAGCGCCCAGATCAGCTTTCCATTTTAATATCAAAACTCGCATAACTTGCTCGTTTTGCATCCGTTTCACTTGAAACTTGTTTCTAATTGTTCATAAAACATTTCCCTACCTAATTAACTAAAAATCCATACTTTGGGGTCCTTAAACTTTATGAATTAGATTACCGTTTAACTATTCATACACGTGTATTCGACCCGTTTGGTTCCACTATTTTGTTTCTGACGTAATTAACTACTTTCGGCCACAACAACAATACTTACCCTTAATAATTCCAATAATTACCTAATATTACATGAATCCCCACATTCATAGGTATTAAAAACTCCCTATACATACTATGAAGTGGGTCGGAGGTTACTTACGCAAATCATACCAAAATGAGTAAACTCTCATTTTGACTCGTTTGATCGACTTAATGAAAATCTAGATACCCATACCTTTCTAAACTCCAATCCCATTCCTAAATAACTAATTCATAACCGTACTTTACTACATTAAGGAGTGATTCAGGATAATCACTCGTTTGGTACTAATACTTGATATCATCATCTAATTTACGTTTCGACACAACTACTAAGGTGTATCATACAATTAATCACTTTAATAATAAGAGGGAGTCCAAAAATTACTTACCTCGTGCGTCCGAATTTACACATAGCTTCCGTGTTTACCTTCGACCCGTGGCGCTTCCATGTTTGTGCTCATGTTGACATGACTCCTATCCGTACATCGTCATAATTATAACACGGTTAGCTTACATACATTCATTAATTCGGCTTTCAAATCATACAATATTTGTCTTTCGTTAGTTTATTAGCGCATATAAGGGATATGTATCATCATACTTTATTACAACCGTACATAACACATCAACTAGCTAGTTCATAAGGCATAAATTTCTCGCATACAACTTTTACCTTTTAACTTCAATCCTATACATAATCCATTCTCATTTTAAATCACGCCATTCACTTACATAACTATTGCATTCCCACATAATTCGCATTCCATAACACTTTTCACAAAAGATCAATTCCCTATTTTCCACATACTATGCAAGACTTCCTAATTCATTCAAAATTACAAAAATCAACTATTCAAGCATTTAATCGAACACGTGGTGTACATATAAAATTGTAAGCACTGTGTACAAGTATTCAATGCACAATTTCACTAGTAATCTTCACAACTCATTTAATCAACTAAATTCACATAACTCTTTCATTCTACAACATAATAATCCATCAATATCCTAGTACATATACATTTATCCATCAAAATTGCTCAATTTATATGGCTATAAAATCATCATACTACTAGTTTAAGTGGGTTTTCTTTCAAACCTTCAATACCATCAAATTAAAGCAATAATCATCTTTTAAATGATGATTCTAATTCATATATAAGTTCAATTTCATACTATTTCATGGATTAATCAAAACCCTTATCATTAACTAGCATCAAATCACATAATTCAACTTACCCCGTGTTGGAAACCCTTAGATGAATGAGGAATTGATCACATGCATTCGATTAGCCCTTGATTCCCTTCTCAATTTGCTGGTTTTAGGTTGTTAGGGTTTTGTCTCTTCCTTGGCTCCTGCTCTCGATCGCACGCCCCAACCCAAACACTGACTTATTTTTTTGTCAAGTGTTTTATTTAAAACACTTTTCCCTTTTAACCCCTCCATCTTTCAAAACATGTCATTTATTTCCTTTCACATACTAATTTGGTTAATTTCATGTGCATATAAGTTTTAGAATTTCCTTAACCTGTAAAACTTAGAATGTTAGTGCATGCGTCTGTCGACTTCGTCTGATATCGAGTCGTGTAAAAGAACAGATGAAACAAGTCACACAGTTCGAGGTTAACAGGATACAAAGGTGAACAAGCCAGTTCAAATGAAGTGGTCAGTTCAAACGAAGTGGCCAATTCAAACGAACTGGACCAGTTCGTACGAACTGGAGATGCTTGTTCAAACGAACTGGAAATAGTATAAATAGGTGACTTGTGATTTTCATTTGTAACTTTTGGATTCCGGTAGCGAAGTTCTGCCGAAGTGTCTCCAACCTTGTAAACGCGTTCTAATCAACACAAGAGACAATTAATAGTGAATATCAAGCTGATACAAACTCTGATTCATCGAATTCCGCCTTTGAATCAGTTTAGAGCTCTTATAAAGACTCGTTCAGATCGATTCTCGATCCTACAAGTGGTATCAGAGCTCAGGAGGAAGTGCTCTTGTATTTTTAGCTCGATTTCATCAAGATTTCTATTTCTACACCTTTCTGTCACGATTTTTCAAAATAAAACAAGATTTACTGGATAAAATGGATTGATTTTGATATATATTATGCGAAATAGTGTTTTGAATAATATGTGAAAGTATCAGACCATAAAACAGTTTAAAACTTGTTCAATTTGGTAAAAAATCGACCAGATCGTTTGAGAGATATCTAATTCACACGAACAGAACTTTGAACTCAGATCTAGAACTTTTTAGTGGATGATATTAAACAAATTATAAATCATTGTGTTTGGAATTCATTGTAGAACAATCCTTGAACATATCAGATCTTAATTCATCCGAAAACTTGATCAATTTGTCAAATAATATTTCGTTCGTATGAAGTGATTCATCAGTTCGTTTGAAAAGTCATACGAAGTGAGACCAGTTCGTTTTAATTTGATCAGTTCGTTTGTGTCTACTTCGCATCAGGGTCCTCTTTGCATCAAGAACTAGCTCGTTTGAACCATCAGTTCGTTTGAGTGTTCAGTTCATACGAAGTGAATGTGAACCTCTTGTTCGCGTAAAATCCAGTTCGTTTGGATTTCGTCAGTTCGTTTGAGTTAGTTGACCAGGTTATACGAAGGGACTAGCTTACCAGTTCGTTTTAAGTTGAACTCTAGTTCACACCAATATCCCACTTCGTATCAGAATTTCAGTTCGTCTGAAGTTTGATCTCAGTTTCGTTTGAAGAATCGGGTGATACCGTTTGAAACCTGTATTTCGTTTGAACTGACTGGTTAATCTCGTTTGAACCGTAATACCGTTTGAGGGTTTTCAAACGAAATTAGGTGATTTCATTAGAATAAGGTATTCAGTTTGAAAAGGGATCTAGGTTGAACTTGTTATTTCGTTTGAACAGATTGTTTGAAATGGCAGAAATATTTGATGAGAAAGAAAATGATTATCTTGAAAGTTTAAATCGTTGGTATATGAGAACTGTGGATAGCAATTATAGAAATGTAAGTGTGGACATTTGGGTTAAAAGTTTTGAATATTTCATGTGTCAAAAGGATGAAACGTTGGATGAGTTGGAAAGACGATTTGAAATTTTAACAGAAAATTTGAGAAAAAAGGATATTAGAATATCAAAAGATGAACAGATATCAAAATTGGCAGCTGCATTACCTGCTAAATGGGATGAATTCTTGGTTGAACTAAAAAGGAAGGATATTTTTACAGAACTTTATCCAAAACAGTTCTTTAATGAGGTTAATGCAGAGTTTCGTAAGGAATATAAGAAAAAGAAGGAATTTTTGAACGAAATGGAAAAGAATTTACAAAAATTGGAATTGGATGTAATTACTGAAATTGATAAAAGAATTCGTGTGTGTCTTACAACAAAGAGTATTCTGAAATATGATATTAAAAGGAAATGCTATGTTGATGAAAGTATGAATCCTTTTGATTTCGTTAAACTCTTTTGTGCAGGAACATACAAGATGGAAATAAAGGAAATTCCAAAGAATGAAGAATCTGTGAAAAATGAATCTTCAAGTTCTGAATCAGTATGCTCTAAATATGATAAACTTAAAGCTGACAATGGCAAACTCTTGAAGGATGCGGAAAGTTTGACATTGGAAATCAAAAAGTTGAAAGATGAGAAGCAATCTGATGATAAACAGATTCTTGTTTTGCAGGAAAATAGTGAGAAGTTGAAATCTGAAAATGACAAACTGTTAAGTAATTTGAACAGTTTGACATTAGAAAACAAAGATTTTGAAAAGAAAGTAAAAAATTTTGAAAATGAAAAATTAAAAATTGAAAAAGAATTTCAAAGTCAAATAAAGATTCTTGTAGATGGGAGATCTGTTTTTAGCAAGAATAACATTGAAAAACAAAAAATAATAAATTCTCATCTTCAGACAATTATTCGAGTTGAAAAAGAAGTTGAAAAAACTCGGATTAAAATCAAAGAGCTTGAGAGAAATTGAAAGGTTTTGAGACTTCGTCATCAACACCTGATTATCCAAGTCCAAAACCGATCAATTCTGTTCCAATAAGTGACAATGTCACAAACTTTGACAAAGTCAAAGTTGAAGATTGTGATGAGAAAACTGATGATGAAATTGAAAAAAGAAAAATATTTTTTGTCACACCCCGACCACGTAAAACAACAAGGCGTGGCGGAAACGTCGGGGAGTGTTGTAACAGAATCATTGTTTCACCACCATGGAATAAAATAATTTTGTTTTATTGAATAAATGAACTCATTGTTTTAATACAATCAAATAAGTACAACTATAATCTTCCAAGTTTTAAAGTTGTTAAGGCACGAGTCCATCCTAAGTGTAGTGTGTATCAACAATCATCACAAAACAGCACCTGAAACATGTGTAAAAATAGGTACGTCAGCATAAAAATGCCTGTGAGATACATAGGTTTTATGAAAGTAGGATTCATGACTTATAAGTTTAAAGAAAAAGAATGTTTTAAGAAAAGTAGTCATGATCCTTGTAAATTGTTTTGTTTTGTAAATCATTTGAAAAGTGATAAACAAAACAATGATATATATTTATAAAAGAATAATGTATGGTTAAGTGAATAACCATGTAAAATGAGTTTGTATTGAATGTATTGTTCGAACAACAATATTTTGATAAAAAGGCTTATAGTATATGTGAGAATATACTTTGGATTTTAAGAGAATCGAATGAGTAATATATTAAAATATATTTCAGTTCCAATATCGTTAACCCAAGTGTACTAAATAACGCCACGGTATGTAATGCAATGAAAACACTTATATATAAGAAGTACCAGCGGCGTATCTACCATGTTTTCATCATATTACACTCGTCCCGTTATCTAAACACTAATCAAAACCCAATCGTTAGATAGATAGTACATTAAATATACTTTAGTTGTTTAAAATAATAGTTTTCAGGAGTATATTACAAGTATACTTCGGATTTATAAATAACATATTAAACTATGTTTTGGTTTCATAAATAACATATCAAAATATGCTTTGGATGTGATAAATAACATATTAAACTATGTTTTGGTTTCATAAATAACATATCAAAATATGCTTTGGATGTGATAAATAACATATTAAACTATGTTTTGATTTTGTAAATAACATATCAAAATATGCTTTGGATGATTAACAAATTATATGTTGGTTTTGTACAATATCGCATATGGGAGCATATCAAACTATACTTTTGGGAGTATAACTAAATATACAAAAATAATGTGATTTAAGAATTCATTCAGACCTAGTGCATCAAAATACACCTTTGAGACTATAGGGATACCACAAAGGCAGTCCCTATTTGGATGGAGAAACAAATTGGTTTCAGACATTCCATGATAACAGGAATGGGGTGTCTAATCCTATAGCGCTATATCATACTAACAACCGGTCTGGTGAACAAAATAAGTACTATTCCAACAATTTATTTTGTAGTCTTTGAAAAATCAGTGTTTAAACCATAGATAGTCATATAGTTTGTCAGAAGATAAGTACTAACATGTATAATCAATTATACTTTGAAATCATGAACATAACAAATTGGTACACATGCTTCACCCCAAAACAGTTTGAAAACAGTAAAAGAGGGGACTATGTACTCACTTGAGATTGCTCAATAGACTTTAGATATCCACCAAGCAAAGCTAGAAGGTCACGAATATCAAACGGCACCTAATATAGGTATCTACATTAATAAACGGACCTAAATCGGAGGATCGGATAGAATGAGGGCTCGTAAACCAAATGAGTATGGGAACTCATGTAATATGGTTTAACAAAGCCTACTTACTACAATGAAACCTAACCTAAGTGCTTTCGACCCATCGCGACCCATTAAGGTAGCTTATGCTACTTTAACGCGTCGTTCGCGTGAAACGCGTTCGGAACGTCTAACTAGTCCTATGACAAGTATTATATGCCTATACAAGTTTAATCATGATGTATAATCAGTTATGTGACAAAAGTTTAGGTTACATAAGCTTAATTACCATTTATGCATGAAAAAGGGTATTTTGATAATTTACCTAAGGCATATAAACTACCTATCATACAACTACTCTAAACTAGGTGACCATAAGGTATAACCTCGGAAGGTTATTCCCTATGCTACTATGGCCACCTAATGTGTTTGGTCGGATCCTAATGATCGACCAAACGGGTCGGGTTCGAAAGTATAAGCGATTGTTTAGATCGCTTACCTTTACGACCCTAGACAAGCACAAAACTAAAAGTGACGAGCTAAGCATGTTAAAACATGCTTAACTAAGTTAGAAAATAGTTTCGGTATCAAAACAAACGGTTTTGATACCCACAAGTAGTTTGGTTACAAAATACGCGTAAATGCGCATTTTGGCCGAAACTTCGACTCGTCACTGAGCCTAGATAACGTGGTAATCAGTAGGTATAGTCACTAGGGGCTATAACCATCGTGATTACACTCACGTTATGAAGTTCAAACGAACTTCACATTGACCATAAACTGGTCAATGCAGAAAGTCAAACGCAGTTTGACTTTAACGCTAAAACGAATGAAAAGAACGAAAGAACACTTACAAAGGGTCCCCGCAAGACTTGATTCCAAGTAATCTCAGGTAGGAAGTGAGAAATCACAACCACTTAGAGAAAAACTCAGATCAAATGTGGGTTTGCAAGGAGTGGGGGTTGGGTATTTATAGGATTTGGACCACCGTTAGGATCGTTTCTTGAATACCGTGCTTTGATCTTGCCCCTACACTTGTTGCAACACTAAGGTAACTCAAATTGGCCCCCCATTATCAGGAAGAGGCAAGTGCAAAAGGGATTAAAGGTGGTTTAACAGCTGGATCAAGCTGGAAACAAGTTTCTGCTGTCTGACCCCTGCTTACGGACCATAAGACTCAGAACCATACGGTCCGTAAGGACCTTGCAGGTCTGATACTTTCATATTTTGGCAGAACAGGCCCCTGTGCGTCCAAACTTGCTATTTGATGCATTTTTGACACGTTTAAGCCCCGTTAACCCCATTTCAAAGCTCTAAAATGAAGTTAAAGTATAGGGGACTTAAAATGTGCTCAAAAAATATCTCGGATGTCGGTTCGTTTGGCCGTACGATCGCGATGTTCACTTAATTACGACGGAATGCGCATAAGCGCGAAAAACGATCCAAATTGCGTGACGAATGGATTTTTCTTATGCCAAACACTAAAATAAAATATTTTAGTGCTTACATAAATTTTTGGATGTCCGGATATATTCAGAACGTAAGTTATGCGCGAAAATGCAAACTTATGCACTTTTTGACGCTTTTAGTCCCTGAATGACCCAAAAGTTTATTTTAGCACACCGAACCCCTCAAAGCCTATTTCTATGCTATGTAAAGGATATTTAGGGTATGTTTAACTTATGGTCATGTTCCAGAATGTCTGTTACAGTTCAAATTGGCATACTTTCGTAGTTTGTCAAATTTAGTCCCTGTAAGCGAATTAACTTGATTTCGGCATACCAAACCATCCAAAACTTATTTCTAAGTTATGTAAAGGTTATTTAAGGTATGTTAAGCCTATTTCACTATTCCGGAGTGTTTTTTGCATTAAACTGATTATATTTACGCATCAGTGCGTGTATAACCTTCCAGAAAGCGATTTAAGGCTTGAAATTGAACAAGAATTGATATGTGCAAATGATACATATATTCATAAAAATCCCAAGTATGAAAAATAATATTTTATTGGTTTGGTCTTTGTTTGATGGTTGAAGTGACACAGGTGTCATAGTCTCCCCTACTTTGGGAAATTTCGTCCCGAAATTTAATTCTAGAGGAAACTTGTGAAGACAGCTGTGACGGTTTCTCCTTCAAATAGATCCATTGAACCCTTAAGTAAAACTCTGGGCCATGTTAGGATTCTTAACGAATTTTTTAACCCTCAAAGTGAAGTCCTTGTAGTGACAAAACATTGGATTTTGAATTACGGACAAAAGAACATTTCTCCTGAAGACTTATCATAGGAAACTTGTGTGTACTTGAAATCAGAATTGGGGAGTGTAAGATAAAATGACATCAGTCAAGGTCCAAGACTTCTCCCGTATCATTATTCTTATCACTATAGGTCTTAACACATGACAAAACTTCTTGTGGTTTCTGTGCACTGAATTTCCATAATTATGTAGGCCTCCATAATTACGTAATTCCTTGCACAGTCCGCACAGTTCATTTCATAATGCGTAGAGGAAAAATCAATTGAATAAACATGAAGCAACTTGACCAGACCACCAAAGGATCTTTTCAACTAGATCAATGAACGATCTTTTTAACTAGATCAACACATGATCTTCTTAACTAGACCGTCGTACGATATCCTTAAATAGACCACTTAAGGGATCTTTTTAATTATATCATCACAGGATATCTCTAATCAGATTTTCAAATCAATCTGTTTATCTAGACCACTCAAGGGGTCCAATTTTAGAGTAGTACTTTAAAACTCAAGGGACTTGACTACAATGTAGAAGTCCATTAAGGATTTAAGATAGTAACTTTGGATATCCTACTATGAATTCCTCATATGAGATATGAAAGATTCTACGAGGATTTGGATGGATCACATACAACCACAATACATGTAAGAAAACACATAAGCACAAAATTAGTTAACTTGATTCTTTAATTTGTTATCTTTGGGCATGGATATTTAAAGCACACTAGGAATCCAATCCATGGATTTCATTTGGCACTTTAATCATTTTCAAGGATCTATTTATGAAGATAGGAGGATTTTCGATAAGAGTTTGGCTTCGTTTCTTAAAAGAATCAAGCGTTTAAGGTTCTTGGGGAGATCGCAAGTGATCATAAAAATGACAGAACCACACAAGTAGTTTGTCTTTGGCTTGACATCATAAGGTTGCATCAAACATTCACACAATCGCATAAATTTTGCAGAAATAGAAACAACAAATCTTTATTTATGTAACAACCGAATCGTTTTGAAGTGTCAAAAGATAACAACCAAGGAATTACAAAACACTAATTGTTCACTGCTGCATCATTGTTCACGTTTGCCTCATTGATGTTAAACGCTCGTCCACGTGCTGGAGGTGCGTTAACAAGTCTTGGGCAATTGTTTCTGTAGTGAGTAAGGTCACCACAGTTATAACATGACCCCGATGGAAACCGTGCTTGAACAGCAGCAGGGTTTGCAGCAGCTTGATTTGCATAATGACAAACATTGATCAAATGTCCCAACCGCCCACAGTGGATACATTTGTGACACTGCTCTTGCTCTAGATGATGACGGTTGCACTTGTTGCACAAAGGTGCGGTACCAACATAGTTTTGCCTTTTGCGAGGTTGTGCTGGCTGGTTTGGTGCAACCTGTTTGTCTTGAGCAGTTATAGCGTAGTTTTGAAAGGCTTTGCGCTTCTTCTTCTTGGATGCCTCAGCATGTTTTTCCTTTGGTTCAACTTGAGCAGTCTTGTCAGATGGTCTTGGGTCGCCCTTTCAAAACAGCTTACCCTTCCTGATATGGGATTCAGTCAGAGTGGCAGACAATTCAATGGCTTGTCTGATAGTGGTAGGGTTGCTGCCAGTAACGATATCCTGAACTACGTCAGGAAGACCATCAATGTATTTTTCAATCGCCTTATCCAAAGGCGTAACCATAGCAGGGCATAACAGGCTCAATTCCTCATAGCGGTCAGTATAGGCTCGATGTTCTCCACTGTCTTGCTTTAGATCGTCAAACTCCTTTTCTAAAGCTCTCAGTTCATGACGAGGACAGAACTCCTTCATCATAAGAGCCCTAAGTTCAGCCCAAGTCTATGCTAATGCGACCTCAGCACCATGGTCCCTCATAATTCCGTTCCACCATGTAAGAGCCCTCTTCTGAAACACACTGGAGGCAAACTCGACCTTGCGATTTTCAGGACACTGAACGTGACGAAACGTACTCTCAGTGCTCTCGAACCATTGTAGGAGCCCAGTTGCTCCTTCAGAACCACTAAACTTGAGTGGCTTAGCCGAATTGAAACTCTTGAAATTGCATGGAGCATTATGGTTATTGATAGCTTGATTCATTTGAGCAAAAAGATTTGGGAAGGCAGCAGCCATTTGCTGCGCGATGATTTCCGCCAGTTCGGCATTCGCCATCTGATTTTCGCGTCGAGGAGGCATTCTAAAAGAGGAACATGAAAGGAAACGAGCGAGAGAATTAGACGAAAAGAATGAGATGAAACAAATCTGATGAAAGCAAGGATGGTGGTCATTTGTTTGTTACTACAAAGCAACAAACGACCCCGATGATTAATCAAAGTAAATAGGTCAAAAATAATGTATCGCGAAGACATGCTCGCCTATAAGTGGACACTCACCCCAAGAGTTCCCAGGTAAGAGTGACTGGTCCGATATTGCGGATTTGTACGAACACTCTAGCCTTAGACAGAAAGCTCAGGGTACAGGCACCCACCCTTCTAGTTTGCACGTGTTCACGTTATTTAGACCAACTTTGACGGGATTTTGAAAACTTAAAGGGTTCAAAACCATATAATAAATCATCCTAGAACAGATAATTAGTTTTCAAAGCGGGATAGAAATTTGTGTTCTTATTGTGGTTGTCACCTAAGAATAAGTGACGGTATTGTTTTAAAACTAAACACAAGAAAACTTGTGTTAGGGTCCTAGGAAGGTAATAGTCTAGGTCAAAGCATTACTAATAACCTAATTCCCTATAACCATTGGCTCTGATACCAACTTTTCTGTCACACCCCGACCACGTAAAACAACAAGGCGTGGCGGAAACGTCGGGGAGTGTTGTAACATAATCATTGTTTCACCACCATGGAATAAAATAATTTTGTTTTATTGAATAAATGAACTCATTGTTTTAATACAATCAAATAAGTACAACTATGATCTTCCAAGTTTTAAAGTTGTTAAGGCACGAGTCCATCCTAAGTGTAGTGTGTATCAACAATCATCACAAAACAGCACCTGAAACATGTGTAAAAATAGGTACGTCAGCATAAAAATGCCTGTGAGATACATAGGTTTTATGAAAGTAGGATTCATGACTTATAAGTTTAAAGAAAAAGAATGTTTTAAGAAAAGTAGTCATGATCCTTGTAAATTGTTTTGTTTTGTAAATCATTTGAAAAGTGATAAACAAAACAATGATATATATTTATAAAAGAATAATGTATGGTTAAGTGAATAACCATGTAAAATGAGTTTGTATTGAATGTATTGTTCGAACAACAATATTTTGATAAAAAGGCTTATAGTATATGTGAGAATATACTTTGGATTTTAAGAGAATCGAATGAGTAATATATTAAAATATATTTCAGTTCCAATATCGTTAACCCAAGTGTACTAAATAACGCCACGGTATGTAATGCAATGAAAACACTTATATATAAGAAGTACCAGCGGCGTATCTACCATGTTTTCATCATATTACACTCGTCCCGTTATCTAAACACTAATCAAAACCCAATCGTTAGATAGATAGTACATTAAATATACTTTAGTTGTTTAAAATAATAGTTTTCAGGAGTATATTACAAGTATACTTTGGATTTATAAATAACATATTAAACTATGTTTTGGTTTCATAAATAACATATCAAAATATGCTTTGGATGTGATAAATAACATATTAAACTATGTTTTGGTTTCATAAATAACATATCAAAATATGCTTTGGATGTGATAAATAACATATTAAACTATGTTTTGATTTTGTAAATAACATATCAAAATATGCTTTGGATGATTAACAAATTATATGTTGGTTTTGTACAATATCGCATATGGGAGCATATCAAACTATACTTTTAGAAGTATAACTAAATATACAAAAATAATGTGATTTAAGAATTCATTCAGACCTAGTGCATCAAAATACACCTTTGAGACTATAGGGATACCACAAAGGCAGTCCCTATTTGGATGGAGAAACAAATTGGTTTCAGACATTCCATGACAACAGGAATGGGGTGTCTAATCGTATAGCGCTATATCATACTAACAACCGGTCTGGTGAACAAAATAAGTACTATTCCAACAATTTATTTTGTAGTCTTTGAAAAATCAGTGTTTAAACCATAGATAGTCATTTAGTTTGTCAGAAGATAAGTACGAACATGTATAATCAATTATACTTTGAAATCATGAACATAACAAATTGGTACACATGCTTCACCCCAAAACAGTTTGAAAACAGTAAAAGAGGGGACTATGTACTCACTTGAGATTGCTCAATAGACTTTAGATATCCACCAAGCAAAGCTAGAAGGTCACGAATATCAAACAGCACCTAATATAGGTATCTACATTAATAAACGGACCTAAATCGGAGGATCGGATAGAATGAGGGCTCATAAACCAAATGAGTATGGGAACTCATGTAATATGGTTTAACAAAGCCTACATACTACAATGAAACCTAACCTAAGTGCTTTCGACCCATCGCGACCCATTAAGGTAGCTTATGCTACTTTAACGCGTCGTTCGCGTGAAACGCGTTCGGAACGTCTAACTAGTCCTATGACAAGTATTATATGCCTATACAAGTTTAATCATGATGTATAATCAGTTATGTGACAAAAGTTTAGGTTACATAAGCTTAATTACCATTTATGCATGAAAAGGGTATTTTGATAATTTACCTAAGGCATATAAACTACCTATCATACAACTACTCTAAACTAGGTGACCATAAGGTATAACCTCGGAAGGTTATTCCCTATGCTACTATGGTCACCTAATGTGTTTGGTCGGATCCTAATGATCGACCAAACGGGTCGGGTTCGAAAGTATAAGCGATTGTTTAGATCGCTTACCTTTACGACCCTAGACAAGCACAAAACTAAAAGTGACGAGCTAAGCATGTTAAAACATGCTTAACTAAGTTAGAAAATAGTTTTGGTATCAAAACAAACGGTTTTGATACCCACAAGTAGTTTGGTTACAAAATACGCGTAAATGCGCATTTTGGCCTAAACTTCGACTCGTCACTGAGCCTAGATAACGTGGTAATCAGTAGGTATAGTCACTAGGGGCTATAACCATCGTGATTACACTCACGTTATGAAGTTCAAACGAACTTCACATTGACCATAAACTGGTCAATGCAGAAAGTCAAACACAGTTTGACTTTAACGCTAAAACGAATGAAAAGAACGAAAGAACACTTACAAAGGGTCCCCGCAAGACTTGATTCCAAGTAATCTCAGGTAGGAAGTGAGAAATCACAACCACTTAGAGAAAAACTCAGATCAAATGTGGATTTGCAAGGAGTGAGGGTTGGGTATTTATAGGATTTGGACCACCGTTAGGATCGTTTCTTGAATACCGTGCTTTGATCTTGCCCCTACACTTGTTGCAACACTAAGGTAACTCAAATTGGCCCCCCATTATCAGGAGGAGGCAAGTGCAAAAGGGATTAAAGGTGGTTTAACAGCTGGATCAAGCTGGAAACAAGTTTCTGCTGTCTGACCCCTAATTACGGACCGTAAGACTCAGAACCATACGGTCCGTAAGGACCTTGCAGGTCTGATACTTTCATATTTTGGCAGAACAGGCCCCTGTGCGTCCAAACTTGCTATTTGATGCATTTTTGACACGTTTAAGCCCCGTTAACCTCATTTCAAAGCTCTAAAATGAAGTTAAAGTATAGGGGACTTAAAATCTACTCAAAAAATATCTCGGATGTCGGTTCGTTTGGCCGTACGATCGCGATGTTCGCTTAATTACGACGGAATGCGCATAAGCGCAAAAAACGATCCAAATTGCGTGACGAATGGATTTTTCTTATGCCAAACACTAAAATAAAATATTTTAGTGCTTACATAAATTTTTGGATGTCCGGATGTATTCAGAACGTAAGTTATGCGCGAAAATGCAAACTTATGCACTTTTTGACGCTTTTAGTCCCTGAATGACCCAAAAGTTTATTTTAGCACACCGAACCCCTCAAAGCCTATTTCTAAGCTATGTAAAGGATATTTAGGGTATGTTTAACTTATGGTCATGTTCCAGAATGTCTGTTACAGTTCAAATTGGCTTACTTTCGCAGTTTGTCAAATTTAGTCCCTGTAAGCGAATTAACTTGATTTCGGCATACCAAACCATCCAAAACTTATTTCTAAGTTATGTAAAGGTTATTTAAGGTATGTTAAGCCTATTTCACTATTCCAGAGTGTTCGTTGCATTAAACTGGTTATATTTATGCATCAGTGCGCGTATAACCTTCCAGAAAGCGATTTAAGGCTTGAAATTGAACAAGAATTGATATGTGCAAATGATACATATATTCATACAAATCCCAAGTATGAAAAATAATATTTTATTGGTTTGGTCTTTGTTTGATGGTTGAAGTGACACAGGTGTCACATTTTTGAAGTTAAATGAAATGTTTAAAGAAACTGTTCTACATTCTACTGAAAAAGGTGAATGCTCAACGCAAAAACCTGTAAAGAAGAATGTGGAACAAAAACAAAAAGATAAAAAACCAAAAAATCTTCAAAAAGAAAATAAAAGCTCATTAGTTCAATCATCCAATCGTGATAAAAAATCACAAAAATTAGAAAATCAAAACTCAAAAATTGTTGGTAATAAGTGGTGCAGGTTTGACCACAGTGCTCAAAAGCCAAATCCAGCAAACAAGAGGAGCAAGGATTATCACCAAGCCAAACAGTGCTATGATCTGAATGTTTGGACTGAGAATGGTGATTGGTACGATAACAGAGTGTGTTATACTTGTGGTGTGAGAGGACACATTGCTGTTAACTGCCAGAATTGGAGTTTTGAGACGAGAAGATGCTATAATTGCCAAATCAGAGGACACATTGCTAGAGATTGCCCAATGAGATCAAAGGGAAGATCGAGGGCTGAATCTCAGAAAATGGCAAAGAAATCAGTCAATGCCAAGCCTAAAGAACAGAAAGTTCAAGAACCTAAAGTTCAAAAACAGAAAGTTCATGAACAGAAAGTGAAGCTTTCGCAAGGGCAGAAAGACAGACTGAGGAAGAAGGCGAGAGAGTATCTCGAAAGGATTTTGTCCTCGGATACAATAGGTAAAACAGATAAAAGTTCTGATAAATCGTCTTGCTCTCTAAAGAATGACAAGTCAAACAAGCTGAATTCATCAGATACAAATCTGAGGATGAAAGAGGGAAAGAAGAAGAAGAAAGTTAGTGGCAATGAATCTGTTTCTTCGGAAACAAATGAGCCATATGTTGGCGATGAATCTGGCTCATCAAAGTCAGACAAGCCACGTTCAGGCAATGAATCTGGTGTGGTAAAGCCAGAAGAGCTGTGTATTGAGGTAAAAGTTGAGAATTCTGGTCTAACAATGGATTATGCAAATTTTCCACCATTGTTGAACAAGAATTCAAAATCACCCAAGGACAGTCAGGCTTGGGTGAATTTGTTTAAATGAAAAACCTGACTTGCCGGAGCTCCCATGTTGGTAATCGCGGAGCATGAATCGGCATCATTCATTGATTATGAAATTTGTTTTTGTATAAGTGTGACTTGCCGGAACTCCCAGGTTGGTAAGTGAGGAGTAGGAATCGGCATTTTGAGAATTCAACCCGCATGTGGTTTTGGTTGGTAAGCCATGTGGTTGAAAAAGGTTTTTATCTACAAGTGGTAAATCAAGGACATTAAGTTGTACTTGAATTTTCCTACAAGTGGGTGAAAGACAATGTGATGAACCAAACCCCTAACCTACCAATGGTTTTACAAAATCAACACAACTTATTTTCCAGAAAAACCATTTGATTAAAACAAACTTAAGTGTTTTGAAATCACAATGGGAAAATAGTTTGTTGTGAGGGGGAGTTCTGATTGTTTATGCCAAATGGATGGCGAATTGAAGTGATTCGATATCAGTTGTCAAGTTTTATGTACAGTTTGTTTTCAAATTTCCTAAAATGTGTTTGAATTTTAGGGGGAGTAAGAAATTTTAGAAAATCCAAAAACATTTGAAAATTTGAAAAAGCCAAAAACATGATAAAATCAAAAATGAGTTTTTGTTGAAAAAAAGAGGAGATGATAGTACATCAGTGGACTGTCATGACATGCTAAAGAAATGGAATGATAAAATGTGATAAACGGTCTCACTAATGATGTGACGGTAGGCTCAGCTAGACTAGTAGATTTGCGATAACGATACAAACCTAAAATGAAAAAGCCTAGTTCTAGTGGGAAACATGATTGAAAGCATAGTACTTAGTTTTGTCCTTCTTGATTGTGTGCCTACTCAGTAATCGCTGATTGTCGAAAGACATAAAACTGGTTAAGTTTGTGAACTTTCACAACTTTGCTGAAAAGTCGCTGTGATTGTGCATTTTATTTTGCAAAGATTTAAACTTGTTTTATTTCTTTATTTTGTTTAAGCATTGGACATCCTCTGCGTATACGTGAGTATTGATCTGGATGTTATTGCCTAAACGTTCTGCGTTATTTTCTTTGGTGTTTCGTTTAAGCTTTGGATCACCTCTGCGTATACGGAAGTATCGACCTGGTGGTTAAAGCCTAAACAACTTCAACTTATTTTTATTTTTTTATTTTGTTTAAACATTGGACTTTCTCTGCGTATACGGAAGTATCGACCTGATTGTTAATGTTTAAACATTCTGCTTTGTTTTTGCACAAATCACAGTTGATAAAAGTTTAAAGGCATTACTTGAGTCATTGTATTGTATGATGAGGGAATATGCTGAGATCGTGGGGTCCATAAGAACTTAGAGCAAAATTAATATATCTTAATGTATCAGTAAGCATTTCGAAAGTTTTTAGATTGAGTTTAAGTGGACAACAATATCGTCAATCTACGTGAATCGTTTAGAACTTAAAATGTGTAAAGCTTAACGGTGTTGGTGATTTATCACAAAAATTGATATGGTCTTCTTACATAAGCTCACAAAAATAGTGTTTGTAAATATTTCTTTAATGCATTTCTTTATATTCAAAAATCCAAAAAGATTTTAGTGTGTTTTAGCATAAATTTTGAAAAATACAAAAAGATTTTCGACAATTGATGTTGGAGAGCTGATATTCAAAATTTCAAGTGCTGAACATGATGAACAGGGTTGGGTTTAAGTGTTGAATTGGAAAATTTTGAATTAAGAAAAAAGTTGAGATTAGTTAGTCAGGGTCACTAATTTGAACTTGGTGTAACTATTTCTAATAAGTTTTTCTTATTGATTTAAGCAAAAACTTATGTTTTGGTGAAGAACTGTGTAGGTGATAAGCTGAACAAGAGTTAAAGCCAGGAATTAATCTCAAGGTGATAGCTAATTCCAGACAGCGATCCCAGCATGATGAAAGGGGGAGTCTGACGAGGTTAGAACCAAAGAGAAGACCCTGGTACATGCTAAGTAAGAAAGGAGACCGATCAAGTTTGAAGAGTCGTCATGATGAAGACTCTCACTGAAGATTCCGTCAACATTCAAGGGGGAGTCTGTTGGTGCTGTTGTCTGTCGACTTCATCTTTGTTCGAGTCTCAGATTGTTAAAGAGCATGAAGACCGATAAAGACTGAAGAATGCGAAGACTCGATACTTCAGACTCGTCAACATTCGAGGGGGAGTCTGTTAGTGCATGCATCTGTCGACTTCGTCTTATATCGAGTCGTGTAAAAGAACAGATGAAACAAGTCACACAGTTCGAGGTTAACAAGATACAGAGGTGAACAAGCCAGTTCAAACGAAGTGGTCAGTTCAAACGAAGTGGCCAGTTCAAAAGAACTGGACCAGTTCGTACGAACTGAAGATGCTTGTTCAAACGAACTGGAAATAGTATAAATAGGTGACTTGTGATTTTCATTTGTAACTTTTGGATTCCAGTAGCGAAGTTCTGCCGAAGTGTCTCCAACCTTGTAAACGCGTTCTAATCAATACAAGAGACAATTAATAGTGAATATCAAGCTGATACAAACTCTGATTCATTGAATTTCGCCTTTGAATCAGTTTAGAGCTCTTCTGAAGACTCGTTCAGATCGATTCTCGATCCTACATAGAAAATGGTAAAGTAAATCTATATTTACCACGTCTTATCATCTAAACATTAAAATTTTAGTATTATATTGCGACGTACGAAATTCGGGGTGTTACAAATCTACCCCCCTTAAAGAAGGTTTCGTCCTCGAAACCTTGTTCATTCCTACTAGATAATATCCACCTTCACCTTCTGGATATTTTTTTTAACTCTTCCGCTACATGGAACTACATACACCCTTAGGTTAAATTTTCGATTCATTTCGTTCATATCCTCTCAACTTATCCATCCATTTGTTCTTATGTACCACTCTCTCTATATTCACATATGTGCATTGCTCATTGACGTTAGTCTGAACCTAAATTTCATTCCTTTGTTGACCTTATAGGTCAAAGTTCAATACCATGTTATACTTGTGCTACCTTAATTCGTATGAATGCTATTCAATTTTATATCTTTCTATCCTACTATCGGAATTTAGAAATTTACTAACCGTGTAATCTAGCACAATGCATTGAGCCACATATAACAGTTCGGCCCACATCTTTCACAAATCCATAACTGGACTGAACTATAACAACTCTAAACCGACACCCTCATAAATTTTCCGACACCCTAATATATTTTAAAATATCCCAATATGTCCAAAAATACACCCCATACGTGAAAACGGGCCCAAATTAATTAAACATAATGTTTTTGGGTTTAGGCGGGCAGCGTAAGGCACCCCTTAACCCTTACGCGGGCCGCTAGAGATCAAGAATGTGGCGCAGCCCAGTGCTGGCACGTGTCCGACTCGTGTTGAACCTATAAGCTGACCCGGATCACCTACGCCTTTGACCAGGTTTGACGCGGGCCGCGTAGCCCTTTGTTAACATTTACGCGGGCCGCGTAAAAGTCGAGATGTGGCACTATATATAGCAGGCATCGGGTTTCATCAAAACTCGCTCAAATCTTTCTTTCTAAACGTAAATCTCTCACAGTAGGCATTATACTCGGGTCTAATACCCCCTAAATAACGAAGTTCTGCTCCGTTGTAAGTATCATAACCCCAGGATACGTATTAGATACTCAGCCCGATTGATCTAGGGTTCTGTAACGGCTGTCATGGTTCTGCCCGACATAGTCGTTGGAATGCCGTCTCGGGGAGCGTATTACTAATGTTAAAATGGGTTATTATACTAACACGTGTGCTTTTGTGTAAATTATAGATAATTCTCAGGAAACCCTAAAGGATAATCTAAGACAGCAATGTGAGTTGATCCGCTTTTCGTAAACTTTTTGTGAACTATTTTTACAAAACCTCATATGATTAATTATATATTACACAGTTATTGAGTATTTGTAAGGATACAATTATCGTGGGTATGTTGGGGTTTTGTTGTGACATCTGTGCCTCCATGGCCATCGAACAAATACCAAATCAATGAAATGTTGTGTTTCATACTTGGGATTTGTATAAATATGTGTATCATTTGCACATATCAATTCTTGTTCGATTTCGAGCTCTAAATCGCTTTCTGGATAGTTATACGCGAACTGATGCGTAAACGTAATCAGTTTAACGCAACAAACACTCCGGGATAGTAAAATAGGCTTAACATACCTTAAATAACCTTTACATAACTTAGAAATAAGTTTTGGATGGTTTGGTATGCCGAAATCAAAGTTTATTCGCTTACAGGGACTAGTTTCGACAAACTGTGAAAGTATGCCGATTCGTACTGTAACGAACATTCCGGAACTTGATCATAAGTTAAACATACCCTAAATATCCTTTACATAGCTTAGAAATAGGCTTTGAGGGGTTCGGTATGCTAAAATAAACTTTATTGATCATTTAGGGACTAAAAGTGTCAAAAAGTGCACAAGTTTGCATTTTCGCGCATATCTTACGTTCTGAATATATCCGGACATCCAAAAATTTGTGTAATCATTAAAATATTTTATTTTAGTGATTGGCTTGATTAAATTCCATTCGTCGCTTAATTTGGATCGTTTTTGCGTTCGTTAAGACTTCCGTCGTAATTAACCGAATAACGCAAACGTACGACCAAACAAACTGACATCCGAGATGTTTTTGAGCATGTTTCATGTTCCCTATACTTTAACTTCATTTTAGAACCTTAAAATGGGGTTAACGGGGTTTAAACGCATCGAAAAAGGCCTTAAACATGTGCAGGGCCATTTCTGCCATTTTGGCAAAAAGTTTGGAGCTGTTACCTGGTGGCGCTACACCACCAGGTTCTGCCTATCCCGTGGCGTAGCGCCAGCACCTGATCTGGACAGAAAGTTGATTTTCTGCATTTTTCAGCAATGAGGTCGAACTTGGGGGTCTATTTTGTAACATTTTCAATACCGTTAGCTGGTTTTGGGGCACCCCTAGTATCCCAAAACCATGGGCCACATGTGTACGATCCAGATCAACGCACGTTTTACGATGAACGATCCTAACGGTTCTAGATTTCCTATAAATAGCAACCCCCACTTCATTTCAAACCCACTTGATTTTCTGAAATTTCTCTAAGTTGAAGTGTTAACCACTTCATACCTGAGAATACTTGGAAAATCAAACTTGCGGGGACCCTTTGTAAGTATTCCTTCGTTCTTTTTACGCGTTTTTATCGTGAAAGTCAAACTGTGTTTGACTTTCTGCATTGACCAGTTTATGGTCAATGCGAAGTTCGTTTGAACTTCATAACGTGAGCGTAATCACGATGGTTATAGTCCCTAGTGACTATACCTACTGATTACCACGTTATCTAGGCTCAGTGACGAGTCGTAGTTTCGGCCAAAATGCGCATTCTCGCGTATTTTGTAACCAAACTACTTTTGGGTATCAAAACCGTTTGTTTTGAAACCAAAACTGTTTTCTAAATTCGTTAAACATGTTTAACTCGTCACTTTTTAGATTAGTGCTTGTGTAGAGTCGTAAGTCAAGCGGACTGAACACCCGCTTAGACTTTCGAACACGACCTGTTTGGTCGATCATTAGGATCCGACCAAACATGTTTAGTGACCATAGTTGCATAGGGAATAACCTTCCGAGGTTGTACCTTATGGTCACTTAGGTTTAATTAGTTGTATGATAGGTAGTTTATATGCCTTAGGTAAATGACCAAAATGCCCTTTTCATGCATAATTGGTAATTAAGCATATGTAACACAAACTTTTGTCACTTAATTGATTATGCAACATATTTAATCATGCTTAGGCATATAATACTTGTCATAGGACTAGTTAGACGTCTCAAACGCGCTTTTGCGCGAACAACATGTTAAAGTAGCGTAAGCTACCTTAATGGGTCACAATGGGTCGAAAGCACTTAGGTTAGGTTTCGATTTAGAATGTAGATTTTGTTAAACCATGTCATATGAGTTCCAATACTCATTTCGTTTACAAAACCTCATCCTATCCTATATTCCGACTTAGGTCCGGTTTATTTATATAGTTATTAGGTTGCCAAATGATTCTGTGCTCCCTCTAACTTTGCTTGGTTGTTGTTCAAGACCTCTAAGCATTCTCAGGTGAGTACATAGTTCCCCTATTTTACTGTTTTCAATTGTTTTGGGGTGATTCATATGTGCTAAATGTTTTCGAGGTTTTAACGATGGTTTCAAAAATAAATGATATGGTTTATACAAAATTTATAACGATTTTGATAAAGTAAACAAACTTGTTGGTTGTATTTACATAACGAATAATATTCATTAGTTTTGGCCAAACCGACCAGTATTAGGTTATGGTACCATAGGATCTGACAAATCCCGTTATCAGACTGCACCCATGGTTATGTGTGGGTTAAGTGGGTAACGAGTGAATTTGTGATTGTTAATTTACCCTTTGGTGGTTTATTAATGCGAGAAGCGATAGGCGAGTTACGAAGGTTTGAATGTTATTAGCGAGACAATCAAAAGTAGTTTTCACAATTTAAAACGAGAATGATTTAAACGACTAAAGCGATTTTTAACGAATTAAACGATTTGGGTAAACGATTGGTTTTTGGTTAGTGTTTAGATAACGGGACGGGTGTAATGTGATGAAAGCATGGTGGATACGCCGCTGGTACTTCCTATATATAAGTGTTTTCATCGTATTGCATACCATGGCGTTATTTAGTTCACTTGGGTAAACGATTTTGAAACGATGTCACACAAACGAGGTTTTCGAAATGATATAAACCATACGAGTTTTATTTACAAGTTTTATTAACGATAATTATTAACAAGTTTTTACGAGATGTTTTACAATTTGATTTAATTAAATAAATGTTTTGGGTTAAGAATTATGGCTACGAGATTTTATAGATTATAACCAACTTGATTTGAGTTGGTTAATTATGCCGCAATACTATACTATACTTTTCAAAACAAGGTTTTTAATTAAGTATTGCAACATTGTAAACTAGCCATGAATCCGACACTCTCAAAAACCTATGTACTCACCAGCATTTCTTTGCTGACTTTGTTTTCACATGTGTTTCAGGTGTTGATTGAATGATGTTGATTGCTAGGATGCATGCTCACATAGGACTGGACGAGGCCTTAGTGACTTAATAACAATGATAGACTATGTTTAACTTGTTTATTTAGATTTCCAGACGATGTAAATATTTAATATTTAATAAAACGAAACTTCAAACTTCCGTGTGTTTTGAAACAATGATTCTGTTACAACACTCCCCGACGATTCCGCCGCGATCTGTTGTTTTACGTGGTCGGGGTGTGACATTTGTATACAAAATTTGTTACTGGAGGGGTAACATTTCCACAAGTCGGGTCTGACAGTACCATGGGTGATAATTGATATGACTTGAAAACAAATATAATTGTGAGACCGCCCTCAATACTGTACAATGGATTTTACTTAAACTTGATTAAACTAGGATTCACTCACAAGTATTTTCCACTGACAAAATGTTTTTAAACGCGTTTCAGGTAACAAATTGTGAAAGCCAAATAGAAGCCAGCTGGACACCACTGAAGGCTTGGAAAAGTGGCAATAAAGTTACCAAAAATAAAATAGATGTTTTTATTAAATAAAATATGATTTATTCTTATGAAAATGTGTGTATACTGCAAACTTGGGTTTTATCCCATGTGTTTAATATTATGAAAATGTAGTATTTTACTCTGATCAAATATTTCCTAACTGCGGTCCTGATGAAAATTCCGCTGCCAAATTAGACAAACACGCTTTACCACCGAAACTGGATCGCGGCCGCCCGTTCCCAGGGATTAGGGATCGGGGGTTGCGACAGAAGGTGGTATCAGAGCTAAGCCACTGATTCAGCCACAGAAGCGTTCTGCTGACATCAAAATTCAATCTGTTAGGAAATAAATTACGGAAATACGTGCATAATTGTATTTTATTGTTGTGTGTTATTTGACTATTTGTTAGTTTACAGTATGAGTGACCAAGGACCATCTGACGCGTATCGTCAATTGTCTGGTTCGCCTAGAAGCGAAGGCACCTCCTCTTCTCAGCCTGCCATCTCGGGGTACTTTGCTGATACTGAAGAAGGAATATTTGTGTTTAAGGCTCAGTCAGAAGAGCCATTTCCTCAGAAAAAGAGGGGATGGTTCAGTAGGGGAGCCCACGAGCGTAGAAAACATATGAAAAAGTTACAAGACCAGAGAGCACTAGCAGCATCTAAGAGAGAGACAGATGCCTATCCCCAGGACATGATCAATAGGGGAATAGCCAACATCCACATCCTAGCAACCACTGCAGCTGACCCTAATCTAGAGCAAATGATAGCCCCCAACCACAACCACCAATTCCTGACCAACCAATGGAGATAGAAAACCCTGAAAATCAAATAGAAATGCATGATTTCAACCCGGAGGAAATACCTAGGGTACCAGCACCAAACCCCCTAGACCCAAATTACGACCCCTGGTGGGACGACATTAGGGACTATGTGCAACGCTACCCGATACATGAGGACATGCCCATGCCAAACATAGGAGCCTACCCAGGTTTGGATCCTTTAGATCCCTATTACCACGATGAATACATTAGGGAGATTTTAGAAGATCCTTACCAGTTCCAGGCACCTACACCTCCATACCATGAACCCGCACCCCAGATTCCAAACCCAGTCCTAGAACCTGCACCCCCAATGAGTGCAGACAATGTACAAGAACTTAGGACATTTGGTTAGGAAATTTTAGAGAGTAGTGAACGAATGAGACAGGTGGTAGAGCGACTCGTCTGGAAGTATGACGAGCGCAATATGGATTTCTGGATGAATCCATATGCATGAATGTTGTCACACCCCCAAAAATCCACAAGCGGAGTATCACCGCATGGAGGCGTGACTGACCAGGATCAAGCCACCAATCATATTGAACAACGTAATTAAATAAATAAAACCAACCACAATATAATTGGTGTCTAAACGATAGTAGCCAACTTTAAGTTAACAGCGGAAGCATAAATTGTAAACCCAAACATAAGTAATAAGTTCATAAAGTTTAAAAGTTTGACATGGGACTCAACATTCCATGTCCCACAATGACCATTCCTCCCTGTGTAAGCTCCATAAGCACCTAACGACCTGCAAGGCATGTAACAACGAGTCAACAACAAAGTTGAGCGAGTTCACAGTTGGTTGTTTAGTTTTACAAGTTTGTTTTGAAAACCATAAGTTGTTTCGTAAACCACGAGTTAACCAGTATCGTTATTTCCCAATCCATATCCATAATCAGTGGGGGCTTCCCCATGTGAACCACTAGACCATTAACATATCGACAACTGACGAACAATAGTTGTGCCCTACGTCAATGTCTATCATCATTGACAGTTTGCCATGATCCATTAGTACACGCCCGTCCGACCGGCACAGTGTGAGGTTTGTCAAACTTGATAGCGCTATTAACTAATGACCCGCTCACCATCGGCCTCGGCGATTAAGTCGATATAAAATGAGGGACTTAGGTGATAGAGTTTTGTCTAGTAGTTTAAGGTTGTTGTCCTACCCAAGGAGGACGAACGTACGTATTCTACCCAAGGAGAATACGCAGGATTAATATTGGCATCCTACCCATGGAGGATGGCCGTACATATCCTACCCAAGGAGGATATGTAGGTTCGGTTTTAATTCTTTAACCCATTCCCAACCACCGGGAATCCCATGCCTTAGAAAGAGTGTGAACTCACCTCGGTTTGCTCGGCAGATACACAAAATGGTCACTCGAGCTATATGTGGTCAACCACGTCCTAACATGGTTACCATACAAGTCAGGTCTAGGTTCAAGTAGTGCACGTAAGTTTACACAGAACTAACAAGTCAAGAACACGTAATGATCATGGCATACACATTGAACATGATAAACAATTCAGTTAAACACATAAAACCCGAACTTGTGCGATCAGGATGTATTGGGCTGAGGTAACAGTGTAAGCCCAACAGCATCTTGTGCGATTGGGTAGTTGGAACCCAAACAACTACCCGACCCAACATGTTGTGCGATCAGCACAACCTTGTGCGATCCACAGCATGTTGTGCGATCCAAAGTTCACCCGGCCCAGTTTATAAATAAGCCCAATAATATCTACACAGCCCAATTAATAACAGACATTGATCTTGTGCGGTCCGGATGGACTTGTGCGATCCAGTTAAGTTGTGCGACTGGGTTGGGCCATTCTGCCCAATAGCATATGTTAAGTCTAACTACTGTGTGTGGCCCAAGACTTGTGCGATCGACACTGGCTTGTGCGATCCACACGTCTTGTGCGATCATGCAATCTAATGTTGTACACAATGCTTTAACAGTTGTACCCTAGAATATCCTATCTTGTGCGATTGGGAGCTTGTGCGACCGACTTGTGCGACTAAGCTCTTGTGAGATTAGTTACTAGTTTCCTTAAATCATGCAATCAGTTTAAATCATTCAACAGTTTCCTATTTAAACAAAAATCAATCAACAACATCAACAGTTTCCATCTCTACTATTATCGATCAAATCGTGGTTCTTAACACATAATCCATATGAACCCTAATCATGTTCAAGGCATTCAAACAAATTCCCAACATTAAACTATCCAACTAGGGGTTTCAAATCATCATACAATACTTCATGTTCGACCATATAATTAATCCGATTACACATTCATCCAGCCGATTACACCCATTCGGTTCTAGGTTTTCATCAACATTACATAATTACCACACTAAATTAATCAAATCATGCTACACCTATGAGCCGATTGCATGAACACTAAACCTCATCACTCATAATCAATCATATATCATCCGTAAATCATTGTATGAGAACATATAAATCACAATATCATTTAACAAAACAATAACCATGAAACACTAACCGGTTTGAAGGTAGAATAAGGATGATCCGAATCAAAAGCTTCGAGGAAGAGAGGGTGTTACTGCCGTCGAGTTAGAGAGAGGGGGAGAGATTTAGGGATTTGTGTGTATTCTTGAGTTTGCTAACTTATGAGAAACCAACCCCACTATTGGGTATGTGTGCGCAAATAAGAGGAGAAGGGGGAGTGAGCCGAACCCTAACTTGGGCTGCCCTCTTGATTCGAGTACAAGAAGTGTGGACCGAATATGGTGTGGAATGAAAGCCCAAAGGCTTGTGCGATCGGACAATTGTTGTGCGATACATCATACATACATACATACATACATACATTACATACATTCACATAACGTGATAAACATTCCAATAAAACCACATATCACGAAGTCACATATTGTTCAAACAAGTTACATTGAAGCATCACGAGAAGTTCTAAATTACGAGTTGTCACAAATGTGATGGTGGAGACGGTAGTAGTAATAATAATAATAATAAAGTAAAATATGTGTGTACAGATGCCTACTATTATTAGTGTAATTTTATTTCAGTTGGTATTGTAATTTTAATTTCAGTACTGGTGTGTAATAGATGCATATTATATTAATAGAGTAAAGTCGCGATGATCGACGCTTTTGACCAAAATGCGTGTCATGTGATTGGCTATATTAAAATATTATTTTGTGATATTAATATGTGGTAAATGTTTAAAATTCAGATGGCCAACGAAGGAAATCAGGAAAATCTGAATAACGATAACCAGAGTAACATTAACTTGGTTAATGAGAATCCAAGCATCAATAACAATGGAAATCAAGTGGATAATAGTGCTATCCAACACATAGTGGCACAAGGAATCATAGATGCAATGTCATTTATTATTCAAACGGTTCAGGAAGCGAATAATAAAAGTAAACATAGTAGTAAGCGACCAATTGAACCAGAACACAGCGTGAACAATAGACCCGTACTTCAAGTGCCCATTCCCAAAAGAAGAAGAACCATGCCTTATGGTTGTTCTTATAAAGAATTCTTGTCCTGCAAACCAATAGAATTCTCGGGCAGTGAAGGACCCATTGCAACTCTACGTTGGATATAAAAGACTAAGGCAGTCTTAAAAATAAGCAAGTGTGCTGAAGAAGACAAAATAATGTTTGCTTCAAATTTGTTTAAAAACTCAGCCTTAGAATGGTGGAACACTATCCTCCAATCAAAAGGAAGTGATAGGATATATAACATAGAATGGGAGGAATTTAAGAATATGGTAGAAAGGAAATTTTGCCCTCCCAATGAAAAGGAACAGATAGCGAATAAGTTTCTGAACCTAAGAATGATCGGGGTAGATAGTAAGGGTTATACTACCACATTCTTTGAATATACTAGAATAGTACCAACCCTTGCATCACCTAAACCAGTATTAATCTCCCGTTATATCTGGGGATTGATCGGGGAGATTAGGCATGTAGTCAAGGCAGCTAGACCCCAAACCATAGAAGAAGCTGTAGAACTAGCCAACACCTTGACAGATGAATTAGTCCGTACTAGAGAAGAAGACCAGAGGAGAAACCTAACCCAAAGGCTTACCCAAGAATTCCGTTATGGGAATTTCAACCGCAGGAATATGGGTTCTACCTCTGCACCATTCTGCAAGGTCTGCAAGAAAAATCATTCGGGAAAATGCTCCACTCATTGCAATTTCTGCAAGGCACCAGGACACAAGGAAGAAGATTGCAGAAGAAAAGCCAGTAATGGACTATGCTTTAACTGTGGGGAAAAAGGTCACATCAAGCCAAACTGTCCAAAATTGGCTCCAGCTGCAAACAACAGGAACACTAAAAATGCTAGAGCATTCGTTCTGACTGCAGATGAAGCCAAGATGATTCCAGACATGATAGCTGGTACGTTTTTAGTTAATGATGTTTTTGCTAAAGTATTATTTGACTCTGGTGCGAACCAAAGTTTTATTAATACTTCGTTTTGCAAACTTCTAAATCAGTCATTAACTAAACTACCACAAGAATGTCTAGTAGAGACAGCAAATGAAGAAACGGTTAGGATTTCTGAAATTGTACAGGGAGCAAAAATAGAGTTTTAAAACCAAAAGTTTATTGCAAACCTTTATCCCATGAATCTGGCAGGATTTGATGTCGTTTTAGGAATGGATTGGTTAATAGTCAATAAAGCCAGTATTTTATGTGAGAAAAAATCAATTCAAGTAAATTCACCACAAGGTGAAAAGATCACAATTAAAGGTGATAAACCATTTAGATCCACGAAATTCATCTCTGTGATGAAAACTGCAAGCTATATGAGAAAAGGGTCTATAGTGTATTTGATTTCTATAATCACTAACACTAAAGGAAAAGAACTAAAAGACATTCCAGTAGTGTCTTGGTTTTCAGATGTATTTCCAGAAGAATTGCCAGGACTACCGCCAGACAGAGAAGTTGAATTCAGAATTCACCTACTACCAGGAACAGCACCAATTGCCAAAGCACCTTACCGTTTGGCACCCGCATAAATGCAGGAACTAACGAAACAATTAGACGAATTACTGGAAAAAGGATTCATACAGCCAAGCTCATCGCCATGGGGAGCGCCAATTTTATTCGTTAAAAAGAAGGACGGATCAATGCGTATGTGCATTGACTACCGTGAATTGAATAAGGTCACAATTAAGAATCAGTACCCATTACCGAGAATCGATGATTTGTTCGATCAACTGCAAGGAGCTCGATTTTTCTCTAAAATCGATTTAAGATCAGGATATCATCAATTAAAGGTACAGGAAGAGGACATTCCTAAGACCGCCTTCAGAACGAGGTATGGCCATTATGAATTTACTGTCATGCCATTTGGTTTAACCAATGCCCCAGCTGCATTTATGGACATGATGAACCGAATATGCAAGCCATATTTGGATAAATTCATAATTGTCTTAATAGATGATATTCTCATTTACTCTAAAAGTAAAGAGGAAATGCAAAGCATTTGCATGCACTTCTAAGTTTATTAAGAAAAGAAAAGCTTTATGCTAAATTTTTAAAGTGCAAGTTTTGGTTAGAACGGGTACAGTTTCTCGGACACTTAGTAAACCATGAAGGAATTCATGTGGATCCAACAAAAATCGAGGCAATTACTAAATGAAAACCCCCTGAGTCACCAACCGAGATTAGAAGTTTCTTAGGATTGGCCGGTTATTATAGAAGATTTATTCGAGATTTCTCTAGAATAGCCATTCCTTTAACTAAGTTAACCTGTAAATCCATTAAGTTTGAATGGGGACCAAAACAAGAAGAAGCATTTAAAATTCTTAAACAAAGATTAACTAATGCACCCATACTAGCGTTACCAGAAGGAACTGAAGACTTTGTAGTCTATTGTGACGCTTCCAAATTAGGTTATGGATGTGTATTAATGCAACGCCAAAAGGTTATAGCTTATGCGTCTAGGCAACTTAAGAATCATGAAGAAAATTATTCAACCCATGATCTGGAATTAGGAGCTATAATTTTTGCCCTTAAGATTTGGAGACATTACCTTTATGGTAGTAAGTTTACCATATTCACTGATCATAAGAGTTTAAGGTATGTTTTCGGGCAAAAGGAATTGAATATGAGACAAAGACGCTGGATGGAAATGCTTAGTGACAATGATTGTGATATCCAGTATCATTCAGGGAAGGCAAATGTAGTTGCTGATGCTTTAAGTCAAAAATATCATGAAAAGCCAAAAAGGGTACGTTCTCTTAAATTAAATCTACAAGTAGATTTAAATGATCAAATTAGAAAAGCACAAGAATCAGTAATCAAAGATAATACTGAAAATCTAAAAGGTATGATTAAGGAATTAGAACAAGGAACGGATGGAATTTGGAGATTCCATGAAAAGAGAATGTGGATACCTAAATTAGGAAACCTACGTCATCGTATATTAGAAGAAGCCCATAAGTCTAAGTATACGATGCACCCAGGAAGTGATAAGATGTACCAGGATTTAAGAAAGAAATTCTGGTGGATAGGAATGAAAAAAGGACATAGCAACCTATGTTTCTAAATGTTTAACATGTTCACAAGTTAAAGCTGAACACCAGAAACCCTCAGGTCTGTTGCAACAGTTAGAAATGCCAGTGTGGAAATGAGAATTAATAACAATGGATTTTGTTACTAAATTACCCAAAACAAGGAAAGGTAATGATACAATCTGGGTGATTGTAGATAGGCTAACCAAATCAGCTCATTTCCTACCAATGAAGGAAACTTTTAGTATGGAACAATTAGCCAAATTGTATGTAAATGCAATCGTTTCATTACATGGAATCCCCTTATCAATTGTTTCTGATAGGGATAGCCGATTTACCTCTCATTTTTAGTCAAGTTTCCAAAAGGCAATGGGAACCAAGTTGAATCTAAGCACAGCTTATCATCCTCAAACGGACGGACAAAGCGAAATAACGATTCAAACAATGGAAGACATGCTTAGAGCTTGTGTAATTGATTTAGGAGGTAATTGGGACGATCACTTACCTTTAATAGAATTTTCTTATAATAACAGTTATCACACAAGTATCAACGCTGCACCATTCAAAGCACTTTATAGACGAAAGTGCCGAACCCCAGTCTGTTGGGCAGAAATTGGGGAAAAGCAACTATCTGGACCTGAGATAGTACAGGAGACAACCGACAAGATCATTCAAGTTAAGGAACGACTAAAAGCAGCAGGTGATCGACAGAAAAGTTATGCCGATAATAGGCGAAAACCATTGGAATTTCAAGTAGGAAACAAAGTATTATTGAAAGTCTCTCCTTAGAAAGGAGTAGTAAGATTCATCAAACGAGGAAAACTAAGTCCCAGGTATATTGGACCTTTTAAAATTATTAAAAGAATAGGACCTGTAGCCTATCAGCTACAACTGCCAGAGGAAATGGCAGGAATACATGATGTATTTCATGTATCTAATCTCAAGAAATGTCTAGCCGATGAATCACTGGTAATACCTCTTAAGAATATAAAGGTAAATGAACAACTCAAGTTTGTAGAAAGGCCTCTACAGATTAAAGACAGGAAAGTCAAAAACCTCAAGCATAAGAGATTAGTTCTGGTCAAAGTAAAGTGGGACTCCAAAAGAGGACCTGAGTACACATGGGAGCTTGAATCTGAAATGCAAAAGAAATATCCACACTTGTTCCAGTAGATCTCGAGGACGAGCTCTAAAACAAGGTGGGGAGGATATAACAACTCTAAACCGACACCCTCATAAATTTTCCGACACCCTAATATATTTTAAAATATCCCAATATGTCCAAAAATACACCCCATACATGAAAACGGGCCCCGAATACCTTAGATATTATTAAAATTAATTAAAAATAATGTTTTCGGGTTTAGGCGGGCCGCGTAAGGCACCCCTTAACCCTTACGCGGTCCGCTAGAGATCAAGAATGTGGCGCAGCCCGGTGCTGACACGTGTCCAACTCGTGTTGAACCTATAAGCTGACCCGGATCACCTACGCCTTTGACCGGGTTTGACGCGGGCCGCGTAGCCCTTTGTTAACATTTACGCGGGCCGCGTAAAAGTCGAGATGTGGCACTATATATAGCAGGCATCGGGTTTCATCAAAACTCGCTCAAATCTTTCTTTCTAAACGTAAATCTCTCACAGTAGGCATTATACTCGGGTCTAATACCCCCTAAATAACGAAGTTCTACTCCGTTGTAAGTATCATAACCCCTGGATACGTATTAGATACTCTGCTCGATTAATCTAGGGTTCCGTAACGGCTGTCGTGGTTCTGCCCGACGTAGTCGTTGGAATGCTGTCTTGGGGAGGGTATTACTAATGTTAAAATGGGTTATTATACTAACACATGTGCTTTTGTGTAAATTATAGATAATTCTCAGGAAACCCTAAAGGATAATCTAAGACAGCAATGTGAGTTGATCCGCTTTTTGTAAACTTTTTGTGAATTGTTTTTACAAAACCTCATATGATTAATTATATATTACACAGTTATTGAGTATTTGTAAGGATACAATTATCGTGGGTATGTTGGGGTTTTGTATACAAATTTGTTACTGGAGGGGTAACATTTCCACAAGTCGGGTCTGACAGTACCACGGGTGATAATTGATATGACTTGGAAACAAATATAATTGCGAGACCTCCCTCAATACTGTACAATGGATTTTACTTAAACTTGATTAAACTAGGATTCACTCACCAGTATTTTCCACTGACAAAATGTTTTTAAACGCGTTTCAGGTAACAAATTGTGAAAGCCAAATAGAAGCCAGCTGGACAGCACTGAAGGCTTGGAAAAGTGGCAATAAAGTTACCTAAAATAAAATAGATGTTTTTATTAAATAAAATAGGATTTGTTCACATGAAAATGTGTATATACTGCAAACTTGGGTTTTATCCCATGTGTTTAATATTATGAAAATGTGGTATTTTACTCTGATCAAATATTTCCTAACTACGGTCCTGATGAAAATTCCGCTGCCAAATTAGACAAACACGCGATACCACCGAAACTGGCTCGCGGCCGCCCGTTCCCGGTGATTAGGGATCGGGGGTTGCGACATGAACTAACTTCGCCCATCCATGAGATGAAATTCCGCTTGTGCACATACTTTTCCAAATCCACCAGTTTTACTCACCAATAGTTCTACCGTTCTTATATATAAAATGGAAGGTTAGCACATTTCATTCACATTCCTTCAAGTATGGCGGGGTTAATTAAATCATCTTTTTTACATACTAGCCATTTCTAGATTCTTTTTAAAATAGTTGTTCATTTGACTTATTCACAGTGGGTCAATACATGACCATTCTCTAACATATTAATTTCCCTTATTCTTCTCATTCATAATAGGTCGATACATAACCATTCTTTAGCATACTATTTTCCACTCAGTCCTTCATTGCATTCAGTGTTGAATCACATATGTTTTTTCGGAATCCTTACTGCTGGTATCCTACTTTACACATTACATTTCTTACGTAATACTTTCAACTTAGGTCTCTTGCTACTACAATAGCTTTCATCGGTTTTATCTACTTGGCGAATCAAATACTTCATGATGTCTTACTATTACTTACTTAATAACTATCACTTACTTTGTTTAACTGTTCAGAATCCAATTGTAAAATATATTCTGACCATATGTCTACCAACTACCCATTTTTGGCACATCCCTCTCTAATCGAGCTATAAGCCCCTACTTGAAAGAAAACATAACCTTTGTACATACCTTGCGCGAATCAAAACCTTTGACTCGTTATCCATAACTTACGATGGTTACTCCTTTCCAGTTGTGACATTGCGTGCCCATACATTATGCTCACCTATAAGCATAAAACTTAACAAATCAAAACATTAAATATAGGGTTCAAAAGGGCGATCACCATCTGACCCGTATGACCCATTTATCCTTTCAACCATTCTTGCATACAATACCTGAGCATAATTATATTCATATATATATATACATGTTCAAAACATAACTTGAAAAATATCCGCTTCTTAAAGAATATTTACTCGTTCGATCTGTAATTACTTACAATTTTGAACCTTTCATTCTTGTCATTCATTCTTACTTATTTGATTCGTACCTATTTACGAATTTCAAACTTTTTCATTCTATTATTCATTCCCTTCTATGTTTCGAATCTGTCTCGCGGATTCTAACATATCATTCATATCTTTCATTCCTTTCATGTTTCGAATCTGTCTCACGGATTCTAACATATCATTCATATCTTTCATTCCTTTCATGTTTCGAATCCGTCTCACGGATTCTAACATATCATTCATACTTCTCATGTGTATTTGGTACTTTCAAATCCCTGAAAGTCTTACATTTCCCTTCACCCTCACGTCCACCTAATACCTAATTCTAACGGACATAACTGTAACAATTATCACGGTCTCACGAACGTCATATGTTTCTTGTGTACTGGCCAGGTACACAATCCACATACTAGTTTCGTGTCTTCGTGTAATCGTCACCTTATGTCCGAAGAATAAGGTTTCGGCACGTGTAACATTTTCAAAACTTCATTACCATTCTATTATTATATTTCATTTAAAATTTTTCCTTCACTTGATAGATTTTTACCATTACATACACCCACATGTCAAATTTACGTACATGGGTCAATTTATCTTATTACATGCCTTGGTGCCGGTCCTAGACCGCATTCACAGATCATCCTCTCCAAGCAATTATACTTACCTTACACATAACATACTGTTAGTTTTCTTCAATTACATAATTAAGTACATACTTACCTTTGCTTCTACCCTTAGATCTTGATCGAGTCTCGGATTGTACGGGTTCCTTGTCACAAGAGCACATAGGTTTGAGTTCAAGTATTTACCTCCTCATACTCGATTTCCCTCAAACCAGGGCTCTGATGCCAACTTGAAACGCCCTAATACGCAATATCTTAAAAACGACGCAGCGGAAAAACGAGTTTTAAAATTTCTTTTTAATTTAAACACAATGCATACATGAAAACCAAATTTCAAAATGTTAAACATTTGCTAAAAGGAAATGTTTACATTTACTACCATTTTAAAAACATTACATAATTAAAACTACGTGACTGTTCTTCCGTACAGTCCTTGCTCTTGACTCGATCTTCAATCCTTCTACTTCATAATGATGCTAGGTTCGCGCAACCTGCATTCACCACATTCATGTGCAACGATTAGATTTGGTGACGTCATTCCTAATCTAAACATACGTAATCAATAACCGGTCCGTGTTCCTTCTTCCCATACTAATCCTTACGAATATGCTTTCCGTGTACATTCGTGCATTCCAATTCCTTAACCTTGATAAAGACATTAATAGAGTACCTGCATTCTCATTTCATACTCAAGACAACGGTTTAGTAACTTAACACACAACTTATTTAAGCTATACAAATACATACACAAATTTCGTTCATTCATAAACAATGAATCCTACTTCAAGTACAGGCACAAACACATATGTATTCATAGACGTGTACTTCCACACATGATTACGTACCCACATACCACGTACATACGAACTAGCGTGCATTCTTACTTCTAATCGTAAACACCTATGAGTCCCAACTATTGGAAAGTAATTTATTCCATATGCATATATATACAAATAGATACTCACAAACTTAGTTCATTTCTTTACATTCTTACTCAAACATTATATTCTTATTCACACTTCCTAAATGCTTTTTAAGTGTCTTTCGGGTATGTTTCGGATCTTAAAAATTGAGTTCCATACTTACCTGTAACTTATCAAGCCATTTGGTAGGGTTGAGGTGCATTATAAAAACTTATCGAGGCTTGGAATGGGTTCACGGGGTCCGAACTCGAAGAAAAACGAAGAATTGCATAAACTTTTTATTTTGTATCTGACCTCTACCGTAAGCTACGGTGGCTACCGTAGCTTTACGGTGGCCATGAAATCCTTACGGTGACAACCTACTGCCTTACGATGGAAAAAATGGCTTTAGCACCTACCGTAGCTTATGCTGGCTACCGTAAGCTACTGTAGCGCCCAGATCAGCTTTCCATTTTAATACCAAAACTCGCATAACTTGCTCGTTTTGCATCCGTTTCACTTGAAACTTGTTTCTAATTGTTCATAAAACATTTCCCTACCTAATTAACTAAAAATCCATACCTTGGGGTCCTTAAACTTTATGAATTACATTACCGTTTAACTATTCATGCACGTGTATTCGACCTATTTGGTTCCACTAATTTGTTTCCGACGTAATTAACTACTTTCGGCCACAACAACAATACTTACCTTAATATTCCAATTATTACCTAATCATACATGAATCCCCACATTCATAGGTGTTAAAAACTCACTATACATACTATGAAGTGGGTCGGAAGTCACATACGCAAATCATACCAAAGTGAGTAAACTCTCATTTTGACCCGTTTGATCGACTTAATGAAAATCTACATACCCATACCTTTCTAAACTCCAATCCCATTCCTAAATAACTAATTCATAACCGTACTTTACTACATTAAGGAGTGATTCCGGATAATCACTCGTTTGGTACTAATACTTAATATCATCATCTAATTTACGTTTTGGCACAACTACTAACGTTTATCATACAATTAATCACTTTACTAATAAGAGGGAGTCCGGAAATTACCTACCTCGTGCGTCCGAATTTACACATAGCTTCCGTGTTTACCTTCGACCCGTGGCGCTTCCATGTTTGTGCTTATGTTGACATGACTCCTATCCGTACATGTTGTAACACCTGTGCCTCCACGGCCATCAAACAAATACCGAACCAATGAAATATTATATTTCATACTTGGGATTTGTAAAAATATGTGTATCATTTGCACATATCAATTTTTGTTCAATTCCAAACTCTAAATCGCTTTCTGGAAGGTTATACGCGCACCGATGCGTAAATATAACCAGTTTAATGCAACAAACACTCCGGAATAGTGACATAGGCTTAAAATACCTTAAATAACCTTTACATAACTTAGAAATAAGTTTTGAAGGCTTTGGTATGGCAAAAACAAGTTAATTCGCTTACAGGGACTAAACTTGACAAACTGCGAAAGTATGCCAATTTGAACTGTAACAGACATTCCGGAACATGACCATAAGTTAAACACACCTTAAATATCCTTTATATAGCTTAGAAATAGGCTTTGAGGGGTTCGGTGTGCTAAAATAAACTTTTGGCTCATTCAGGTACTAAAAGCGTCAAAAAGTGCACAAGTTTGCATTTTCGTGCATAACTTACGTTCTGAATACATCCGGACATCCAAAAATTTATGTAAGCACTAAAATATTTTATTTTAGTGTTTGGCATAAGAAAAATCCATTCGTCACGCCATTTGGATCATTTTTCGCGCTTATGCGCATTCCGTCGTAATTAACCGAACAACGTAACCGTACGGCTAAACGAACCGACACCCGAGATATTTTTGAACACATTTTAAGTTCCCTATACTTTAAATTCATTTTAGAGCTTTGAAATGGGGTTAACAGGGCTTAAACGTGTCAAAAAAAACGCATCGAAAACCAAGTTTTGAGGTTGCAGGGACTGAAACTGTAAATCTGCCAAACTAGGTCCGTAAACAGGGGCCAGATGCAGCAAAACGTTTTTTTTCATCTTTTAACAGCCCTTAACACTCTCCAAAGGTCAAGTGCCAAGTGTCAAACTCTTATGGTGAGTGGCCTTTTTGGGTACCATAAGGTTCCGACACATGTACGGATGAGATTAAGGCACGTATTTCGACAAACGATCCTAATGGTGGACCATTCACTATAAATACCCCTTGCCATCCAACCTCTAAACTCACTAGAATCTGATCTCAAATGCTCTAAGTTGAAACCTTTGTTTCATACCTGAGCTATTTTGATCTAGATTAGCATTCGGGGACCCTACGTGAGTATTCTTTCGTTCTTTTATTGCTTTTCGAGTCTGAAAGTCAAACTTTGTTTGACTTTCTGCATTGACCAGCTTATGGTCAATGCGAAGTTCGTTTGAACTTCGCAACGTGATTGTAATCACGATGGTTATAGTCCTTTGTGACTATACCTACTGATTACCACGTTATCTAGGCTCAGTGACGAGCCGTAGTTTCGGTCAGAATACGTATTCTTGCGTATTTTGTAACCAAACTACTTATGGGTATCAAAACCGTTTGTTTTGATACCAAACCTGTTTTCTAAACTTAGTTAAGCATGTTTTAACATGCTTAGCTCGTCACTTTTAGTTTAGTGCTTATATAGGGTCGTAAGGTAAGCGATTTAAACAATCGCTTATACTTTCGAACCCGACCCGTTTGGTCGATCATTAGGATCCGACCAAGCACATTAGGTGACCATAGTATATAGGGAATAACCTTCCAAGGTTATACCTTATGGTCGCTTCGTTTAAGTAGTTGTATGATAGGTAGCTTATATGCCTTAGGTAAATTACCAAAATGCCCTTTTGACGCCAAAATTCATTTTAAGCATATGTAACATAACTTTTGACATCTAAACTGATTTGACAACAATATTAGACATGTTAAGGCATATGTTACTTGTCATAGGACTAGTTAGGCGGTCCGAATGCGTTTTACGCAAACGACGCGTTAAAGTAGCATAAGCTACCTAAACGAGTCGTAATGGGTCGTAAGCACTTAGGTTAGGTTTCATTTAGTATGTAGGATTTGTTAAACCATACTACATGAGTTCCCATACTCATTTGGTTTACGAGCCCTCATTCTATCCGATCTTCCGATTTAGGTCCGGTTTATTAATGTAGTTACCTATATTAGGTGCCGTTTGATATTCCGAGATCTCTAGCATTGCTTGGTGGTTATCTTAGGACTTCTGAGCAATCTCAAGTGAGTACATAGACCCCTCTTTTACTGTTTTCCAAACGTTTTGGGGTGGAACACATGTGCCTACTTGTTACTTTCATGCTTTCCATGTTTTCACATTATATACATGCTATGTTCATTAGTACACTATTAGTACATGATTTCATTACATTTTATGCTATGTATGTCCATTGTGTGCATACTTAGTACATTGTTTTACATCACATCACATGCTATGTATGTCCATCTAGTACATGCTTAGTACATTATTTTACATTGCATCTCTGTTGCATATGTTCCAGTAACATATGGACACATTGTTTTACAGCTCTACCTTGTATGTTTACTCTAGCATACTAGGTACATTATCTTCATAAAACATGCTTACATTTTGGTATGAGATTTGGTTTGTTTAAACTATACTATACATTCATTAACACCGATCACGCCGCTCGGTAGTAGGTAGTGGTACCATAGGACTTGACAAATCCCATTCCTGAAATCTCGGGTTTGTTTGGACGTAAGGAATGACCGAATCCGAATACATATTCTTTTGATAACTCATTTTTACATAGTTATCCGACTGTCGCAAGGCTTGGATGTATGAAGTTTTACAATACCGCATAAATGTTCATATTCAGTATAGCATGCATATATTTTACAAAACATAACTTTGATTTAAACCAAGTTTTACTTCAATACTTTGTTTTGTGCATTTCATCTATGGTTTAGTTGATGCATTTCACTAGCCATACATAAACATTTGTTACACATTACTTGACTACTTTTGGACTATCAACATTTGACATGGTTTATACAAGGACTTTTGACAATTGGTTTAAACATAGACATCTTATATTGGTGGTTTGGTTTGAGTAAGTGATTTAAGTAACGAGGCGTGTGTAATATGATACAAGCATGGTGGATACGCCGCTGGTACTTCCTATATATAAGTGATTGTATGGTATTACATATCGTTGCGTTATTTGAAATCATTTCAATTTAGACATATAACATTTTATACAAATAACATACTTTTCACAATACATTGTTTTACAAACAACTTAACTTATACAAACTCATTTTTACATGGTTATTCATTTAACCATGCATTATTCTCTTATTTATACGTATCATCTGAACTTATTGTTTTTCAAATGATTTACAAAGACAAAGCAAATTACAAGGTTCATGACTAAACATTTTCTTAAACAGATGTCATGAATCTTATTTTCACAAAACCTATGTACTCGCCGGCATTTTTATGCTGACGTACCTATTTTCACATGTGTTTCAGGAAATGAAGCATAGGATTGATCAAGATACACTTAGGCGGACATGGGCCTTAGTGACAATAAAAGATGCAAGACTAGTTATTTTGTTATGTTTCTTTGATTGTCAAGACATTGTAACTCTTTTAATCAATAAAACAATATTTCAAGTTCCATGTGTTATGAAACAATGATTCTGTTACAACACTCCCCGATGTTTCCGCCACGTTTTGTAGGTTCTACGTGGTCGGGGTGTGACACATGTCGTCATAATTATAACACGGTTAGCTTACATACATTCATTCATTCGGCTTTCAAATCATACAATATTTGTCTTTCGTTAGTTTATTAGCGCATATAAGGGATATGTATCATCATACTTTATTACTACCGTGCATAACACATCAACTAGCTAGTTCATAAGGCATAAATTTCTCGCATACAACTTTTACCTTTTAACTTCAATCCTATACATAATCCATTCTCATTTTAAATCATGCCATTCACTTACATAACTATTGCATTCCCACATAATTTGCATTCCATAACACTTTTCCCAAAAGATCAATTCCCTATTTTCCACATACTATGCAAGACTTCCTAATTCATTCAAAATTACAAAAATCAACTATTCAAGCATTTAATCGAACACTTGGTGTGCATATAACATTGTAAGCACTATGTACAAGTATTCAATGCACAATTTCACTAGTAATCTTCACAACTCATTTAATCAACTAAATTCACATAACTCTTTCATTCTACAACATAATAATCCATCAATATCCTAGTACATATACATTTATCCATCAAAATTGCTCAATTTATATGGCTATAAAATCATCATACTACTAGTTTAAGTGGGTTTTCTTTCAAACCTTCAATACCATCAAATTAAAGCAATAATCATCTTTTAAATGATGATTCTAATTCATATATAAGTTCAATTTCATACTATTTCATGGATTAATCAAAACCCTTATCATTAACTAGCATCAAATCACATAATTCGACTTACCCCATGTTGGAAACCCTTAGATGAATGAGGAATTGATCACATGCATTCGATTAGCCCTTGATTCCATTCTCAATTTGTTGGTTTTAGGTTGTTAGGGTTTTGGCTCTTCCTTGGCTCCTGCTCTTGATCGCACGCCCCAACCCAAACACTGACTTGTTTTTTTGTCAAGTGTTTTATTTAAAACATTTTTCCCTTTTAACCCCTCCATCTTTCAAAACATGTCATTTATTTCCTTTCACATACTAATTTGTTTAATTTCATGTGCACATAAGTTTTAGAATTTCCATAACTTGTAAAACTTAGAAAATGGTAAAGTAAATCTATATTTACCACGTCTTATCATCTAAACATTAAAATTTTAATATTATATTGCGACGTACGAAATTCGGGGTGTTACAAAAAACTGAATTACAAAGCCAGGAAACGAATTTGGCAGAGCTTCGCCTCTAATGCCAAAAGTTCTAAATGAGAAGACCCAAGTCCCCTATTTATAGGCATTGCCTGTCGCACGAAACATCTAGGGACGAAGGGACTCTCTCACATTGAAGGATCATTTGGGGCTCCATTCGCACGAAAGACTCTTTCGTGTGAATAGGCTTCCAACATCAAAACCTGATCCTTCGACACGATATTCTAAATAATCTATACAATCAAACTAGATACGACACGTGAACGTAGGATTCAGACATATGTACCCACACTTGAGGCTGAAACATCTCCATGTATCATTCTGAGCGGGGGAAAGATCCTTGAGGCTGAGTCATCGCCAATGATCCTTGTTGATGAATAAAGGATCCTTGTGATTGAGTCATCGCCAATGATCCTTGCTGGTAAATGGTGGATCCTCTAGGTTGCTGTGTTGTTGTTGCTGGAGTGGAAAAGTCCAACACCCTAGGCACCAATGGAGATTGATCCTCTGTTGGCCTCTTTTGCTTCTTGATGTCATCAATTTCGCGAATGATCCTCTGATTGGTTTTGTCTTGCTGCTCCATATAGCTTTTAATCTGTGAAAACAAAACAGAAATATCATTGTTAGTATTGAAAGAAGATGAAGTAGTAGAAGTTTGGATCCTTGGAAGATAGATGATGTTTTCTTTTGAGCATTTTCCACATTCTTCTTGAATGGTGGGGGAATGGGAGGCAACGACACACTAGTTTGAGATGGGGTAACCGCCGGCATGGCATTTGAAGTGAATATTCCCTGAGAGGCAATGGAGTTGATGAAAATGAACAGGAACGAACACAAAAATTTTTAGAATTGAAGCACCACTAGCCCCACGGTGGGCGCCAAATTGTTTTGGTCAAAAATCGGTTTAAGGATAATGTAACCAAATTATGTTTGTGAGGTAGAGTGTTTATGTGTTGAACAACAATGTAAAGATTGTAAAGCGTAAACGGCGATGAACACCGAGATTTATACGAGGAAAAAGCCCTTGATCTTTAGATGATCTCCGGCATAAAAAACCTCGAGTGATGGAAACTACCGATCACCAATTCTATTGAACAATCAAAGAATAATTCAATACAACTTCGGATGATATTGAGCTCGATACAAGTGAATTCTAGTGTTTGTGCTTGAGAGTAGCTTCGAGTATAAACAAGTGTATGCGAGAGAAATTTGTTGTCTATATGTGAGTGAGTGTATGTATGTGTCTAGTTGAGCTCAATATCCCTTGATATAATTAGAAAATCCTAGCCAACTAACAATATGAAAAAACTGCAAGTCCCACACGTTCGTTCATAACGGCTATGCTCCATTTGTGCACGTGCTTTTATTCAAGGCATATTCCACGAGATTCCAGCTTGACCAAGTCCATCTAGTTACCTACATAAAATTATAACATATCAAAGACAATTATTATAAACCGTTATATGAACTAAGGATCCTTGATCCTTTCAGTACCCGCTACACATTTTAAGGATCACATATCCTGGATACACAGAAGGATCACTGATCCATAAAGAATTAGAATTAGAATCAGCCCTAACACAAATAAAATATTTACAAAAAAAAAGCTTGTGGTCGTATTTCATTTTTAGTTAGGTATATACAATATTTCAAAGAGTAAACTAAAGTTTACGCCCCTTTGGTATGTTATGAGTCACTATTTTCAAAAAATGGATACCTGCGTTGTCACACCCTGGCTTTGCGGAAGCGTGGTTAATTTGGTGTGACTTCTTAATACCATAGCTTAACCATAACAAGCTATATGAAATAAAAACCATGCAAGATCATCCATAGATTTAAGTTTTAAAACCAAAGTAACATAACATTGTCTTAGGGACTACAACACCATCATAACATAAAGCATTGTTTTGAAAGACATAAACATCAACATGAATAAAACGCAGTTTAAGGATTGTGACTCATCCAGGTAAAAGTCACATCCCCTAAACCTGGATGACCTCGGAACCCATATGCAGCGGGAAAACATAACATACCGCGCCAGATCTTTAATTCCCTGAAATACATGTAAGTTGGAAAAATCAACAATAATGTTGAGCGAGTTTATGTGTAAGTGAGTAAATAAACCTTTGTATGTATAAAAACCCTGGTATGTAGCAAATAAGGAAAAAGAGATCACCAATGGTTTGCAAGGCCATTGATATGTGTGAAGTGCAAGTAGGAAGACTCAAACCTAGCAGATTTATGCGTTGGGTACAAAGTCACCCCGAGGTCCGTTCTATTTGGGCCTGGGGCTGGGCTCGCTACACCCAGATAGATCTACCGCTCCTGCCCCTCGGTCCTACCCTGAGGATTAATGGCCTCAAGTTTCCGCCTACCCACTCACATGATCTAAATAATAACCCTCCTTACGCTAACCATACCATATAAGAATTATTCGTAATCATAGTAACATGTATTTCACCCCCGCAGTTTAGAAAACTGAAAACAGTTAAGAGAAAAGGGGGACATGAACTCACAGTGGTGCGTCTCTACCAAGTATATCTCCTGCTCAAGCAGCTGTGCGACGACCTACACGTACAAATTCTATTAGACGGACGGCCGTGCCTTAGCTTAAGGTTTAAGTTTTTGGGAAATAGTTAGACAACTATTTCGTGTTTATATTTTTGTAAATACTTGGTAATTATTCTCCTTCCCAAGGATGGGGGATTTAATACATGTGCGTTCGTATACCTTCAAAATATATTATTAAGTCCTACTTAAAAATTTATTTTATTTCTAACTCCAAAATATAATCATTTTCCCCAAAAGTATTATATTTTATTTCATACAATTTTCCGAAATAATATTCTTGACAAATACGCGTTCATTGGTATTTTCTGAATTGCGTAAGTTACGTTTTAAAGATCGGGTGGTAATAATTATACCGTTGTAACTTACTTTTAATTATGAAAGCGTATGTATTACCTTGAAACCGTTAATATTTGGTAATATTGTTTTAACTCTAAAAATAATATTTACGTAGTTCACAAAATAATCATAAACATTTATACAAGTGATGTTACGGAAAATATATAATAAATATATATGTATCACGTTTTATTTTGTGAAAATCCCACCTCCGATATTTAGAAATTATTGTGAATAAAATCATGACGAAATTTACATATTTGAAAACAAGCTAAAAATAGATTTACAACACTTGTAGTGAAAATATTCCCAAGTGTTAGGTTTTTAGAAAAATTTCGCCAGAGTTTCCCCTGTAACTGGAGGTGGCCACGCCTTCAAGCGTATCATTTTCTTTTATAATTTCAAACCAACAATGTTCCCAACATTATCAAACAACATTTCAACATTAACTAGTCAAAATATATATAAATCGCAAAAATTACATGAACTTGTGGTTTGTCCAAAATTTGTAGAAATTTCCATTACTTTTAGTGGATCTTTGCAATAATCTACTCGGTTTCGTAAAAGCCTCGTTTTTAAAGAAATTCCATCTTTACAACTTCTTGTAAAATTTGACAAAACTAGTTCTTTGTCGAAACTTAGTGTTACACAAGTATTTACACACTTGTGTGTTTGCTAAAATCATTCTTGTTTATGAAAGATCCGGTTTTAGAAAATAAGATTTCCTTGACACTTGGTCCATTGAAAATACCGCTTGTAGATCCGTAGATCTACTAGTTTTAAACACTATTTCATAAGAAAAAAATCGATTTTACACAAGTTCATGTTTAGTGTGTAGTAGAGTTTCATCATTTAACCCTTTTCATTCTTAACATATTCTATGTCATGTTTCTTGAACATGACTAATCCGGGTTAGATGATGATCCGAGCTATCACAACATAGATCGGCACTAAATAGTCATAACAAGACAAGTCTTACAAGATTTACACAACAACTTAGCTTTTAACCATCATATTCATCATTTTAGTAGACTTTTACCATATCATCTTGTATGTTCATAGATTTTAACCGACAAAGTTCTTTTTAACCACTTTAAAATAGATCGAGAGTGTGTTTAAAGCAACTTACTACTAGCTCGAGGCTAGGGAAGAAACTAGTCGAAGAATTGGACTTTTCTGGCATTCCAACGAACCTTGACTGGCATTCCAACGAACCTACTAGCTCGAGGCTAGTGTATTCAGGACCATGTCTGGCATTCCAACGAACCTTGACGAGCTTGACACTGCTCCGGCGGGTCTTGTTTACTTTCCAATCCGTAACCTCAACTGGTTCTTCAACGAAATAGAGCGTGTCGTCAACATGAATCTCGTCGGTGGGAATGGAAACGGTATTTTGAGTTGGACTTTACTTCAGGTTGGATGCATGAAATGTATCGTGAACTCCATTCAGCTCGGCAGGTAAGTCCAGCTTGTATGCTACTAGTCCTATTCTTTCCAAAATTCTGAAAGGGCCAATGTAGCGCGGATTTAACTTCCCACGCTTTCCGAAGCGTGCCACACCCTTCCAGGGTGAAACTTTCAATAAAACCATATCTCCAACTTGGAACTCCAAATGTTTCCGGTTTGGATCTGCATAGGCTTTCTGTCTTTCGCGAGCTGCTTCGATGCGTTTTCGAATCTGCGCAATCTTGTATGTCGTCTCTTGGACGATTTCAGGACCAACAAGCTGTCTATCACCTGCGTCAGCCCAGCATAGGGGTGATCGACACCTGCGTCCGTAAAGAGCTTCGAATGGCGCGGCTCCAATACTGGTGTGGTAGCTGTTGTTGTATGAAAATTCGACCAGTGGCAAATGCTTATCCCAGCTACCGCCCAAATCCATAACACATGCTCTCAGCATATCTTCCAAGGTCTGAATAGTCCGCTCGCTTTGACCGTCGGTCTAAGGGTGAAATGCAGTGCTCAGATTTAATTGTGAGCCAAAAGCTTCTTGGAAGGATTGCCAAATCCTTGATATGAAGCGTCCATCTCTATCCGAGATGGTCGAGAGAGGTACTCCATGGCGCGTGATGATTTCTCTCATGTAAATTTCAGCCAACTTGCTCGTATTATCCTTCTCCCTGATAGGTAGGAAGTGCGCTGACTTCGTTAATCGGTCCACTATTACCCAAATAGTGTCATGGCCTCTTGGCGTTCTTGGCAACTTTGTAATAAAATCCATGGAGATTTGTTCCCATTTCCACTTGGGAATCTTAGGTTGTTGCAGAAGTCCTGAAGGCTTCTGGTATTCCGCTTTCACCTTAGCGCACGTTAGACACTTGCTCACATAAACAGCAACATCACCCTTCATCCTAGGCCACCAATAGTAATCCTTGAGATCGTGATACATCTTATCCGCTCCTGGATGGATAGAATACCGCGATTTGTGAGCTTCATCAAAAACAACTTTCCTTAAACCACCAAACAGAGGAACCCAAATCCTTTTCTCAAAACATAACGTTCCTTCCTCGTTTGGCACCAAAAGCTTCTCCATCCCATGGAGATATTCTTCATCAAGATTTCTTTCCTTAAGAGCTTCATTCTGCGCGGCACGAATGCGTAAGGAAAGATCGGTTTGGATAATCATTTCTAAACCCCTAACCCTTATGGGCTTGATCCTCTCTTTTCGACTTAGGGCGTCGGCAACCACATTCGCCTTCCCTGGATGATACTTTATCTCGCAATCGTAATCATTCAACAACTCAACCCATCGTCTTTGTCTCATATTCAACTCCTTCTGGTTGAATATGTGTTGTAGGCTCTTATGATCTATAAAAATTGTACATTTCGTACCATATAGGTAGTGTCTCCAGATCTTTAAAGCAAATATCACTGCGCCTAGCTCCAAATCGTGTGTGGTATAGTTCTTCTCATGTACCTTCAACTGACGTGATGTGTAAGCAATAACCTTCTGGCGTTGCATCAACACGCAACCCAATCCTTGACGCGAGGTGTCACAGTATACCACGAAATCGTCAGTACCTTCCGGTAGTGCTAGAATTGGCGCATTGCAGAGCTTATCCTTCAACAGCTGAAACGCTTCTTCCTGTTTGATTCCCCAATCAAACTTCTTATCTTTTTGGGTGAGGAGCGTCAATGGTTGAGCGATCTTCGAAAAATCCTCAATGAATCTTCGATAGTAGCCAGCCAAACCCATGAATTGTCGAATCTCGGTTGGCGTCTTTGGCGTTTCCCAATTCTTGATCGCTTCGATCTTGGTTGGATCCACATGGATTCCATCTCCATTCACCACGTGTCCAAGAAATTGGACTTCACGTAGCCAAAATTCGCACTTAGAGAATTTGGCATACAGCTGTTCTTTCTTCAGCAGCTCCAAAATAGCTCTTAGATGCTGTTCGTGCTCAGCCTTCGTCCTTGAATAAATCAAGATGTCGTCGATAAACACAATCACGAACTTGTCCAAGTACGGCTTGCAAACTCTATTCATCAAATCCATAAAGATTGCAGGTGCGTTTGTCAACCCAAACGGCATAACAAGGAACTCGTAGTGTCCATAACGAGTTCTGAAGGCTGTCTTCGGGATACTCTCCTCTTGTATCCTTAACTGATGGTATCCAGATCGCAAATCGATCTTTGAGTAAAAGCTTGAACCTTGCAGTTGATCAAACAGATCATCAATTCTTGGCAGAGGATATCTATTCTTGATCGTCAGCTTGTTCAGCTCCCGGTAGTCGATGCACATTCGAAAACTACCGTCCTTCTTCTTGACAAACAGGACCGGAGCTCCCCAAGGCGAGAAGCTTGGTCGGATAAATCCCTTGTCTAACAACTCTTGAAGTTGTGTCGACAATTCTTGCATCTCAGACGGGGCAAGTCTATAAGGTGCCTTAGCCACAGGCGCGGCGCCTGGGACTAAATCGATGTGAAACTCCACTTGCCTCTGAGGCGGCAGTCCAGGCAAGTCCTCCGGGAAGACTTCCGGATACTCCCTCACGACAGGGATGTCTTCGATCTTCGGTTCTGCAGCTTTCTTGTCTACAATGTGTGCCAGGAAGGCAGCACATCCCTTCTGTAAACACTTTCGCGCTTTGAGGCAGCTGATAATTCTTAACGGCGTATCGCGCTTTTCGCCATGAACCACAATCGTTTCACCATCTTCGGTCGGGATACGAACGACCTTTTCGTGACAAACAATTTCTGCCTTGTTGCTTGATAACCAGTCCATTCCTACTACCACGTCAAAGCTCCCCAGCTGGACTGGTAGTAGATCCAAAGCAAACTCCCGTTCTCCCAACTCGATTGCACAACCTCTGATCACTTCATTGGCTTCTACTAACTTCCCATTAGCCAATTCGATTGAGTAGGGAATATCTAACTTACTAGCGGCTAAACCAAGCATATTCTTAAATTCTAACGATACGAAGCTATAGTCGGCACCAGTATCAAATAAAACGGATGCATAGCGTTGGTTTACAGGGAACGTACCAGTAACGACATTGGGATCCTGGCGCGCTTCCCTCGCTTCGATATTGAACACTCTTCCACGGGCTTGGTTCAACTCTGGGCAGTTCCTCTTAAAGTGCCCGATATCACCACAGTTAAAGCATCCAGGTCTTTGCCTGTTTCCACCCCCATTTCCAGCTTGGTTATTCCTTTTATTATGATTCACAGCGCCCGCTTGATTATTGTTGCCTCGATTCCCATTACCTCCATTGTTTCCTTGTGGGCGATTTCCATTTCCACCCCGGTTATTGTTTCTGTTTCCAAATCCTCCTTGGCCTCCCTGGCCAGCAGTGGCCCAACAAGAATCCTTCAAGTGGCCAGGTTTCCCACACGCTTCACACACCTTCAAACCACATCGGCCTGAATGGTGACGCTGGCAGGTGTTGCACTTGGGCTGGGTGCCCATATATCCCTTTCCTTTCTTTCCACTACCAGCTGTAACCTGAGCTGGCGTGTTTGGCTCTCCTTTCTTAACAACACCACTAGTGCCTTGTTTGAAGTTCGAGAACTTTCGTTTGTTACCTTCGGATGACTCGACGTGAGTCTCTTTCTTCTTTGCCTCGATCTCACCGAACTTGTTCAGTCGGATAGCCTCCTCAGTGAGAGCCACGCTCAAATCGATTGCCTCAGTAATTGTTGCAGGCTTGGAGGAGGTCACCATGCTTATGATTTGAGGAGCTAATCCCCAAATGAAGCGTTCAATCCGCTTGAATTCTGGAGTGACCATATAGGGTACCACATGCGACAGGTCGTGAAACCTCTGAACATATTTCGCGATCTTCGGACCTTCCATCTTCAAATGCCAGAATTCAGTTTCCAATCTTTGGATTTCAGCGCGAGAACAATACTTTTTGCGCATTAGTTCCTTCAGTTCGGTCCATGTTAGTGCGTAGGCAGCAGCTTCACCAAGTGTCTGCACTTGCAAATTCCACCAAGATAGGGCTCCATCCAAAAATAGCCCAGAAATGTAGGTGACTTGCTGGTCTGGTGCACATTTGCTCATGCGGAGAACAGATTCAGTCTTCTCGGCCCAACGAACAAAAGCGACAGCACCTCCGGTGCCATCAAAGTTGACAGGCTTGCAGTCTAGAAACTGCTTGTAGGTGCACCCTGCACATACGTTACAACATATGAATGGCATTAGCATCCTTGCTAGAGATATCCAATTAGATCATGGTATGTCTTAATGACTTAGTATTACCATGAGGTGGATGGTTGTTGCCATTGTTGTTTGAGCTGCTTCCGCTGGGTCCTCCTTGCGAGGCGGCGTACTGCGCGATGGCAGCAGCGATGACTTGTTGGAGTTCTGCCTCATTGGTAGGCATCGGCGTTGGACGTTTCGGCGGCATCTTCTAAAAGATGGGTTCACGTCGGTCAGACCATAATAAAGCGTACGTATATAATGATAGTAATAGTACATAACATCTCATGTTATAATCATATTAATCACACAACATCCCATGTTATAAGACATAAATAATCAATCAAAACATCAGATATGGTGAGAATACTGCGATTGCATTGCCATGAATCGAGACCACATGGTAAAGTGTCATCATCATCATCATCATCGTACTCAGTATATCCCACCTATAGCAAAGCTAAGGTAGGGTCTGAGGAGGGTGGGATGTAGACAGCCTTACCTCTACCCCGTAGGAATAGAGAGGCTGCTTCCAATGAGACCCCCGGCTCGATTGTGGTTTTGCATCAAGCCTTGGACATAAGGCACATAACACTCAGCAATTGAGACAAACGCCAATTGGTGCATGTACCCCCTTGTCTTTCGGCTATCAACGCCACCACATGATGCCTGATTAACGATCCCCTCTTTTTAACGTTATTTTCACGAAATTAGTAAAATAACGTTAAAAATTAGTGCACTTTTGCTTTTGCCCCCCCGAGCGCCCACACATATATTACATTATATGAGCAGACTGCAAGCGGGGCTACCACATGGTAAAGTGTACAAGTACAAAATAGTGTCATACATCATCAACGACTAAGGGCTACATCACCCCAGTCCAAAAGAATATCAAATCAGTGTCAATACATCCCATATACATGATCAACAAAAGTCAGTATCAGTGTGCAGTCTCCAAAAAGTTGTGCGGTTAGGGCAATCGTCGTCTTCTCACCAACGTCCACCCGTGCTGTACAAGGTCGCCCTACACTGATGGCGGTGGAGGAGGGGGAAAAATGGGAATAGAACAAACGTCGTAAATGGAGCCAGTCCTCCTCCATGGCTCTCTGGGTACGCAACCAAGAAGCAACCTGCTGCTCAAGTGTCAAAAGGCGTGCCGCATAGTCAGGTAACAATGGTCGAGGGTGCTGCGAAGAAGCAGGGTGGGTCTGACCCTGACACTGGCACGGCGGTGGCTGAGCTCTCTCAAGCTCCTGAATACGCCGTGTGAGTGCCTCCTGCTGGACAACAAACGACATCAGAACGTCCTCAATAGAATATCCCATATGGAAAGGATGGTAGGGGTCGGTCAGTGGCATAACAGACGGTGACGTCCAGAGAAACGGCTCGCTGGCTGGATCAAAAGGTGGCACAAAGAATGGTGGTACAGGGGGAATAGCAGATGAAGACTGTGGCATAACTGGAATAGATGTCGGCATATGTCCAAAAGGATGAGCCGAGGAACCCTCTCCAGGTCGAGCTGGAGGTGTGTACTGTGCAAATGAAAAAGAGAAATCAACGTGACGTGCATTGGTGGTATGAGGAGGAATAGGTGGAAGCTCATCATCCGCAGGAATCCACCCATGATGGGCGTGCTCATCTCGTGGGTCAATCTGTGCCTCAAAAAGTGCTCGATCAAACTGTACAGGCATAGGGTCAAGATGGGGTGCAACAAGAGGGTCAGCAGGTATATCAGTGATAAGTGGGGGATCAACATGATCAGCAGCAATAACATGATCACCCTCCAGTAGTGGTGCATCAGCAGGGTGATCATCAATGGGTAGGTCAGCAATCTCAGGATCAATGGGCATGTCAGCATGGACAGGGTCATGCTCAAACACTGGGTCAGGAGCAGCCACTGGCTCAAGGGCCATGGCAGGCTCGGGATCAACGAACTCCATATCAAAATCTGCATGATCAGCGAATGCAGGGTCAACTGGGTCTACTGGGTCAACCATAGGCTGATCCAAGTGGATGAACTCTATCTCCTGGTCCGGGTCAAATCCAGGGGGAAAACAGGGTCTGAATCCTCATCGAGGTCGTGATCGAAAGCAAATCTAGGAGGAGAGACAGCAGATGATGCCCTGTCAGGATCTGAACCGTGTGAATAGTGTTGTGCGCTCCGAGTGTGTGACGGTGCGGAGGCCACAGACTCGAAGGAGTCTAGAGCGGGTGAGAGTGCAGGTGACTCCTCAGCTGGAGCATCTGCGAGTAACAAAAGACCACCGTCAGCTAGAAGGGCCTCGCCCTCAACATCGTCCTCCAGGGGCTCATCATCAAACAGATCGACGTCGTCGTCAACGTCGGCGTCGAGGAGCATATCGTAAGCAGGATAAACGCCCAAAGGTATGGGAGCAGGGACCTCTACGAGTGGTAGGTACCCAGCAAAAGGGCCATCAGCGGGCTCATCGACAGCGTCGGGCAGAGCAAAGGGCTGAAAGTCATCCTCGTCTGTGCTGGTAACATCTGATGTGTGGACCTCGTGCTCTGAAGACTCTAAGTCGTCTGATACTATGGGTCTAGGGCCCGTGGTGTCCGAATCACCTGTGCCGGACGAGTCCATGGTGTCTGTAACACAAACACAAATATGTACAAATAATCAATCATATAATCAGATAAGCACATTAGTCACCAAGTAAGCAATCAAATAATTCTCCTAGTCCCACTAGCCTCCCAGCCTCTCAGACTGCTCTTCCTAGTCCCACTAGCCAAATTCTCCCATGTCACACCCTGGCTTTGCGGAAGCGTGGTTAATTTTGGTGTGACTTCTTAATACCATAGCTTAACCATAACAAAGCTATATGAAATAAAATCATGCAAGATCATCCATTTGATTAAGTTTAAAACCAGAGTAACATAACTTTGTCTTAGGGACTTACAACCTCATAACATAAAACGTTGTCTTTAAGAACATAACCATCAACATGAAATAAACGCAGTTTAAGATTTGTGACTTGTCCAGGAAAGAGTCACATTTCCTAAACTGGGATGACCTTGGAACCCTTATGCAGCGGAAAAACATAACATACCGCGCCAGATCTTTAGTTTCCTGAAATACATGTAAGTTGAAAAATCAACAATAATGTTGAGCGAGTTCATGTGTAAGTGAGTAAGTAAACCTTTGTGAGTATAAAAATAGTCTTGGTATGTAGCAAATAAGGGAATTGAGATCACCAATGGTTTGCAAGGCCACTGATATATGTGAAGTGCAAATAGGGAGACTCAAACCTAGCAGATTTCGCCACGGCATTAGTATGTGGACAAAGTCACCCCAAGGTCCGTTTCTAGTTTGGCCTGGGGCTGGGCACGCTACACCCAGATAGATCTACCGCTCCTGTCCCTCGGTCCCGACATGAGGACTAATGGCCTCATATTGCTCCTACCCACTCACATGATCTGAGTAATAAACCTCCTTACGCTAACCATACCGTGTATAAAGTACTCGTAATCATAGTAACATGTATTTCACCCCCGCAGTTAAGAAAACTGAAAACAGTTAGAGAAAAGGGGGACATGAACTCACAGTGAAGCGTCTCTACCAAGTATCTCCTGCTCACGCAGCTGTGCGACGACCTACAGGTGCTAATTTCTATTAGACGGACGGCCGTGCCTTAGCTTTATAGTTTAAGTCTTTGGGAAATAGTTAGACAACTATTTCGTGTTTACATTTTGTAAATACTTGGTAATTATTTTCCTTCCCAAGGATGGGGGATTCAATACATGTGCGTTCATAAATATTTCCGTAAGTGCGTAAGTTACGTTTAACAATCGAGTGGTAATATAATCACCGGTGTAACTTATATATTTATGGTGAAAGCGTTCGCATTATTTTGGGATCGTTAACGTTCGTAAATATTATTTTTACTCTAAAAATAATATCTATGTATTTTCACAAAATAATCATAAACAGGGTGTGAAAATATATATTTATCACGTTAAATTTTGTGAAAATCCCACCTCCGAATATTTAGTAAATAAAGTCATGGCGAAATTTATATTTCAAAAAAACATGTCAAAAATAATTCTAACACTTGTAGTGTAAATAGTTCTAAGTGTTAGGTTGTTAGAAAAAATTTCGCCAGAGTTTCCCCTGTAACTGGAGGTGGCCACGCTTTCAAGCGTATCATTTTCTTTAACAAATCAACTCAACAATTTTCTTTATTTGATCAGAACAACTTTTCTCACAACAACTAATCAACATATGTGTAAATTGCCAAAAATTACATGAACTTGTAGTTTTCCCAAAACTGTGGTGTAAATCCCCTTAAATTTAGTAGATCTTCATATAAGGTAATTTGATCTTGTAAAAACCTTGTTTTTAGAGAAAATCCATTTTTACAACTTTCCGTCATCTTTTACAAAAACTGTTATTTTGTCGGATCTTTTTACTTCATAAGTGTTTACACACTTGTGGTTTATAAAAATCATGCTTGTTAGTGTAAGATCTATCTTTTAAAATACATGATTTCTTTGATACGTGGTTCTTTGAAAATACCACTTGCAGATACGTAGATCTGCTAGTTTTTAAACACAATGTCACAAGTAAAACTCTTTTACACAAGTTCATGATTCGCGTGTGGTAGAGTTTCACCTTTTAACCCTTGTATCATTCAAAACAAGCTTATGTTAAGATCCATGATCTTACCAAACCGGGTTAAACGATGATCCGAGCTACCACATCATAGATCGGGCCTAAATAATCATACATTTCGAATACTACATCATTTACACAACTTATGTGCTATTAACCACCATTTTTAGTGTTTTAAGTAGACTTTAATGCATCAACTTGTAAGATTTCGAGTTTTAATCATCATACATCTTATTAACCACCTTAGATTAGTTCAAGAACGAGTTTTAAGCATTATACCTCTAGCTCGAGGCTAGGGAAGAATCTATGCGCAAAAGAGGTGGATAAAAGCTAAGTAGAGAGGTCCTTCGCGTTCCGCTTGCTCCAAGCTTCCTAATACGAGACCCTTGATGCTTGAATGAGCTTGGAACTTGCAAGATCAAACTTGAAGAATGGATGGATGGGTGTGGGGTGTTCGGCCGTAAGCTCTAGGAGAGGGAGAGAGAGTTGTTTGTGTGTTGTGGTTAAGTGTATGTTATGCTAGATTAAACATGGAACTTATAGATAAAGTTTAGGTAATTACCCAATGGTTTTAGTGTCCTCTAGATACTAAGCAAAGTTGATTAAAATAATCAACAAGGGTACAAGTATGTCCCCTCTAGTTTGGGGCCGGTTAGAGTGGGGGGGGGGTCCTTGGTTCGATTTCAACCATTAGTTGGTTACTTAGTTAGGTTAACTAAGTTAAGTTTAGAGATTAACTTGGTTAGTTGTGTGTCACGCGTTACAACGGGTGTTAGGGTAATCAGGGACCCTAACTGGCTCAGAAAAAGATAAATAATGAAAATAACAATATTTTCGTGTTCCGGGTATAGTCCGGTTGTTCAGTTGGATAGTAATCCGTTAAAGTGCTTAACAAAGCTTAAAGTGTCGTTATTACCATTTTTAGTGACACAACTTATTTCTGACACTTTGGAAAGTGTCTAGTGTTATTTTTCTCATATTTTGGCACTTTATTAGTTAGCTAAAAGCTGAATTATTTTGTAAAGTGCTGAGTTTTGTACTTAGAGTACGTTTTAGGCACATCCAGTCATAGTGACTTATCCCTAGAGACGCAGTTCCACAACCCTTATATCCCTACACTCACTACTAGTGTAGCAAAACATTTCAGGCTCTTACAGGCCTTAGAGGCAGTGTTTGCCTGATGCTGGCTTTATCAGCATGTTCAATAGGTTATCCGTGTATTGTGCTACTGTGCTTTTTGTGCATCATGTTTGTCACTAAGGTTCAGTATGTAAATAATGTAGTGACAGCAAGCAAGTATGATGCAAGTAAGTACATGTATCAGTATTCAAGTAGCAGTTCATCAGCTAGTTCAAACAAGCACAGTAATTAAGCAGTAATTAATCATTAGTTAAGTCGTACGGATACCTGGTTTAGTGCGGGTTGTCACATCCCAGCCTCTCAGACTGCTTTTCCTAGTCCCATTAGCCTATTCTCCCAGCCTCTCAGACTGACTCCCTAGTCCCACTAGATAACTACCTCGGTCTCCTAGACCGAGCCTCAGCCTCCCAGACTGAGCCTATAAATAATAAATAAATGTGCTCAACATTTGTTTGTAAAAAGTTTTGGATCTGGACTTAAGTGGTATGTAGCGTAAAAATGTTTTCGTGAGAGCCCTAGTGATCATAGTCTAGACTCGAGAAGGAATCCTAGTTCGCTATGATCAGAGCTCTGATACCAAGCTGTCACACCCTGGCTTTGCGGAAGCGTGGTTAATTTGGTGTGACTTCTTAATACCATAGCTTAACCATAACAAGCTATATGAAATAAAAACCATGCAAGATCATCCATAGATTTAAGTTTTAAAACCGAAGTAACATAACATTGTCTTAGGGACTACAACACCATCATAACATAAAGCATTGTTTTGAAAGACATAAACATCTACATGAATAAAACGCAGTTTAAGGATTGTGACTCGTCCAGGTAAAAGTCACATCCCCTAAACCTGGATGACCTCGGAACCCATATGCGGCGGGAAAACATAACATACCGCGCCAGATCTTTAATTCCCTGAAATACATGTAAGTTGGAAAAATCAACAATAATGTTGAGCGAGTTCATGTGTAAGTGAGTAAATAAACCTTTGTATGTATAAAAACCCTGGTATGTAGCAAATAAGGAAAAAGAGATCACCAATGGTTTGCAAGGCCATTGATATGTGTGAAGTGCAAGTAGGAAGACTCAAACCTAGCAGATTTATGCGTTGGGTACAAAGTCACCCCGAGGTCCGTTCTATTTGGGCCTGGGGCTGGGCTCGCTACACCCAGATAGATCTACCGCTCCTGCCCCTCGGTCCTACCCTGAGGATTAATGGCCTCAAGTTTCCGCCTACCCACTCACATGATCTGAATAATAACCCTCCTTACGCTAACCATACCATGTAAGAATTATTCGTAATCATAGTAACATGTATTTCACCCCCGCAGTTTAGAAAACTGAAAACAGTTAAGAGAAAAGGGGGACATGAACTCACAGTGGTGCGTCTCTACCAAGTATATCTCCTGCTCAAGCAGCTGTGCGACGACCTACACGTACTAATTCTATTAGACGGACGGCCGTGCCTTAGCTTAAGGTTTAAGTTTTTGGGAAATAGTTAGACAACTATTTCGTGTTTATATTTTTGTAAATACTTGGTAATTATTCTCCTTCCCAAGGATGGGGGATTTAATACATATGCGTTCGTATACCTTCAAAATATATTATTAAGTCCTACTTAAAAATATATTTTATTTCTAACTCCAAAATATAATCATTTTCCCCAAAAGTATTATATTTTATTTCATACAATTTTCCGAAATAATATTCTTGACAAATACGCGTTCATTGGTATTTTTTGAATTGCGTAAGTTACGTTTTAAAGATCGGGTGGTAATAATTATACCGTTGTAACTTACTTTTAATTATGAAAGCGTATGTATTACCTTGAAACCGTTAATATTTGGTAATATTATTTTTACTCTAAAAATAATATTTACGTAGTTCACAAAATAATCATAAACATTTATACAAGTGATGTTACGGAAAATATATAATAAATATATATGTATCACGTTTTATTTTGTGAAAATCCCACCTCCGATATTTAGAAATTATTGTGAATAAAATCATGGCGAAATTTACATATTTGAAAACAAGCTAAAAATAGATTTACAACACTTGTAGTGAAAATATTCCCAAGTGTTAGGTTTTTAGAAAAATTTCGCCAGAGTTTCCCCTGTAACTGGAGGTGGCCACGCCTTCAAGCGTATCATTTTCTTTTATAATTTCAAACCAACAATGTTCCCAACATTATCAAACAACATTTCAACATTAACTAGTCAAAATATATATAAATCGCAAAAATTACATGAACTTGTGGTTTGTCCAAAATTTGTAGAAATTTCCATTACTTTTAGTGGATCTTTGCAATAATCTACTCGGTTTCGTAAAAGCCTCGTTTTTAAAGAAATTCCATCTTTACAACTTCTTGTAAAATTTGACAAAACTAGTTCTTTGTCGAAACTTAGTGTTACACAAGTATTTACACACTTGTGTGTTTGCTAAAATCATTCTTGTTTATGAAAGATCCGGTTTTAGAAAATAAGATTTCCTTGACACTTGGTCCATTGAAAATACCGCTTGTAGATTCGTAGATCTACTAGTTTTAAACACTATTTCATAAGAAAAAAATCGATTTTACACAAGTTCATGTTTAGTGTGTAGTAGAGTTTCATCATTTAACCCTTTTCATTCTTAACATATTCTATGTCATGTTTCTTGAACATGACTAATCCGGGTTAGATGATGATCCGAGCTATCACAACATAGATCGGCACTAAATAGTCATAACAAGACAAGTCTTACAAGATTTACACAACAACTTAGCTTTTAACCATCATATTCATCATTTTAGTAGACTTTTACCATATCATCTTGTATGTTTATAGATTTTAACCGACAAAGTTCTTTTTAACCACTTTAAAATAGATCGAGAGTGTGTTTAAAGCAACTTACTACTAGCTCGAGGCTAGGGAAGAAACTAGTCGAAGAATGAGTGGATAAAAGAAATGAGAAGAGGTCCTTCGCGTTCCGAATGCACCAAGCCTCCTTGTATGTGATCCTCAACACTTGTATGCTCTTGGAATGAGAAGATCAAAACCGAAAAATGGATGGATGGTGTAGGGGGGTTCGGCCGAGAGCTTTGGAGAGGGAGAGAGTGTGTGTGTTGTGATGTTTGTTAAGTGTGTGTTATGGTGTGCCAAGTCTTGAACTTATAGACAATTGTATGATCATTAACCATTGGACCATGTGTTATCTAGATATCAAGCAAGCTTGATTAATTTAATCACAAAAAGTACAAGGGTGCCCCCTCTTGGGGACGGTTTGGTTGAGGGGTGGGGGGGTAATCCGGTTGGTTTCCAACGATTAGTTAAGTATTAGTTAGTTAAGTTAAGGATTAACTCGGTTACTAGCGTGTTATCCGTTAAAGCGGGTGTTAGGGTATTCAGGGACCCTAACTGGCTCAGAAAAAGATAAACAATGTAAATGGCAATATTTTTATGTTCCGGGTAAAATCCGGTTGTTTGGTTGGATAGAGATCCGTTAAAGTGCTTAACAAAGCTTTAAAGTGTCGTTATTATTATTTTTAGTGACACAACTTATTCCCGACACTTTGGAAAGTGTCTAGTAATATTTTTCTCATGTTTTGGCACTTTATTAGGTAGCTAAATGCTGAATTTTTATGTAAAGTGCTGAATTTTGTACTTAAAGTACATTTTAGGCACATCCGGTCACTGTAATCTCATTCCTAGTGACGCAGTTCTACAACTCTTATATCCCTACACTCACCACTAGTGTAGCAACTATCTCAGGCTCTTACAGGCCTTAGAGACAGTACCTGCCTGGTGCTAGTTATGACAGCACGTTTAATAGGTTATCCGTTCATTGTGCTACTGTGCTTTTGGTGCATCAAGGTTGTCACAAAGGTGCTGTAAGCAAAACATGGAGTGACAGCAAGTAAAGTATGATGCAAGTAAGTACATGTATCAGTATTCAAGTAGCAGTTTATCCACAAGTTCAAGTAAGCACAGTAATTAAGCAGTAATTAATTATTAATTAAGTCGTACGGATACCTGGTTTAGTGAGGGTTGTCACATGCGTCCCTGGGTTTCCATTTCGCTTAAGCTTGCATCCTTTTGTCAGTTTGATCGTTAGAAAATGAGTGAAAAATCTATTTTTTCTCTAATCCTTATTGGGAAAAGTCTATTTGCCTTTGATCCATATTATTATTGTTGTTGTTATAAATCTTTAAAACTCAACACCCACCACCATCCATTTTACCACACAACACCATCATCCACCACCACCACCACCCCACCACCATCCACCACACATACTCATTGCATCTGTTAGCTAGAGCATAACCCAAATCAACCATTTACCATATATGGTTGAAAATAGACAAATGTACAGAAACATTTAAAAAAATTAACAGAGCTGCATCATTGGTTTCAAAATTTTAAACAGAGAATCAAAAAGCAATTGTTAAAACATAATCAATGTAAACAAAAGCAAAGCGAACATTCCTGTCCATGATATATTAAAGTTGTTTCCTTACATCTTGAGCACTCCGCAATAATCGAGCCTGAACAAAATTCTCAAAACACCTAGGGCCCAAAAAATTCTTAGCTTTCCAAGCCTCATAAAGAGCAAGCAAAGTCAAATGATCTCCTTCAGGTTGAAAAAACTTGACCTTCTTTTTGCTATGCTTTACCTTGTTTTTTCCTTGGTTGATAAAAGATGTTCCCAATTGTGATCATGTCAATAATTGTCACAATTTCATCACTACAACCCAAATCAATACTTGAAAAAATAACATCTTAGATTATATTTATGAAGACCATTTGGGGTGTTGTGAAGTCGCCAGAGACGAAAACCGGATTGGGTTATGGAAAAGGCTAGGGGTGTAAAGTGATGGGTTACAAAATGGTTTGGGGGGGGGGGGGGGGGGTGAAAAAATGGGATAAGGTTGTGTGGATGTGTGAAAAGACAATACACCCCCGTTCCTTTAACTTTTTAACGACAAAAATTAACGGTTAGCGAAATGAAAACCCCAGAGACTTAAGTATCTATTTTAAAAAAAATAAGAAATATTTATTTTTACAACACACGGACTCAAATTGCAATTTAAGTTTCTAAAAGCTATACATGAGATACCAAAATCCCTATCCAGGATTGATACTACCATACCCATAACCCGTCACAACCGTATGACCATGTGTAGTGGGGCTTGAACTTGAAACACTCATTTGGACGTTATCCGACATGTGACTCCTAGTCAGCAAAGGGCCTTGAAACTAAAAAAATGGTGTAATGGTATAACGCCAGCTTGCAATGATTAGATATTAAAATGGTATTAAAAAATAAAATAAAAACCATCAAAAACGTTCCATTGGCCATTCTCTCTTCGATCCGGCGTATTTAAGGAAGCGCCCAATAAAAAAACCCTTCAAAAACGCCTCGAGAGGTGATGACAAACCCCAACCACTACGGATCGTCTAAGTTCAAGATCACAAAACCCACACAGTGGGCCACACGCTACATAACCGCAACGTAACAGGGGAGTCGTCTCATATTGCGTTAATTCATTTTCACTTTTCTCAAAACCTTAAACCCTAGACAACCCCCACCCCCATCTCTCTCAAACTCGTACCATCGATATGATGAACAGAGGTATGATACAAGACACTGCGATCTCATTCACGAAGCAACCTTACATCGAAGATGTTGGACCTCGAAGAATGTAAGCCTTTTCATACAATATTCGTGTTTCGATTGCATATAATCATACTGATTGTGCTTAATTGTTTGGTTTTGATTTAAATGCAGTAAGAGTATTAAATTCTCGTTGTTTTCTGATGCGGATGTGCTCAAAATGGGGGAAGTTCAAGTGTCTCGTTCGCAGTGTTATGGTTTTGAAGATAGTAAAGGCACCGTTGCCAATGGATTGTTGGATCCGCATATGGTAATTTGTGTTACTGCATTTGGTTTTTCGTTGATCATTTCATATAATTTGGAATTTTGAGTTTATATTGAATACGAGGTATGATGAGGATTTTAGTAATGCTGATTATTGGTTTAGGGGTGGTTCAGTTCTGTTCTGTTCGGTCGTTAGTCTTAACCGAAACCGAAGTAATTAGCTAATCAATTTTTATTAACCATTCGGTTTTCGGTTCAGTTCGGTTATTAGCCTTAACCAAAACCAAAGTAATCGGTTAATCTATTATATTAACCATTCGGTATTTGGTAAATCGGCTTGGTTTATTCGGTTATTTTGTCGGTTTTGGCTCGGTTTGGTTAATGACCAAACCAAACTAGGGCTAAAATTTATGCTTAGAAAAATATATGGAATGAAGGTATGAATTCGTGAAATTTTCATGTTAGTATAAATACCTAAAAATTGAGGTGAAAGTACATGAATTGCAGAATTGATTGTTTAAATGTATGAAATGGAGGTACAAAACGTAAATTACATTAAATGAAATGAAATGGAGGTATAGAAATATATGAAAATATGAATGGTTCTGTTTGGTTAACTGAGGGTACAAAAGAAAGACGATAACCGATCTTTGGTTAATTCGGTTTTCGACTAATTTGGTTAGTTCCCGTTCGGTTTCGGTTATTGCTTAACCCTAATTGGTTGGGTTCAAATATTAGATAATTGGTTTCGAGTGTTTGGATAGAGCTGATTTATTAATAATATTCAATTCCATTGGTTTACATCATGGTTTAAAAAAAACGGCTGAGGCGTGCACCCAAAAAACGAGTCTTAGGCAGCGCCTCAGGGGGTTACTTTGTACGTGCGCCTTATAGGGCTGAGGAGCCAAGAAAAGTTGCGCCTCCAGGGATTTTGATGTTTTTGACTTTTTGTGTCAGTTTCAAACATTTCCTATCGTTTTTATGTGTGTTTTTTATGAAAATGATGATGAAATTAGTTAGTATTTCATTTTTATACAAGATATATAATATATGATTTTATATTTATTTTTAATTTCGCCGTGGGCTTATGCCTTGGTTCGCCGCGTACGCCTCGTGAACGAAGGGAAAACGCCTCGAGGCACGATTCCGTACTTTTAAACCTTGGTTTACATAATCTTATACTGACATGTTATTTGTCTAATTTCTCTTTGTTTTGTACTCATTGACCCGTCCTAATCCATTTCACCAAAAATTCATTTTTAGATCAAAATTTTCAATGAACCTTTTGAACAATTTCTGATATGTATCTTAGGCTAATTAGAATTATAGTTAGTTTATTTGACCATCAAATTGGTCAACCTTAACACTATGTCAAATTTAATCAATTTGACAGATTTCACCGATTTTAGTCTTTTGTATCCAAAGCATGATTCAGTCTTTCTAAACACTTTTAGTAGTATTAGCAAACATGCTAAGCAATAATTTGGAATCTTACACACCAATTTCTTAAAATTTTGTTTTATATTGTTTTTGACCCATTCTAATTTCAACTTATGTTCGTGAATTAATCTTGTTAAATTCTGTGGTTAAACACTTGTAACAAGTACTAAACATCATTTGCAGCTTTACTAAACTAGCATAACATTAACGCAGGTCTAGTGCCAGTTTCGAATTTATGCTTTATATAAATCACACGGCTATGTACAATACTTCACATAGTATGCTCTGTATCAAATTTGGGACGTTATGATTGATCATCTAATCTCTTATTCTTTTGAATCATTCAAGTGCGTTTGGTTGAAAATTATATTGAATAAAAATTTGTATGGGTATATCTTCGTTTTCTAATTATGCTACATCTTTTTGGCTTGCTTGGTTTGATGCATTAACTATTTTTTTCTTTATAAGTAGTCTTTTTAGTCGTTAAGTTCTGAAAGGTGTGCTTTTGGTATTTCAGGGTCCACCGAACAAGTTCGGCACATGCGAGACGTGCCATGGTAGCTTTCAAGATTGCCCTGGTCACTTTGGTTACATAAAACTTGCGTTGCCAGTATTTAATGTCGGTTATTTACCTCATATTGTGGAAATTTTGAAGTGCATATGCAAGGTAAGTAGCTTTGGTTTATATTCATTTTACAATTATTATCTTTCATATTATAAGTATATTAAAGTTGTTTTTTTTATTTGATTTTTGTCTTTATAATTTTCATTTGTTTTTCTTTTTTAGTTTTGTTCCCGAATATTGTTGTCTGAGGAAGAACGCGTAGACTACTTAAAGAAGATGAGAGGTCCAAATATGGATCATCTGAAGAAGAATAATATTTTTAAAATGGTAGTTAAAAGGTGCACTGCTATGGCAAGTAGTAAGAAAGCGGTAACATGCTCTAGATGTGGTTATATAAATGGTTCAAACCTTACCCTTTTTTTCTGTTTATTGTTTACCTCAAGTATAATATTACCGCATTTTTGTTTTACTAATCGTTGTTAATAAAAAATACAGGTATAATTAAAAAAGCTGTTGGAACAGTGGGAGTTATACATGATCGTAGCAAGCTTCAAGATAATACCTCAAAGGAATCCGATGATGCTATTCCTAACATGAAGGAGATGAAGATACCTGCTAGTTTATCCTTTATGTTAAACCCTGACAAAGTTCTTAAACTTTTTAAGAAGATGCTGGATGTGGTATAATTGACTTCCGGTTCATTTTTCGGCTGACGTTATGCGTTTATGTCATGAACTATTGACTTTAACTAGAATAGTGTTTGATCTTATAAATTGTGTAGCGTTTACAATATACACGCACATATTCAAGTATTTTTATATAGCTAAACATATAAGCTGTTATATAATACGATAACAGAACATAACATAACATAACATTAGCACTCTTAAAATATAGATTATTTGTGAATAATTTTTTTTCATCGTGTTACAGGATTGTGATTTGCTTTATCTTGCTGATAGACCCGAGAAACTCATTATATCAACCATTCCCGTTCCTCCCATACCTATTCGTCCATCTGTCAAACTTGATGCAACAAGGTTCTTATTACAATTTTTTAAGGTGTTCTATCGCTAATGCATGATTATGAGAATTTGCATTCAGTTTTTTTTTGTGAGTTTGTATACAAATGAAGGGAATACCATCGCTTTCTTTTATTATTTTCGTGTTTCGCCGTAAGTGCTATGGAGGGTAATATTTGTGGAAAATAGTATCTTTTTCTTTTTACTCCTTGTACCAAATTTTTTTATCCTAATTTTTTCTCTTATTTAGCTCATTTTTTCTCAAAGAATAAAGCGTATATGTTCCATTTTTTATCATGTTTCTTCATTTCCATTCCTATTTTTGTAGGTCTCGTTTTTTATATCTTTTCTTAGCAAGTAGCCAAGTACATGAGTCTCACAACCACAATGTTATTTCTCCCCATACGAAACAAATGGGACCCACAAAATTAAAATAACCGTAGAACCAATAGTAACCTAGCCTAAGAGTTAAAATTTCAACACTTGTTTGCTTACATTGTATATTCTATCTTGCAGCAATGAGAATGACGTTACCCTGAAATTGGGAGAAATTATAAGAATCAATGCTTCTGTTCATAGCTTGTTAACCGACACAGGCGCTTCTAACCAAAAAAACCTGGTATGGTTAAACACCATCAAATTCATATCGTTAAACGAAACACTTGTAATTTTGTTAACTCTGTTGATTTTATTTTGATGATGTTGTCGTAGGTTTGTTGGGAGCATCTGCAATATACAGTTGCACAATATATAAATAGCGATGTTCGTTTACCACCATCGTTTACTCTTAATCAAAACTCCAAACCAATGGCTGGTCTTATTCAACGTATGAAGGGAAAACAAGGACGTTTTCGTGGGAATTTGTCTGGGAAACGTGTTGAGTATACCGGCAGAACTGTTATTTCTCCCGACCCAAATTTAAAGATAACAGAGGTTTGAAATATTTTTAACCTGTTTATGAGAACATGTCATTTTGGGCTGCACTTTTTTGACAACGGGTCAAATGGGTAAAGTACAAAAAAATAACTAAACATGAAACAGGTCAAATGGGAAAACAGTTTAACAGTTGTCTGTTAAACTTGTGTGTACTTGCCTCAAAAAAGTAAATTAAATCAGATTTAGTAGATTCGGTTTTACGAAATTCTAAAATTTGGACAAACAGGTGTTGACAAGGTGACCCACCTGTTTTAGCTGTCATTTAGTTACCTTTTGACCCTACGTTTTTATATGAAATTGGGTTAGTTTGGGTTGCATTTTTTTATACAACTAGTGGGCTACTACTGCACTTTGCAGCGGGTTTGAAACGTAGATATAAATAAGCAAATCGCAACGGGCCAGTCTACGTGAAATAAAAAACACGTCGCGGCAGTATTTAAAAGCCACATAAAAGTTATTTATTCAGTTCGTTACGGTATCGACACTCGTTATAACCATAAAAACGAATATTTGCGGCGGGTTCGGAATGTAATTGAAATAACCTACTAACGACGGTACATACAGAAAATTTAGAAAAAAAAAAAACGAAAAAGAAACAAAAGAAAATAAGAAAATAAGAAAAAGGAAAAAACTAAAAGTTCAGGGTCTAAATAGTAATTATAATAAAGTGTAAGGGTAAATAAGAAAAACTGAAAAAAAACCTTATGAAAGTTGAGGGGCTAAATATGTCATTGTTAAAGTTGAGGGGCCAAAGATGTTTGATGTTGACAAAATATCCTTTTAACATATATAATAATAATACCATATACGGGTTAACAGATTAAATATAAAATAGTGGTTAGAAATGAAATGTGGTGAATAGGTCAAAAGTCATTTAGCATGTTATTCAAATGCTTATAACGTCTTATTTGTAAGTCCTATTATATTAGATAGTTTATTGATTTCATATGATGAGATTTTTGGTCCAGGTGGCGATTCCTATCTTAATGGCTCGGATTTTGACGTACCCTGAGCGTGTTTCACATCACAATATAGAGAGACTGAGACAAGCTGTGCGTAATGGTACTTCTAAATACCCTGGCGCAAAGCATATCAGAAAGCCAGATGGTACCATGATGTAAGAATTGTTGGTGCTCTACTGCTTTAGTGTTGTTAGTTCTGCACTCTAATTAACGATATTGATAAAATGCGCTGCTACAGGTCTTTGAGTATCAATGCGAGAAAACGTTTGGCTGACGAGTTGAAATTTGGTGACGTGGTTGATCGTCATTTAATAGACGGTGACGTTGTCCTCTTCAACAGGCAGCCCAGTTTGCATCGTATGTCAATCATGAGTCACAGAGTGAGTTTGATGAAATCTTATTTTCGTTAAAAGCTGTAAATTTCTTAATTTTCTAGTTTTTTTTTCTATTTGGTTTCATATAATGTTATTATTTGGTTTATGCAGGCTAGAATTATGCCTTGGAGAACATTGAGGTTCAATGAATCTGTTTGTAATCCGTACAATGCTGACTTTGATGGTGATGAGATGAATATGCATGTTCCACAAACTGAAGAGGCCCGAACAGAGGCTCTAATGCTAATGGGGGTAATCATCTCTACAAGCTCCTTAAGTTACTTATAAGTATATATATGAAACTCTGCGAATATTATTGGTGATGTCACACGGTATTGTTGTTGTAATTATTATTATTGTTGTTATTGCAATAATTTTTATAATTGCTACTTACTTTTTTTTTCAATTGTGCAGGTGCAAAACAATTTATGCACACCAAAAAATGGGGAGATTTTGGTTGCATCCACTCAAGATTTTTTGACATCCTCATTTCTTATAACAAGAAAAGACACGTTTTATGACCGTGCTTCATTTTCACTCATGTGTTGTTATATGGGTGATGCAATGGATGTACTTGATTTGCCAACTCCTGCTATTATTAAGGCAAGATACGAGGATTTGAAACATGGAGTTTTGATTGTGTTGTTTAATATTCTGTTTATTTATTATTATTTTTTTGCAGCCAATAGAGCTTTGGACTGGTAAACAGTTATTTAGTGTCCTGTTGCGACCACATGCAGATATGAAAGTTTATCTGAATCTGACTCTTACGGAAAAGAGTTACACGAAAGCGAGTGGAAAAAGGGTGAAGCCGTATGAGACAATGTGCCCCAATGATGGATATGTTTGCATCTACAACAGTGAACTTATAAGTGGCCAGCTTGGAAAGGCTACTTTAGGTTCGTTTTCAGTTTCCCACAGTATTGTAATGGTTACAAAACAAAATATATTGTCCGTTATTTTAATACGATTTTAATGAGTGGTACAGGGAATGGAAACAAAGATGGACTTTACTCGGTTCTTCTTAGGGACTACAATTCACATGCTGCAGCTGCTTGTATGAACCGCTTAGCAAAACTAAGGTATATATCTAGCACCACGTGACTACATTTTGTAAATCAAAAAGGTTATTTACTTATTTTTGTACGTTTTGTAAATCTAGTGTAGCCGAAAAGGGGTTTTACTTGTACTTATGTACTTTATGCTGTTTTTATTTGCAAATATAAGAAAACTAGGTTTAGGATCCTGTGTAGTGCACGGGCTGAATAAATATAATGTAATCTCTTAACACGCACAATAGTCAAGATACGTTTTGAAAAAATTGAACTTTGATGCGACAATTATGTATTATGTTAAGTTAATTTTAACGAACATAATTTTGAGCTTAGTGATATTTTTAAGACTTAAATAGAAGCTTTTAAGTAGGAAAAAATAAGTTAATTTAGAAATTCATAATTAATTTTATATTAATTTATTTGGTTAATAATATAATAACTATTAATAATTAAAGAATATGTATCTGTAAATAAATATGAGAGAGAGGTAGGAAAACCAAAAATAGGATGGCCTCATGTTTTGACAAGTTTCCCCCATGGTTTTCTTTTATTTTATAGTATAGATATAGATATAGATATAAATGGTATTAAAGGTAATGTTCTAATCATCTCCTAAAATAAAAAAAAAGAGTAAATTACTTTTTGAGTCCCTGTGTTTTAGTGTTTTTAACCACTTGAGTCCAAAATCAATAAGTTTAACGTTCTGATTACCTGATTTTCCTATTTATAACCATCCGAGTCCAATTTATTAACAATTGCAACAATTTGAGTCCAACTAACTGACTCTGTTAGATTTTCTCAGTTAATTTTGTATGAAATACCCAAAATACCCTTATCACCATCTTCAACCTTCACTTCACCACCACCTACCACCACACCGCACCTCCATACCAACCCCACCACCGTGCTCACCTTTGCACAACCACATAAATTTCAAAGTGACATACTTGCTTCGGTACTAACGGTTTTGTCAGTTGGTATTCAAAGTATGTGGTATCACGATTTTGAATTTACCGTGTTTGATTTAAGTTGGGTATAGCCGTATAGGAGTGTTGTGTTCTTATCTGAACCGAATCACGAATTTGGTTTTCGAATTGAAAATTTTAAATCAAATTGACTCTATTAATTGAATTCGAACGCTGTGTAATTGTGAACTAATCCAACATAATAATTCAGTTTTGTTGATGACAGATTATGTTGATGCATGATTATACTTTTTGACGGATTGAATTTAGCCCCGCTTGCGGTATGCACATATAATGTATATATGTGTGGACGCTTGGGGGGCAAAAGTGAAAGTGCACTAATTTTAACGTTATTTTACTAATTTTGTGAAAATAACGTTAAAAGAGGGGGATGGTTAATCATGCATCATGTGGTGGCGTTGATAGCCGAAAGACAAAAGGGTACATGCACTAATCAGCCTTTGTCCCGATTGTTGAGTGTTATGTGCCTTGTGTCCAGGGCTTGATGCAAAACTACTATCGAGCCGGGGGTCTCACTGGAAGCAGCCTCTCTATTTCTACGGGGTAGAGGTAAGGTTGTCTACATCTTACCCTCCTCAGACCCTACCTTAGCTTTGCTATTGATGGGATTTACTGAGTATAATGATGATGATGATACTTTTTGACGGATTATGTATCAATATAATCATGTTCTGTGAATGATGGGTTAAAGCTATTTTTAATATTGAAGTTGATAGTTTAATTTTTCCAAGTTGAAGCTCCGGCAAGCTGCCTTGCTGTTTAATTTTTTGTTGCTTTTTTGAGTTATGAAGTTTTGAGGTGATGTTGCTATTTCATACTTCATTATATATACTTTTGAACCTGATGTGTGGATGTTGCTTTTTAATTATTGTTTTGGCGATGATGATGAACTCTTTAATGGCGAATTATGTGAAGTTTTAATGCTTTTAGTTTTGTCATTAGCAATTTAGCATCCATATTTGATGTACCTTGAAACGTTAGTGGATACTCTTCCTAATTCTTGATTGGCTACACAATTAATTCAAAGCAAGACTGCTTTGATTCTCCAAAATCCTTGCGACGGTATGGAAGTTTAGAGAGAGAGGAGATTGTAGAGAGAGATTGAGAGAGAGCTGGTAGAGAGAGAGAGAGTGAAAGTGTACAGTAGATATATATATATATAGAGAGAGAGAGAGAGTGTGTACTGAAGAGAGAGAGAGGGGGAGGGTGTGGGGTTATGTATCAAGTATTATATTTATTTTTTAGTTTTAATGGCAAGGGTATAATGGTCATTTCACAACAATTAACTGAGAAAATATAACATAGTTAATAAGTTGGAGTCGGATGGTTATAAATAGGAAAATCAGGTACCCAGGGCATTGAACTTTTTGATTTTGGATTCAAGTGGTTAAAACCACTAAAACTCAGGGACTCAAAAAGTAATTTACTTAAAAAAATTATGAATAAACTCGTTTTAGATTGTTGGTTTATGTATATAACCTACACATGTGTGGGTTATATGTAGGTAAACACTACAAAGCTAAACAAACATGTGCAAAAAGTTAAGTTTCATGGTTTTTTTTATAAACATAATTTACGACTGTGTATGTAAGAAGCACAACCTTTGGCAAATATGAACTATTGATAAAAAGCTTAAACGGGTTAAATTTGTCTCTCGTAATAAATGTGTTTTGTAATGATTATCAACGTATATATATGTGTGTGTGTGTGTATAAATCACTAATCAAGTGAGACATGGATTGATGATGTCATTCTGATGCAGTGCTCGGTGGATAGGAAATCATGGATTCTCAATTGGAATTGATGATGTTCAACCTGGCGATAATTTGAATGACAATACAATCAGGATTATTTCCGAAGGGAACAAAAAATGTGACAACTTCATTCTTGATTTTAATAACGGGAAGCTCAAACTGCAACCTGGTTGTAATGCTGCTCAGACCCTTGAAGCGGAGATAACAGGTGTCCTAAATAAAATCAGAGATGAAACCGGAAAGGTAATACAACATTTGTTTTTTCAATCAGTTAACAATGTTTAAAGATATTATATTTAATGTTTGTATGGAAACATTGAAGTAATGAAAATGATGATTTGTTGTACAGGTTTGTATGGAAAAACTACATTGGAGGAACAGCCCGTTAATTATGTCTCAGTGTGGGTCGAAAGGATCTCCTATCAATATTAGTCAAATGATTGCATGTGTTGGTCAACAATCAGTTGGAGGTCAACGTGCTCCAAATGGATTTATGGACCGAAGTCTTCCACATTTTCCTAGACAGTCAAAGACACCCGCTGTATGTTTTCTGCTCTCATAGTCTATAAAGGCTCTTTCTGAATGTTTTTAAATCAAAAGTCTCAAGTAATTTTAACTTTAAATTAAATATATAATTTGTTTTTTTCTGAATGCAGGCGAAAGGGTTTGTAGCAAACTCTTTTTATAGCGGTTTAACTGCTACTGAGTTTTTCTTCCACACAATGGGAGGACGAGAAGGTCTTGTGGATACTGCAGTTAAGACGGCTGACACTGGTTATATGTCCCGGAAACTGATAAAGGGATTGGAGGACTTATCTGTTTACTATGACAATACAGTAAGGGATTCCAGTGCATGTATTGTTCAATTTACATACGGTGGGGATGGACGGGACCCGTCTCAGATGGAAGGAAAGGCAGGATTTCCTCTTAATTTTGATCGGTTATTGATGAAAGCCAAGGTTTGACCCTAATTTCATTTCTATCATATCAACTTGTCAACGGATTACTGTGTAATAGGTAATGGTCGAATTTTAACTCGCTCATTTGAAAATGGGCTGGTTTTTGCTTTATTTTTATTCTATGAACGATTAAGTTATATCTTAACTAAAAGGGAAACATGTAAAACAGGTTGAAGTGTTGATAATCTTTTAATTCTGTTAAAATAATCTGGATCAATATTATTATATTAGTTTCTATAATCATATTTAATATGTTCATTATTTGCAAGGGCTGATGTTTTTTGCAATGGTTAAATATCTCATTAAATCATACAACCATTATTTATACAAGTGTGCACAACCTCCACTTGAAAGTATTTACAAGTAATACAGCTATTTAAAATCTAAAATAGAAACTCTATGGACTTTCAAAGAGTTTGCACGTAAGTCCTTGCCCTTTACTCTTGCATTTTAATCCCTGAACTTATAAAACTCAACAAAAAGGTCCCTTGACTTCATTTTCAACAAAAAAGTTACCTTATTTTTGCATTATTAAATCTTTTTATCTTTTAAATTTAACAAAGATCCTCTTTTTTGCATGATTAAGTACGTAAACTTTATAAAAACAGCATGTTTGTTATGTTCTATGACTATAAGTTAACGAATGAAATGAAGTAAAATTAAAGTCCAATGACGAATGTGCTCCATATGTTCTGTTAACATCCTCCCTGTTTAATTGTTTATAGTTTCAAAACAAAGACAAAAAAATGTTTTTGAGTGCCGACCTGACCCGAACCCTGACCCTTTTCAAAGTTTTGACCCGACACACAACCCATATGACCAGCCTGTTTTGCCGCACATACTAATAAGATTTTATACAATAGGCTACATGTCCTGCTGGGCAACATAGAGGTCTTTCTTCTTCTTCAGAGATTCGGGAAGCGGTTGACGAACGTCTTTCTATGCATGATATGACTCCCGAAGGGGGATGCTCTGAGGACTTCCGGAAGAAATTAAAACAGTTTATTGACAAATATGCTGCAACATTAGAAATCACTAAACGAGCGCTTCTACCGCATGATGGACAACTAGACGATGAACAATCTTCAATCATAGAAAAGGTTTCTCAAAGCATATGTGGCATCACTTCTCAGCAGCTGCAGGTATTCTTAGATACATGCATCTTTCGTTACCATCAAAAAAAGATTGATGCCGGAACAAATATCGGTGCAATTGGTGCTCAAAGTATTGGAGAACCAGGAACACAAATGACGTTAAAAACCTTTCATTTTGCTGGAGTTGCAAGCATGAGTATCCTTTTTTGTTATTTTCTTCCGTTTGATCATAGTATGTAATTTTGTTTCAACGTTGTAGTGTATAGAGCGGTGTGCTACTTAACTCTTAGACAGATGTCACTCTCGGGGTTCCTCGTATTAAGGAGATCTTAAATGCAGCCAAGAAAATCAGCACACCTGTCATCACTGCAAAACTCAGAACTAATGATAACATATCGTATGCTAAGCTGGTCAAAGGTCAAATGGAGAGAACTCTTTTGGGGCAGGTTCGGTTTTTCTTTTTCAAGTTTTAAAATTATCATTGTTAAAAAGTTTGTTTCATTTTATTTTTAAATTTTTTGATGTAGGTTGCAAAGAGTATAAAGCTTGTACTGGGATTAAGATCTGCTTCTATTGTTATTACCCTTGACAAGTCAACAATTCAAGCCCTACAACTTTCCGTAGACTCACATACTGTGAAAGAATCAATACTAAAGACTCCCAAAATCAAACTGAAAGAACATGTAAGAATTTTTTCGGGCTTGTCAATGTTTTTTTGTATAATTACTGAAATATTTTGTTGTGTGTAGCATATCAAGGTTTTGGATGCTAGGAAACTTGAAATTAATCCTCCATCTGATAGGGAAAAACTTTATTTTGATCTTCATGGGCTCAGAAATAGGCTTCCAACAGTCGTTGTGAAGGTAACTGGTTTATTTCTAATGGATCAAATGGGCAAATTCAAAATAACTAATCTATAAGAAAACCGTCAAATGGGTTGAAAGGTGACTCACATCTATTTTCAATGTTTTTTTAATTGGCAGGGCATTGGTACCATTGAACGTGCTGTGATAAACAAGAAAAAGGAGCAGGACAAGTTTAACTTGCTTGTAGAAGGGTAAGTTTGTGATTCGTTACACTTTTCGGTTAACAAAACAACTCTCATCTTGCCACTATATTGAAGGTATTTAGGCGTTCAACTCATAGTCAGACACTATTATGGGATACTTTAGGTATCTTATTCCATAAGAATGTGTAGTTTAGTATTGCATCTATTTTGGGGTACAGGTCCAAAGGTATTTTGTTAGTGCGGGTCAAAATCGACCCGTTGAAGTTAAGTTGACCTGCAAACGTTTCTTGTCTGTTCTGAAAATTTTATTAGTTGACAAGGTAGACATTCTAACGTGCTAGGAGATGGTAACTTTTATGCATAAAAAATACACATTCTTCGTATTTGATCTGTTTAACCCATTTGACCTGTTCCCTTTTCACTTGTTTAAGAGTTGAAATTGATGGATTTATGAACTACTTTTGATTTTTTTTCCAAATGGTTAATAGACGTAAAATGTGTAAATTTTCAGAACGGGCCTTCAGGCAGTTATGGGCATGGAAGGAATAAATGGACATGAAACGACAAGTAATCATATTCTGGAGGTACAAAGTACACTTGGCATTGAAGCTGCAAGAAGGTCAATTATTAAAGAGATCCAATACACTATGGAAAGCCACGGAATGAGTATAGATATTCGACATATGATGCTTTTAGCTGATGTCATGACGTATAAGGTACATTTCTCTTAATACTTTGTTATTTACTATATAGTGTAATGTAATTTTCGGTTATATTTTTATAACCTGTTTTACTTGTATATATATGCTACGAACAGGGGGAAGTTTTGGGGATCACGAGATTTGGGATTCAAAAAATGAAAGAAAGCGTGTTGATGTTGGCGTCATTTGAGAAAACATCCGACCATCTTTTCAATGCTTCTGTGAATGGTAGAGTAGACAAAATAGAAGGTGTTAGTGAATGTATTATCATGGGCATACCGATGCAGACGGGCACAGGAATTATCGGAGTTAAACAAAGGTATGAATTTTACTAAGCGGGCTGTAAGTTCTTAAATAGATCACTTTCCACCAATTCATTTTTAACCAATGAGTTCATTTAAACAGTTTTTTTTGTATGCTAACCAGAGTTAAAAAAAGGCATTTAACTATATAATTTATTTTCCAAATAAACCCGTTACTTTTAAATTGCTTGTGAATGTTATGTGGCTCATTATCCTTACAATGTTTGATGACAGGGTTCCTCAGCTTCAGCTATGCAAGGGATCAGATGTGATCATATCATAAGTTGCAAGCGACCATCAGAAATGTCATTTATATCAAAAAGATGGTTGGTTCCAACTCGAGTTATATATAAACAAAACAGTTTGGTACCATAAAGAGTTGCATCAAAAGGCTGCGATCAGAGAAGTTGTAACGTTTGAGAAATTTATACTGTTTTTGCGTTTATAAATATATTAATTTCCTCAAGTAACAAACTTATTTATTAAGTTTATTTTTTTTGTCGAGGCTTCATATGATTGTCAGACACATGTTTATAGAATCTGCTTCTTTATATAATGTATACTGTTACAACCCAAATAAGCCTGAGGGTGTCAACTAAACTCAAATAAGCCTGTAATGTATGTATACTTTTGCAACCCAAATAAGCCCTAAGATGTTTCTTATTTCGGTTTTTAAGTGAAGCAAATTGAACCGATTGTGAATCTTATATAAATCAAATTGACTAAATGAACCGGCTGTGATTTATTTTTAACTCGTGATAATTTGTGCCTAAAACATGAACAGATTGTAATTTCTGCTTAAATTGACTAACGTAGACCAATTGCTATAATCTTGAATTAAACTGAGCTTAAAAGAGTTCGAATCTAAATTTAGTAAATGAGGTCGAGCACGAGCTTCATATACACGTGCTAGGTTCTTCACTTCAGTTGTTTATACAACTACACCCCTACTAAGAGGGGTAGGAGTGCTCCACTTTCCATCACTCACCATACACAATCATTGTTCGCCACGTCATTGAACTTGATTTCATCATCACTAGTGATGGATTTTAGTATGGGTGCCCATCACTAGTGATTGATTTTTTTTTATTTTTAAATAATAAATTAACAATAACAATTTTATTTAAATAAATATTACATTAAAAAAAACCTAAATTACAAAGTAAAAAAAAAACTAAACATCGCAAATTAAAAAAAAACTAAAAAATCTACGACATCGCCCAACCCCACTTTTCACATATTTCGCGTTTGCGTTGAAGAAGGGTTCGTTAAGAGTGCGTGCGGTTTTAGCATGACGTTTAAATCACTATTTTTTCGTTTTCAGTCAAGTGTTTAATGTACGCCTCGTCACGCTTAAGTTTTGAAGCCGCAAGTTTTTCTTTTCTTTCTTTGGTTTCGGCCATTTCCACCAACCTAGCCACTTTGAATTCGGTGATGGAGCCCGCCACCGCTTCCTTTCCTCTGCTTGACGAATCACCACTTTTCTTGCGATGCGGATTTGTGGGTGTATCATCTTGTTCGGGTTCGTCGTTCAGATTCATTTCGGGCATGTTGCCGGACTCGGAAGTAGTGTAGTTCCCGGACTCGGAAGTTTTTGATCTTTTGGAACCTCCTCTTTTCTTTGGAGCCGTCGGCCCATCCATGTCGACCAACGCAACCGGTACCTACTTCGAGTGACGTCTCACAACCTCCCATGACGCCAAGTGTGGAAAAGATTTATGCGTGTATGTTTTGCAATACTCTTCTAGGGCGTTTTTTATGATAGTCGCCTCGCTCGCTCCGCTTTGTGGATTTCGGGTCGAAAAAAACAAAAAACACTATTTTACAAGATAAAAAAATAACAAAATATAGTAATACCTTCAAAAAATTACCAATTGAATGAAAGTGTTAAATTTACTCATTTTTCGGTTCAAATCTCCCCACTTTGAAGTCATTTGATCCATGTTGCGTTCGGTCGGACCGGGAAGTTTGGAAAAATGTGTCATAACTCGTCTCCAAAACAAGTCTCTTCTTTGTTCATTCGAATGTTTTTTTGTTTTCGGATATGTGCAAGTATGCCTTGGTCAAGGCGACCTCCTCCTCGCTCGTCCAAGCTCTCCGACCAGATATTGGGACGATTTCAACTTCTTCATCGTCTTCTTCTTCTTCTTGAATCGGTTCACTATCGTCATCGTCATCAAGTCGTTGTTATGGTTCGCGATATGCATGGACGAATTGGTGGATGAGATTGTTATCTTCTAGTGGGTCGAGTGACATTTGACTAAACGGTTGGGTTTGAAATGGTGGAATAAAATGTTGGTTTTGATACGATTGGGTTTGAAACGGTTGGGTTTGAAATTATTGGGTTTGAAAGTGTTGGTTGGGAAACGGTTGGGTTTGAATGGTGGGATTGGGTCGGCTTCGTCCTGTAAGCGAAATCTCTTCGGCTCGCCAAGACTAGCTCGAACATTTGGCCGTGTTGGTTTTTTCTTCGAACCCGAAACGCGTTTGCTTGTACCTTCCATTTTTGGGTTTAGAATGTAGAGTGTAGAGATGTATTTTTGTGGGTTGAAAGGTTGTATTTTTTGTGGGGTTGATGATTGTGTATTTTTTTTATAACTCTCCTCCAAACAACGGTAACATTAACAGTAACATTCATGAACAACGGTAGCAATTTTTCAAATTCAACGTGTGGTCGCTATAACGAGTTGTCAAGTTCACGCGTGATGGGCTTCTGTGGCGGCGATGTATCACGCTAAGCAACACATGGTTTTTGGGCCACCACGTAGCGCCCCGAGTGCCCTTAATAGATCAAAACCTTTAATATCTTTTTAAAATTGTTTTTAGCAAACTGATGTTTCCATTAAATTTGTTACCTTATAACTTTGGGTAAATTACATTTTTCGTCCTTTATGTTTATATCGAATTGCAATGGATAACCTTTAACTTCAATAATTACAGTCACAATCCTTTATTTGTAAAACCTATTACACTCTACATCCTTTTGCACTAACCAGGTTAAAATTTTTCAGTTAACTATGGCATGTGCCTTACACATGAGGGTATGTTAGTAATTTTACCTGTTATATTAACAATATATATATACAAAACATAAACTTAAAGTATCTCTCTCAACATCCTCTCTCTCTACACTTCTCCATAGCCCTTGTGACTTCTCTTAACCTCCACAAGAAACATCAAAGATCTGAACTATCATACACCTACTATTAGTTCTAATTATCCTATATATTAATAAACCAAGGATTTGAACAGTAGAAAAGGGTTAGTTTTGGTATTTCACCTACAACACTCATCTTTATCCTCACCTGACAAAAAGGGAACGTTCATTACTGCTGTGCCATCTTCAAGGAAGAGAGACTGGGAAACGGTAAAGAGAGAGAGATAGGTGCCGGCCACTAATCCTTACGGTGGATTCACGGTGGCGCACCGGCGGTGGTTTTATTCCCATGGTCCAGGTGATGTACGAGGTCGACCGTAGGTGGCGGCGGCAGCTGGAGCTAGGGTTCCGGTCGGTTACCATATCCCACAGCCGATCTGGCTTCAAAACGATGTCCCCAGCGACGTGCCACCCTGGTTACGCACTTCGCCAACGGCATAGATTAGAAGACGTCGGGGATGGCGGTGTGCTCGGTTAACCCAAATGACGAAAACAGAGGATGGTAGTGGTGTTTGTTGCAGTAGACAGCCACCGTTCCCGTGGCGTGAGGAGTCAATCAAAAGTGACAGTTGTATCCTTGAGATCCGACGAAGGCAAGTCGGCCGACGGGACTACATGTCTTCATTACAACCAGGTGAGTCGTTTGTGATCTAGGGTTCTTACTTTTCAAAATTTTTTCATTAATTTTGTGTTCTAGGATTCTTAATTCCATAGATTTGTTACCTTAAGCGGTTATAGGAGGAACAAGGTTTGGGATGAAAATGTTTGTTTGACCATACTTATGTTTGCTTTCCCATGTACCAATTTACACATGGTTTAGATCGATTTATGCTTCCATTTCAGTTATACATATCAAATTATACGAGATTCGTTACATTTCAATCTATAATCAAGATTTCACACTTCACAATGGGTGGATTATATTAGAACTCAGAAGGTATGTGTATTATGTAGAAACTAACAATTTCCATAAATTTGGTACAAAACCATGTTACTTTGTTTACTTTGATTAAATCATAGCTAATCACAATTTAGTATATTAATCATGTAACCATGTGAAGTTTATTTCAATTAGATCATAGATAATCACAATTTAGTATATTAGTTGTAGATTCGATTAAGATGGTAAGCTAATCAATGGTTATGAACAATTCAATGCAGATTGTTGGTTAATCATTAGCCATAACATGCAGATTGTTGGTTAATCATTAGCCATAACTGTTTAATTAGCTCAAACCGGTCGATGGGCCTAGCCCAATATGTATTTGGGTGTGTAAATCGGTCCAACATAGTATTTCTCGGGTTTTTATGTTCAAAGAACCGGAACCGAACTCGAACCCGGTTCCAGTATAAAATAAGAACCGAACCAGTACCCAATATGTATCGGTTCAGGTCGGTTTTAGTATGTTATCGGTTCGGTTTTCGGGTTTTCTTGGTCCGACCCTAAATATGCTCACGCCTATGCGTAACTAGCATGAAAGCACTATTCCTTTTTTGAGTTATATATTTAAAATGAAATCGTTTTTAATGATTTCAAGATGATGGCTTTTTTTCGTTATGCTTAATGGAGGTGGCAAAATGGGTGGGTCGGGAAGGGTGATGGGTCAAAATGAGTAACTTTTTAGTTTTTTTAATAGGGGTAACTGTAGGATCGTTTTCAGACCCGGACGTGTCGATCAGAAGAGTTTATCTCAATACGAGTGGCGGAAACAAACGTATCGAGGTCAATTCAGCAAGATTCACACTTTAAACTGTCCGTATATTGATTTCAGATCAAATACAAGTCTGTGGACACTTCAGCAGCACTTCGTTACACTGACCGGAACCGTTGCAAATGAACTAGCACACAAGGTATTTATAGTAATCCTGATTTTGCTTGAAACTGTCTCAAGCGAAATCACTTTCAAGTGATTTCGCTTGAAATGAACAAATCATGATTTCAAGCGAAATATGAACTTGTGATTTCGCTTGAAATGGTTATTGACCATTTCAAGCGGTAATACCTATAAACACAATTCCTTAATTTCCGTGCTCTAATCTATCATTCTATATACAAGACTCGATACAAGACGAGTCTTCGGTTGTCAAAGCTTCAGTCTTTATCAGTCTGCTCACTTTCTTCAAAATTCTCCATTGTAACCATCCACAATCAACCTCTTTCTCTTTCTTGTAATCTTCAGGATCTGAATCTGTCTCTACAATCTTCAGACTCCCTCTTGATGTCATCAGACTCCCCCTTTCGCTAAGCTAGGATCACAGTCTGGAATTCACTTTCACAGGTTCTCAGATCGTAACCTGGCACTCATCTAACTCAGGTATCGGGACCTGATTAACCTGCATACATCTCTACCCAAAAATAAGTTTCACAAATTTAAAATTTTGCAAATTTAGAAACCACTTGCAGGTAACATTCAAAAATGATTTAATCTTTGATAACCACTTTGAAAACACAACTTCTTCATACATTCTTTCCCAAACCTGTTCATCAAGTTTAGCACTTGGAATTTTGAAAATCAGCTCTCCAACATCAGTTGTCGAAAATCTTTTTGAATTTTTCAAAATTTATGATAAAACACACTAAAATCTTTTTGGATTTTTTAATATAACAGAAATGCAGTAAAGAAATATTTACAAACAATATTTTTGTGAGTTTGTGTAAAAGGATCATATCAGTTTATGAGACAAATCACCAACACCGTTAAGCTTTCAACATTTTAAGCTCTAAACGATTCACTTAGATTGTCAGTATACTGATCCACTTAAATTTTCACACAAAGTTCAACTGATTCGAGATACGAAATTAATGTCTTAAGCACTTAAACTCAATCGCGTGTCCCACCTCAGAATATACTCCCGTATCCAGATCCCAATATTCAGTCTTACAGGTGAGTATACGACAGATGATATCTGTAAGGGAATAAATTATGAAACAGTACGAAACAGTGAGAGCTTAGGTCAGAACTTCCGTTCAGCAGAGAGATGACGGTTCGACTTGGGTGGGTCCCCTTTAGAGGATCTTTTTTACAACAGCAATGATTATCAATTTTATTGTCTTATCATTTTTGCTGAGGGTGACGCTATATTTCAAGCAAGCAGAAAGTATTCTCCGGGGACTAGGCCATTGCTTCCGCAAAATCAGAAGTCCCGGGATAATACCCCAGATATCACTGAGCATAAAGACCTAGTATCTCAGAAAGAGGGACCTTTCAAACAAGATTTCGGGGGTTACCCATATATCCGAGAGATGTTTTCCCACGATATAAGCAAGTTTGAATTTAGGTTTATATCTCGTCACAATCTACTAAATGTGCAAAAACCTACTGGCACATCATTAGTGAGACCTTTTAACGCTATTTAACTTTCCATTTCTTTAGCGTGTTGTGATAGTCCAACTGATGTACTATCATTTCCTCTTTTTACAACAAAAACTCATTTTTGATTTTATCATGTTTTTGCCTTTTTCAAATTTTCAAATGTTTTTGGATTTTCTGAAATTTCTTACCCCCCCCCCCCCCCCCCTAAAATGCAAACACATTTTAGGAAATTTGAAAAACAAACTGTACAATAAACATGACAACCAATATCGAATTGCTTCAATTCTCCATCCACTTGGCATAAACAATCAGAACTCCCCCTTACAACAAACTATTTTCCCATTGATTTCAAAACACTTAAGTTTGTTTTAATCTAATGGTTTTTCCGGAAAATAAATTTTGTTGATTGATTTTACCATTTATAGGTTAGGGGTTTGGTTCATCACATTGTCTTCCAACCAAATACCACTAGTAGGAAAATACAAGTACAACTTAATGTCCTTGATTTACCGCTTGTAGGTAAAAACCTTTTTCAACCAATTTTTCAACCACATGGCTTACCAACCAATACCACTTGTAAGTTACCATATGTAGGTTGAATTCTCAAGATGCCGATTCCTACTCCTCGCTTACCAACCTGGGAGTGCCGGCAAATCATACTTATCAAAATTTTCAATTTCTCAAAACAATATAAGAAAGATGCCGATTCATGCTCCACGATTACCAACTTGGGAGCTCCGGCAAGTCCAAGATTTTACTGTTCATAGTATGTACCATCCCAGTCATGAACCAGGGATGATACTTGACCTTGCTTCTTTGTTTTCTTCTCGTAAAATTCCTTGACTCCCTTTACTTTCCTGTCAACCATTTTTCCAAAAATGTTATGAACTTTGGAATTAAAGGCTTTCTCAACATCAAACTCTTCTTTTTCCGAGAAAAATTGGTTTGATATCTCAACTTTACCAATTTTCTTTTTAAAATTTTCAGCCCGAAGTGGTGGAAAATTCACATCATCCACAGTCGGTACTGATTTTTTCACATTTAACCTCAACCTGTGGCTCCTCTGACTTTGTGGAATCAGATTCATCGCCAGAATTATCACTTGAATTCTTAACAACCCATTTTTTATTATTAAGTTTATCTTTTCTCTTGAAAACACTTTTCGAACATTCACCAACCTCATAAATTGAATTTTCAAAAACTTTGAATCTGTTTGTTGGTGGTTTGGTTTTCTCAATAACCTTTTCTTTCAGTTTACCAGAGACTCTCTGTTTTGTTTACATTGCTTTTGGACAATTCCTGGCAATGTGACCAACTGTTTTACATTGAAAACAGGTTCTCGTCTCTATCGTTTTCTGAGCAACACTTTTCTTCATTTCTTCTTGCTTTTTGGCAAGGAATTCTTTGTTCGTCTCCTTCCGGAATGAACTCTTTTGTTCTTTTTCAGCACTTGTTCCTGAAACAAAAACAGTTTTTGGTTTATAAATTTTCTCATTTTTATAATTTTTCGGTGGTATAAAACCTAGTCCATTCTTTTTGAAATTACCATTATGGTTTGGTTTCTTTTGAAAACTGTAACCATAATTGTAACCCATTTTCTTGTTTAAACGTTGTTGAACTCTTGAGGTGTAAGGTTTAGGTTTTTCAGAAAGATTTACATCTTTTATTTCAGAAATATTAATTTCTGTTAGTTTGAAAACCTTTTTAATCATTTCTGGTTTAACACCTCTTATTGGAAAAACCTCATCAGAATATAATTTGTCAGAATCTTTCAAAGAATATGCTACTTTGATCGGTTCATCATCCAAATTAGATTTTGATAACAAAAACTCTTTATTATACACCCGTTTTTCCTGTTTGGCTTTTTGACTTGACATGTCGGACTTTGACTCTGATTTTGACTCCGACATTAACTCCTCTGTTTCGTCCTTATCCAACACCTGACCAACCACCTTTTTTATTAACTCTGACTCATGATCAGTATCGGACGACGTGAAAGTGACATCTATACTTTCTGGCAAATTATCTGACAACTTAGACTCCCACTGTAAGTTCGTTGCCTTTTTGATTCTTTCAGAATTAGCATTTCTCGGAGAATATGCATTTTCAACAGGAGGCGGACATTTGTTATAAACCACACTTGATTTCTTACCAGATGTAATCTCTTCATCATCTTCTTTTGTCTCAGATTTTTCTTCTTTCGAAGTCTTCTCTTCTTCAAATGTCTTCAATTTTTCCACTATGGGATAAATCCTGTCAACAACAAAAGTAGAACATGAGTAACTTTTTAATAAATTGTTAACTCTTTCAGTTTCAATTCTTTGTGTTGCCAATTTTAATTCAAGCTCAGCACACTTCTCTGTGTAGTAGTTAACATCGCCAAGCTGTCTCATGTAAGCTCCTTTGAGTGTATTCATTGCTACAACTTGTTCACTACTTGACTCATTGTACTTATTTATCTCTCTGTTCAAAGTATCATATGATTCTTTCAGCCTTTTTATGTTGTGCAGCAATTCATTGTTCTGCATAATCAGAGAGTCACAATTCATACACTTCCCTGCAACCTTGACTACCTCATCATCTGTTTTGATTTCAAATGCTGGAACTTCTTTAACTACTCTCACTTGAACTTCTTCTACAACTTCTTTCTTTTTCTCAACTTCACCATTTAAACGTTTTCTGACTTTTTCTGCCCAATAATCATCAGTATAATCATTGATAACCTGAGCAACAAATCCTTTAGCCAGGAATTCTTTGTCTGGGTAATAATCGTCCCAACTGAAAACTTCTGCCAATTTTTCATCTTTTTGTTCTGTCACACATACTTTACTATCTGTTGGAATGTATTTATCCCAACTGAAAACATTTCCTTTATCTTGATTAACAAGACAGGCTCTCTTTGAATCTTCAATTTATTTCCTACCATGAGCTGTTTGTGGCTGTTGTTGATGTGGCTGTTGAGCAACTTGATGATATAACGCTTTTCGATAGTAATCATTGTTTCCAAAGGGATTTTGAGCTCCACTTGCTTCACAATTTGTGCACTCCCTCTTGAAATGCCCTTTTTCCCTGCATCGAAAACAAGTAACTTTAGACTTATCAAATCCTAAATTTGAAACATGTGCATCACGAAAATCATCTCTGCCTGTAATTTCTTTAAACTTTTCAGCTCGTCTCAATACACTAGCCATGCACCATTTTATATCCATCAATTCCATCTCCTCAGCATCAATTTGATCGTAATCCTCTTTTGTTAGCATTGGATTTCCGATCCTTCTTGCAACTAAACCTCCATAGGATTCAAGCACAGTTACCAACAAAGACATGTGGCTTTTAGCAACTTCCTCGGTATAATTCTGATCATTTTCAAGGTTTAAAGCAATGTTGCATTGAAGTACTTTGCCACTCTTTGTTGTAGAAAAATGTGGATCAAATGTTGGAAATGAAAAAAATCCCATCTTGTTACTTGATCCTTGAGATGACTTTTCAGAAGATCCCGTTGTATTAAAAGCAGTTTTAACTTTTGGCGAAAATTTGGTTTTGTCATTAACACCACTTTTGTAGTACAAACCAATGTCTTGTTCTGCATCATAATTCTTCATTCTCGCTATCTTTCTTTGTTCCATTTCTTGAGCTTCAAGCTGTTTAATAAAATCACTCAATGTTAGATCATTAAAACCTGGTTTGTTTTTCAACATCATAAGATACGTGCTCCACTCATCATGTGGCAACGCATCAGCTAACTTTTCAATCAACTCATCTTTATCCTTTCTAATACTCAATCTATTCATGTTTTTCAATAAATTGCAGTATCTTTCAATGATCTGCTTGGTGCTTTCATTTCTTAAACCTCGAAACAAATCGAATTCCTTCTTCATCAACGACTTTTTGTTCTTAAGCATGTCATCACTACCAAGAAACTTTGCTTCTAATTCTGTCCATATCGAATGTGCAGTTCCATTATGTTGAAGTAAAATCAAGATGTCTTCTTTAATCGCCTGCTGCAACAAACTAACCATCAACTTCTCATCTTTGTATTTCTTTTTCTCTTCAGCACTTAAATCTCTAACTGGTATTTTCTCTCGATCGCTACCAACAGGTCTAAAATATTGAACTTCAGTATGTTCCCATGCATCTAAATGATAAGCTTCAACCCAGTTACCAAATCGTTCAGCCCATCCACTAAAATCATCAATATCCAAAAGCTTAGGTGGTTTTTGAGTTGTTCCGGTTTCATTTTCAAGCATTGTGTTCTGAGTAATTGATATCGGACTAGCAAAGGCATTGTAAAACTCGTTGTCCATGGTTCGGTTTTCAAAAATTCACAATCTGCCAATTTCAAGCGGAATACTATTCTCAAGTGAAATCCCTGTTCAAGCGAGATAACCCAGTTCAAGCGAAATTACCCTATTTCGCTTGAAGAAACACACATTCAAACGGGATTAGACTCTTGAAGCGAAATCAGCTGATTCAAGAGAAATCACAGAGCAATTTCAAGCGGAATCAGAAACAATGTGATGTTTCAAGCGAAATCAACCAGAACTCTCAAGCGGAATCAGCATGATGTCATACTTTCGATCTGATTTTGGTCCAATTGGTCAATCAAATGGTCGAATTTTGATCTGAAACTTTCTAGGATTTGTTAAAACATCATTACGTACATGATATGTAAAAATCAGACGTTTTTAACCGTGAAAATTTGTTTAATTTTAAAAAGAAGGTGTAGAAGTCAGAAAATGAAGCTGAATTGGTATGAACTCTTCCTCCTGAGCTCTGATGCCACTTGTAGGATCGTTTTCAGACCCGAACGAGTCAATCAAAAGAGTTTATCTCAATACGAGTGGCGGAAACAAACGTATCGAGGTCAATTCAGCAAGATTCACACTTTAAACTGTCCGTATATTGATTTCAGATCAAATACAAGTCTGTGGACACTTCGGCAGCACTTCGTTACACTGACCGGAACCGTTGCAAATGAACTAGCACACAAGGTATTTATTGTAATCCTGATTTCGCTTGAAATGAACAAATCATGATTTCAAGCGAAATATGAACTTGTGATTTCGCTTGAAATGGTTATTGACCATTTCAAGCGAAAATACCTATAAACACAATTCCTTAATTTCCGTGCTCTAATCTATCATTCTATATACAAGACTCGATACAAGACGAAGTCGACAGACGTATGCATCAACAGTAACTTTTTTTGTGCGGTCAAAACAGGCATTTCCTCAGTTACTGCAGTGGTTATCAAGCAAATCGTACGAGTTGACAAAAGACCTGGAAATCCGTGCTTACTACATCAGCTCAAATTGCACCCAATGAGAATCACTGGATTTATGATGGTGCAGTTCTCATGGTAGGTTATTTGATTTATTGATATTTCATCAATTTATAGGACGCATCACATTTACTTTCCTGACCAGGTACCGTCAATTACATTCTCACTTGACGCAATGCATAGGTCACATTAGTATTATGTATTGCATCTCATAATTCGATGTTCTGTAAATTTCAAACTTATAATGTTTTACATACTATATAGCATATCTGTTTTGGAGGTTTGAAGCCAGGTTTGTTTTGTTGTTTGTATTTGTTTTATAAATTAAAGACTTCCCCATTGATGTAGCTTATCCCTCAACTTGCAGGTTAAATACATCTGGAAATGAAACCCAATATCAATAAAATCAACATCTGCATATACAACTCAAATACACCTCAAAGATCTTTTAATTTTCTTAGAATATGCTCCATGGATGCTGTAGAAATAGTGAGTCATTTGTAAGGTTTTAGATTTGGACTTTAAATTTGTTCGGATACGTGTACTTCATCCCTGAATTATGTGTGTATATGTAATATATGATGTTAACTTTGAAGGATTCATTTTCGGTTAATTTTTTAGAGTTGTTTGACATGCGCCGCAACATGGCGCGGACAAATACCTAGTTAACAAAAAAATCTGAACTCATCATATACCTACTCCACGAAACCCATCACCATCAGGTTTTTGAAAGTGTTATTTGAAGCATTTCTAGTCTCCTTTTATCTACACCGTACAACAACACCACCTCCACTTAACCGCCACCACCTACACACCGCCAAGGCAGACGACAACCATGACGCTTGTGACAACCGGTGATTTACGGCTCTTAATTACGTGATTAACAGGTGATTAAAGCGATAATGAATAGTGTTTAAGACATAGATTAACTTAATTAGGCTAATGGAATGCCTAGGAACGCTCATCTAGCCTTACAGTGTGCGTTTGGTGATTTATGGGAAATCTGCTGAATATTAAGCGACAACGAACTGATGCCGTACAAAATACTGACAACGCTGACGAATACAGATTTTCTACGAATATTTTATAATTATGAATTTAATGTTGTGAATTTATTTCGCTTCTGTACATCGCAAAACATGAACGTGAACGGAAAACGCTACTACAGGAAACGCACCGACAACGAAACGGAAGCATCAGACACGCGTATTACCTTCAAAACTGAAATTTTATGACATATTTAGTTTCGTAATTAAATTTTAGTACTCGCAGACAAAACCGGATCGAGAAACGGTTAAAACGACAAATGACGCGATTTTATGAGAATTTTACCGTTATCGACGAACGAACGCGTCAACCGCGACAACCAATGCTATCTTACGTCCTATAATTTTTAAAATAATAAATGGCGACAATTTTCAGAAAAACGGGCGCGTTAACGGGTTCGCAGGAGTTGGCGGGCCACTTTAAACACGAGAATTGGGCTTGTGGGCCCTGGGCCCAAGCCCAAAGCCCACTAACTAAAATCCTAAGTATTTAAACAATAGAACCCCCTATTCTCTTCATTTGACAAAAAAAAAAAAAACTAGCCCCTATGTTTAAGTTGTTCTCTGCATATTATTATCCAAACACCCTCAAATAAAAGAAAACCCCATCCATTTCCTCATACATTCAAAACAAACACATCTGAGCTCCCATCTCTCTCTCGATTTCTCTGTGAACACACACACTTAGCAGTCACCCTTGACTCCCTCCCTCGCTCTCTTTCCGGCGAACAGGTTCCGGCAGAGCCGGCGTCGACCGGCGGCGGAACAAGGCGGCGGCGGTGGTAGTATTTTCCGACGGTAACCCCCCTCTCTATGTCACTTCCGGCGAAGGTGTACTGGAGACGAAAAGGACCCGATGGGTCAGAAGTTCGAGAAACCACCACCACAGCGGCGGTGCTGTGGTGGATGGTGTCGGCTAACAGCAGACGACAGAGAGAGAGAGAGAACCGACGGTCGGAGTCTCGGACCGTCGGTCGGTTCTGTTATCCGACGGTCTTTGCTTTTGACCGACGGTTTTCCGATGATGACACGTTGAAGATGATCGGAGACGGAGACTCCGTTTCAGGTCTATTCAAGCTTCATTTCGAGTCTCAGATTCAACAGGTTCGTGTTTCGGGTGCTCGTGTCGGGTACAGTGGTTCTGATACGGGGTTCATGGAGTGAGTAAATCGAGTCTCGGTCCGGTGGTCGATGTCTCGGACCGGCGGTCCTTGGCATTATCCGACGGGTTTCATCGGTAAACCTCTCCCCCTTGATTATTCTTTCTTTCTTCTTTAAAGATTTGATGAAGATGATGAAATCTTGAAGACGTTATGTTCATTCATGTCCAGATCAGGTTCAGATTATGTGTGGCCCGATTGTTTTGATTCTGGGTCGGGAAGAGATTTAATGGTTCAGTATCATGTTCGCCTCTGTTTCAGGTTTCAGATTCAGTTTCGGTTTCGGTTTCGGTTTCGGTTGACTCGGTCAACCCGGTTGACTCGGTGAACTCAGCTGGTCAACTCGCAACGTCTCGACGCGAAAAATGTGGTAAAGAAATTAGTGACGCGAATAACTATTTACGTTATTATAAGGTTTTTATATTATTACCGTGAAAACGACCTTGAACCGAATAAATCGACGAAATTATTAGTTAAAAATACCTGAATTATTATTTAGCTTGTTTATATAAAATGATTATATACATATACATTGTTGAAGCTTGATTGAATTTTGAAAAATAATGACAACTTGTGTTGTCGGGGGCGTCCAAAAACAGAGGAAACTCTGCCCGTTTTTCGAGAAAATCCGTAAAATAAGACGTGTGTTATTATAAAACAACTTTCAGATTCAAATGATATTTAGAAAGACAAATACAAGTATATAATTACTTTCGACAACACTTCACAATTTACGAAAACGACGATTCAGAAAGTATTTACAACAATAAATATAGTATTTATATTTATTCTAAACTTTGAAATTTCGACAATTCTTTTATAAAAATAAATATAGTTGGTATATTTATTTCGAATAACAAACCATACGACTTCTTTTATAAAATAAATATAACTCATATGTTTATTTCGGATGTCAAACAACACGACGAACCTTTTTCTAAAATAAATAATAGTATATATTTGAAATGTTAAACGACATGCATTCGTTTTATAAAAATAAATATAGCTTATATATTTATTTTAAATATCGGACAACATGTATTCTTTTATAAAAATAGATATAGTTTATCTATTTATTTCAAACGCAACAGCACGACGATTCTTTTATAAAACAAATGTAACTTTTATATTTATTTCACACGCCGAAACGGCGTATACATATATTTTGGCAAATATATGCAAGACATAATACATGTAATACAAGTTTATCATATATTACTTTCATACGAATAGTCCTATATACACAAACGACTTCTCGAGACGACAAGCGATCGTAACGATATATTTATATATTTTGATATAAATATTTATTTATTTTTACATATCTCGAGAATCAAGTCTTTTCAAGACTTATTAGTTTTTTTCGACGATAAACGATACTTATCAAATATGACCTAATCGTTTCCATTAACTTAACAACTTACCGTTGAATCGTTCGGTTAACGATTCGGTAGAGCTCGGTGACACGTAGTTTAGTTACTGCGTTTATTTAGAAACTTATAAGATATTGCGTGTTAGGAATATTGTAGAATGCACGCTAGCGAGTCTCATCTTGGAAACGACATCGTGAAGTCGTGTTTAGCTAGCTTTGCACATGGAAACCCAGGTGAGTTCATAACCCCACCTTTTAATGTTTTCGGGGTGGAAAGACATGCACGTTTTGTAGAAACATACAAAGTTTTTGATGAACAAATATTGCATATTTTAGACAAGCACGTTTTGCAAGAACATACGAGGTTTTTGAAGGAACAAAAACTATATATTTCTAAACCATGTTACAACACGTTTTAACTAACACAAATGATTTGTGATTTTCATTGAACTCAAATGGTTTACGAATGATTCATACTAAATATTCCGGTTTTACAAAACAAATGCGTATTATCAAAATGTGAATGATTTTCATGAATAGGGATGGGATCGTCCTAGTTATAATAATGGGACTGGGTTGGTCTGCGTTTGAGGAATGGGACACCCAGTGAGTTCATGTTACTAAATGTTACAGACAATTACAAATAGTATGGTTAGCTAAGGAAAATACTGTTAGATTATGTGAATGGGTAGGCGCACTCTTAAGACCATTAATCCTCGTGTTAGGACCGAGGGACATGAGTGATAGATCTATTTGGGTGTAGCGAGCCCACACCCATGTGGACCGGGGTTTTGGCCGGGGTTTTGACCCATGAGATGACTATGTCTTACAGCCGGAGGCCCGGTACAAAATTTGCTAGGTTTGAGCCTTCCTACGCTGTTTCACACATGTTAATGTATTAGCTACACATTAATTGATCTGTTCCTTGTTGCTTTCATATCGGGGTTTTACAAATTACATACCATGTTTTATACAAATTCAAAACATAGGATTTATGCAGGCATGAAGTCAAAGTCAGGGTGGGCATTGACGGTTATACAAACTTTACAAATACAAGAGTCTACAAATACATGGTTCTACGAACATAATGCGTTACAAATACAAAGTTTCCGTATAACTTGACAAGAAAATGATTTCTAAATTCGTTTTCTCAATAATATTTCACAAACCGGTTATTCAAAAGATTTATTTCAAATCTTTTACAAACAAACTATCAACTCGCTCAACTATATGTTGATTTTTCACATGTTTCTTTCTCAGGTTACTTTTGCAAATTATGGCACAGTTGGAATAGGAGAACCATTGGAGATACGAGTACTTAGTGGGCGTTCAATTTTAGAAGTCTTAGCTTATTTTCTTCCGCTGTGCAATGAAGATACCAGTCCAGTCACGCTAAGCTCTGATATTTCGGGGTGTGACAGATTGGTATCAGAGCTATAGGTTACATGTAACACCCCGAAAAAAAAATACAAAACTTTATATTAGAATTATAAAGTATAATAAATGAGAATTTACTAACTAGGAATTTTAACCTAGTTAGTTACAAGTCTAGAAATAGCTTATAATAGGGTTAAAAGCAACTAAACTATAAGTTGAACAAAGTGGAAGGGCCAAAGTTGTAAGAATTGAAACTATATTGTTAATTTTAATAAAAATCAAAACCAAACACCCATTTGAAGGTGTCTGGTCGCACAGGAGAAGGTCAGGGGCGATCCCCACTCTTCAAAACCCTAAAACTTCACTAAACTTGCAAATTGAAGGCTCAATCCAAGTTGAAATCGAAATTAAAGCATAGATTATTGATCCTCATCACAAGAGGATTACAAAGTATGTAAAATTTGATGAAAACTCTCAACTTGAAATTCTCATGAAATTGGGAAAATCTGAAATTATGGTTGCATGTGTATGTTATGATGATTTAGGAACAACTATAGTGTCTAGGGACAAACCCTAGACAAACACAAGCTGAAATCATGTGAAATTTTAGTGGAAACTATGAACACCATTGTAGGTGATTAGTGGGTTATGTGTAAATTGATGAACACTAGGAAATTGGGTGTTGTCCTAGTGTAATTTGACAATTATGAAGTGATTTCAGAAATGTAGAAGCTAACAATCATGTAAAATGTTGATTGATGTGAAATTAGGGCTAAGTGATAAGCTAGAAACTTGTCATATAATCATGTAAAAATCTGCCCTTAAAGTGTTTGTGAAAATGCCTCAAAGAAGGCTTAAAATTGAAATTTAAAGTTTAAACGCATAATTATGATGTTTCGGTGTATTATGCGATATAAGGTTTAAAGAGAGTTCTAAACATGTCTTAAATTGAACTCTATAGGAAAGGATACCGGAACGTCGAGTGGACAAGCCGGTGGTGATTTGCGGTTGAAGGGCGTACACTAAGGTATGTAACTTGACCCGTTACATTAAGTAAATTTTGATGATTATCATATGCGTAGTTGAATTTTAGAATAAGGGTTGTTTTGAATCAAAGCAGTGATGTCGTTATATTGAATAATAGGTTAAAATTTGGTTAGAACTCGTTGGTAGTTGTCATAAAGGAGGATTCCTTAGACGAGCCAAACGGGTCGGATAATCAAATAAGGCATGGATATTGCTTCGTAACATGATTGATTGGTCTTTTGTTATCAATTGATAATTGACACATTAAAACACAAGAATTTAGTATGTTGGTTTGTTAGAATAAAGGATTCAAGAAATTGGTGTGGGCAAAACAAATAAAACAGCCAAAACATGCAAATGCAGAGGCTACCGTAAGTTACGGTACCACCGTAACTTACGGTAGAGGCCAAAGCTTTACGGTGGGATTCTTCTGGTTTACGGTGGACCAGAGTTGTAAATTGACTACCGTAACTTACGGTAGGAACCGTAAGTTACGGTAGAGCCTGAAATTTTTTTTATAAATTTTGTATAATTGTAACTATTTGAATCCACTTTGATCGTAGTTTCGATTAAGTATTATTTCTAAGTATTCTAATACAAATGTTTTATGTAAACATTTCAGTTTTTAGGTACTCAAGGATTACGGATGACGATCAAGCAAGCTTTTGAAGAACCGAACACATACTTTTGAAGCTTCCGCATAAATTAACTCGGTTTAAAAAATGTTATGATGTAAATTGTTTGCTAAACAACTTTTGGATGTTTAAATTAGTCGTAGAAAACTAATGTTTGTTACTTTAATACTTTACTTTTGGATCTTATGGTATTAAATGATCGTAGAATTTATATATATCGCATATTTACATCAAATAAAAGATGGGTGTTACAAGTTGGTAATCAGAGCTTAAGGTTGTCAACAAAGTGTTCGGTTCAAGCTTGATCGATTGTCCGGTAAGAATTAACTTATTATGTTAGTAGATTATGTCTTATGTAAGGAATGAGAAACGAATTGTTATGCATGGGAAGAGCGTGTTAACACACTCAAACCCGGAAAGTGCATTAAATGTGAACGGTTAAAGCAAGTTAGGAACTTGGCTAAACCGAAACAAACAAAGCAATGTCATGAATGAAATGTTTAACGTTTGATGTAAACATTTCAGTTTCAAGATGTCGAAAGGGAGCAATAATGATCCGGTGCCGACAAGCACCGAACAAATGAAAGAAATAATTACCGAGGAAGTAGGAAAGGCAATTGAAGGCAGTCTATCCGGGTTTATAGACAAGATTCAAAGCACGGTGTTGTCGTTCGTAGAAGAACGAGTTAAAAGGTTGGAGGGTACTGTCAACCTTATAAAAGACAAAACTGGAGAACGTAAAGGGTGCTCATATAAGGAATTCATGGCGTGTAAACCGCCAATCTATAACGGGGAAGTCGACCCGATAATTTGCCAAAGATGGTTGGGCGACATTGAAGGGGTGTTTGAAAGGACCCATTGCGACGAAAGCAATTTCGTTGCTTACGGAACGGGTCAGTTAAGAGGACAAGACAAGGATTGGTGGGATAACAAAAAGAATAAAATAGGGGCCGAAGCGGCAAGGACCATGACATGGGAAGAGTTTAAGACACCATTTCTTAAACATCATAGTCCCAAAGCGGTCATTAACAAAATCAAGGAAGAGTTCATGCAACTTAGGCATAAGGGAGAAACCATAGACAAGATCATGGCGATGTTTATGGATAAAATGAAGTTTAGTAGTGAATTGGTGACGAACGAAGAACAGAAAATATACTACTACTACAATATGTTGAGCGCTGAATATAGGGAGTTTATGACTCCTTCAAAATACGAGACCCTTACCGAAATTATAAACGTTGCTCGGGAACGGGAAATCGAGTTGAAGAAACAAGTCGAAAGAGGTGAGCGAAGGGCACATGATGTGAATCCAAGCCCTACAAAGAAAGCCCGAACTGGAGAATCGGGAAAGAAGGTGGACGCTAAAGGTGGGTCGCCAAGTTGTAAAGTGTGTGGGAAGGGACACAAGGGGGAATGTCGGTTCAAAGACAAGCCATGCCCCATATGTAATAAGACGGGGCACACGGCCTCGCTATGCCCGGGAAAAGTCTCTGTTTGCTACAAATGTTATCAACCCGGCCACAAAAAGTCCGAATGCCCGGACTTAGTTGGAAAGAGAGATGTTAAAGAATCTCCAACAGAAGCTCCTAAAGCGAAGGCTAGGTCCTTTCAACTTACTGCGGCTGAAGCGAAAACAGAGCCCGATGTGGTCTCAGGTATATTCACAATTAACTCTATTCCAGCACGTGTATTGTTTGATACGGGTGCGAATAAATCCTTCATTCCGCATGGATTTATTCGACATCCTTCATTTGTATTGACGAAATTATCTGTGCCCTTAGAAGTTGAAATAGGGGACAACAAAAGTTTTATAGTTTGTGATGTTTGTCGATGCTGCAAATTAAGCATCGACGATGAGGAATACTTGATAGACCTAATCCCGATGTCAATGGGGGAATTTCAAGTAGTCGTTGGGATGGATTGGCTATCCCAGCACCATGCAAAAGTCGTGTGTTTTCGTAAAGAGATAAAACTAACATCTCCGAGCGGGAAACACGTCACCATTTATGGCGAAAAAGGAGGTAACCCCATAGTGTGCTCAATGTTGAAAGCTCACAAGCTTATGAAGCGAGGATGCAAGGCATTCATGATATACGCAAATGAGCCCGAGAAAGAATCACGGAAGATTGAAGATGTACCGGTAGTACGAGATTATGAAGATGTGTTTCCGGAGGATTTGCCGGGGATACCGCCTGAACGGGAAGTAGAGTTCGGGATCGAATTGATTCCGGGCGCAAAACCCGTAGCTAAAGCACCAAACCGACTCGCACCGTCAGAATTACAAGAGTTGATGTCCCAAATTCAAGATCTGCTAGACAAGGGATTCATAAGGCCGAGTATGTCTCCTTGGGGCGCACCGGTACTGTTCGTGAGAAAGAAAGACGGAAGCATGCGCATGTGCATTGATTACCAGGAGTTAAACAAACTCACGGTAAAGAATCGATACCCGCTTCCGAGGATAGATGACTTATTCGACCAATTACAAGGTGCGAACTGGTTTTCAAAAATTGACCTTAGATCGGGGTACCACCAATTAAAGGTCAAGGAGGAAGATGTGCCGAAGACGGCTTTTCATACGAGATACGGACATTACGAATTCCTCGTGATGTCATTTGGGCTAACAAATGCACCCGCGGCTTTCATGGACCTAATGAACCGGGTTTGCAAGCCAATGTTGGATAAGTCGGTCATTGTGTTTATCGATGATATTTTGGTATATTCAAAAAGCGAAGCTGAACATGCACACCATTTACAAGAGGTGTTGGAGACACTTAGGCGAGAGAGGTTATATGCAAAATTCTCTAAATGTGCCTTTTGGTTACGAGAGGTACAATTTCTTGGCCACATCATAAGTGCCGACGGAGTATTGGTGGATCCGTCAAAGATCGAGGCTGTATCAAAATGGAATCCCCCAAAGAACCCTTCAGAAATTAGAAGCTTTTTGGGGCTTGCGGGATACTACAGGAGATTCATTCAAGATTTCTCCAAGATTGCGTCACCGTTAACAAAGCTAACCCGAAAGAAAGAAAAGTTCATTTGGGGTGTCGATCAAGAAAGAGCGTTTCAAACGCTAAAAGAGAAGTTAACACAAGCTCCAGTGTTGACATTGCCGGACGGAGTCGAAGACATGGTGGTTTATTCGGATGCTTCACTATCGGGGCTCGGATGCGTTTTGATGCAACGGGGCAAAGTTATAGCAAATGCCTCGAGGCAATTGAAAATACACGAGAAGAAATATCCCACGCACGATCTTGAGTTGGCTGCGGTGGTATTTGCCTTAAAAATATGGAGGCACTACCTATATGGGGTAAAGTGCACCATATTCACCGATCACAAGAGCTTAAAATACTTCTTCGATCAGAAGGAGTTAAATATGCGACAAAGGCGATGGTTAGAAACGGTGAAAGATTTCGACTGTGAAATACATTACCACCCCAGAAAGGAAAATGTGGTAGCGGATGCTCTGAGCAGAAAAGCGGACTATGTCCCAATACGAGTAAGGTCGATGCAGCTCGTGGTGACCTCGGGTATACTTGAACGTATTCGAGAGGCGCAATTAGAAGCAGTAAAATAGGAGAATTGGAAGAAGGAAAGAATAATCGGCCAGTTGAAAGATTTGACGGATGGGAATAACGGGTTGAAGACTCGATCCGGAAGGATATGGGTTCCACATACTTGTGGGGTGAAGGCGCTTCTACTTGATGAAGCTCATAAATCCCGATATTCAATTCATCCGGGTGCGACCAAGATGTACAATGATCTGAAACAGAATTATTGGTGGCCTGGAATGAAGAGGGATGTGGCGAAGTATGTGGAAAAATGCTTGACATGTCTACAAGTCAAGGCGGAACACCAAACACCATACGTCAAACTCCAACCGTTAGAAATCCCGGTTTGGAAATGGGAACATATTACAATGGACCTGTTAACCAAATTGCCTAAGACAAATCGTGGTTTCGATGCCATATGGGTAGTGGTGGATAGATTGACGAAAAGTGCTCACTTCATTCCGATTCATGAGACTTACACTTCAGAAAAGATGTCAGAAGTTTACACTAACGAGATAATAGCACGTCATGGAGTACCGGTATCCATCGTGTCTGATAGGGATACCCGGTTCACTTCAAATTTCTGGCGAGATTTTCAAGAGCAAATGGGAACCAAATTGTTCATTAGCACTGCGTACCATCCCCAAACCGATGGACAGAGTGAAAGAACAATACAAACATTGGAGGACATGCTACGGGCGTGTATAATCGACTTTGGAGGAAGTTGGGATGTTTACCTACCGTTAGTCGAGTTTTCGTATAATAACAGCTACCATGCTAGTATTAAGATGGCACCGTATGAAATGCTCTATGGTAGGAAATGCCGAACCCCGGTATGTTGGGGTGAAGTGGGTCCACGTGAACTCGCCCACCCAGATGTAGTAAGAGCCACTAATGAAAAGATTGATGTGGTTCGGGCACACTTGAAAGCGGCCCAAGATAGACAAAAGGCATATGCTGACAAAAGGAACAGGCCAATCGAATTCCAGGTTGGCGACGAAGTTATGCTGAAAGTATTGCCGTGGAAGGGAATAATACGATTCAGAAAAAGAGGAAAGTTGAGCCCAAGATTTATTGGGCCATTCAGAATCACTGAACGAGTTGGTAAAGTAGCTTATCGCCTCGAATTACCCGAGGAGTTGAGTGGGATTCATAGCACATTCCACGTGTCACATCTCCGAAAATGTTTGGCAGACGAAACTGCTCGTATCCACTACGATGATATCGAGGTGGATAACAGCCTCAACTATGCAGTAAAACCAATTGCGATTTTAGATCGTAAAGAGAAGAGTTTGAGGAACAAAGTGATTAATCAAGCCAAGGTCAAATGGGAGCATAGGAAAGGTTCGGACACTACGTGGGAGTCCGAAGAGGAGATGCGACGTCTCCACCCTACATTATTTGGTACGTACTTCGGTTTCGGGGACGAAACCCCTTTTAAGGGGGGTGGACTTGTAATACCCCGAAAAAAAATACAAAACTTTATATTAGAATTATAAAGTATAATAAATGAGAATTTACTAACTAGGAATTTTAACCTAGTTAGTTACAAGTCTAGAAATAGCTTATAATAGGGTTAAAAGCAACTAAACTATAAGTTGAACAAAGTGGAAGGGCCAAAGTTGTAAGAATTGAAACTATATTGTTAATTTTAATAAAAATCAAAACGAAACACCCATTTGAAGGTGTCTGGTCGCACAGGAGAAGGTCAGGGGCGATCCCCACTCTTCAAAACCCTAAAACTTCACTAAACTTGCAAATTGAAGGCTCAATCCAAGTTGAAATCGAAATTAAAGCATAGATTATTGATCCTCATCACAAGAGGATTACAAGGTATGTAAAATTTGATGAAAACTCTCAACTTGAAATTCTCATGAAATTGGGAAAATCTGAAATTATGGTTGCATGTGTATGTTATGATGATTTAGGAACAACTATAGTGTCTAGGGACAAACCCTAGACAAACACAAGCTGAAATCATGTGAAATTTTAGTGGAAACTATGAACACCATTGTAGGTGATTAGTGGGTTATGTGTAAATTGATTAACACTAGGAAATTGGGTGTTGTCCTAGGTGTAATTTGACAATTATGAAGTGATTTCAGAAATGTAGAAGCTAACAATCATGTAAAATGTTGATTGATGTGAAATTAGGGCTAAGTGATAAGCTAGAAACTTGTCATATAATCATGTAAAAATCTGCCCTTAAAGTGTTTGTGAAAATGCCTCAAAGAAGGCTTAAAATTGAAATTTAAAGTTTAAACGCATAATTATGATGTTTCGGTGTATTATGCGATATAAGGTTTAAAGAGAGTTCTAAACATGTCTTAAATTGAATTCTATAGGAAAGGATACCGGAACGTCGAGTGGACAAGCCGGTGGTGATTTGCGGTTGAAGGGCGTACACTAAGGTATGTAACTTGACCCGTTACATTAAGTAAATTTTGATGATTATCATATGCGTAGTTGAATTTTAGAATAAGGGTTGTTTTGAATCAAAGCAGTGATGTCGTTATATTGAATAATAGGTCAAAATTTGGTTAGAACTCGTTGGTAGTTGTCATAAAGGAGGATTCCTTAGACGAGCCAAACGGGTCGGATAATCAAATAAGGCATGGATATTGCTTCGTAACATGATTGATTGGTCTTTTGTTATCAATTGATAATTGACATATTAAAACACAAGAATTTAGTATGTTGGTTTGTTAGAATAAAGGATTCGAGAAATTGGTGTGGGCAAAACAAACAAAACAGCCAAAACATGCAAATGCAGAGGCTACCGTAAGTTACGGTACCACCGTAACTTACGGTAGAGGCCAAAGCTTTACGGTGGGATTCTTCTGGTATACGGTGGACCAGAGTTGTAAATTGACTACCATAACTTACGGTAGGAACCGTAAGTTACGGTAGAGCCTGAATTTTTTTTTTATAAATTTTGTATAATTGTAACTATTTGAATCCACTTTGATCGTAGTTTCGATTAAGTATTATTTCTAAGTATTCTAATACAAATGTTTTATGTAAACATTTCAGTTTTTAGGTACTCAAGGATTACGGATGACGATCAATCAAGCTTTTGAAGAACCGAACACATACTTTTGAAGCTTCCGCATAAATTAACTCGGTTTAAAAAATGTTATGATGTAAATTGTTTGCTAAACAACTTTTGGATGTTTAAATTAGTCGGTAGAAAACTAATGTTTGTTACTTTAATACTTTACTTTTGGATCTTATGGTATTAAATGATCGTAGAATTTATATATATCGCATATTTACATCAAATAAAAGATGGGTGTTACATTACAGCGAATAAGGTTTTCTGTAGGAATACCTAGGCTCTAACCTCAATTTTCTCTGGGACTTAGACTATTTAGACTTTGAATACATACAGAACGCCTAAGACTCGAATATGGTCTCCAACCGTTGCCGAAAACAATGAGTCAAAATTTTGTTTTTAAACATACGCAAACGTTGTGTTTTATACACGGTACACAAAACAAATACATACAGTGCACAAAACCTTGAGAGCTTAGGAAGCATGCATAGGAAACCTTTGGAAACTCATGTTGAAGTTCATTAAAGGTCATCACGTAGGAACCCCGTCTATTAACTCACGCAAACACCATTATGTTATGTCGTCTATGCTATCTTAGTTACTCGAGCAGGTAACCTACGTGGAACGAAACGCTAGTGCACGAGAATACATGGAACTCAAATTTTACGTCAACGGATGTCGGAGTACATCACATTCTACGCGGAACGAAACGCTAGTGCACAGGTATACGTGAAACTTAAGCTATACATCAACGGAGGTTGAAGTACGTCACATACGACTTTCGAGGTGAAGTCACCAAGAAGACACTATGGAGCATTTCAGCGATGATGCTAATCCTGTCAGCATGAAAACTATTGACCAAGAAGCGGCGGTTTGGCACGCGGTCCTGCAACGACACAAGTCACGTTAGGGAAAAGACACATGTCTTCGTATCCCCCTTTCTCATTACTATACCCTACAAAAAGTAACTTGGGGTGCCTTAGAGTAAATCAACACCTTTTACTAATACCCTTGCTATATAACCCAAACCAACATTTCCCAATATCAAAAGTTGTGTCTCTTTACATCACACCTTTTACTAATACCCTTGCCTTAATAAACATGTAACCCAAACCAACATGTCCCAATATACACACCCTTTTCTCTAAGTCAAACTTCAAGAATCATGTCTTTTTTAAGTCAAACAATTTAAATACGTAAAACTTCGCAACCCGTTGCAAATCATATGATATTTTGGTTCAAATCGATTTAACCATTGCAACTTTTGCTTTTAACAGTAAGTGACACCGTTTCGATTAAACCGTTTCAACTTTATACACCGAATCATTGAAAAGAAAGAAAACTTCAATGTTTGGAAACGATTAATACCACCGTTTCTACAATTAATACCCAGCCGCCACCTTATCAGTTTATATTTTAATTTACAATATTTGATTCAATGTATATACACTACTTTCTAAATTAATTAAAAACCACCCCAATTACTTCTTTGATTATTTAATTATGAACGTGGCAAATGGATATGATCAACATGTCCCAAACCAACATTTCTCAATATACACACCCCTTCAATAATATATTACTTAGGATAACTCAAAAGTTGTGTCTTTTTATATCACACCCTTAACTAATACCTTTGTCTTAATAAACACATAACCCAAACCAACATATCCCAATATACAAACCCCTTAAATATCTCCCAAACCAACATGTCTGAATATAACACCCCTTGAGTCACGTATCCCTTCGTATCCGCACTGGCAACCGTCGCATCCTTTCATATTTATACATAAGCAGCGGGACATGCAACCGTCGTCAAAACAAGTCAGCCACAAAATGATTCTACACGAATTCAACCACATATGTTGAATGATTTCAATTATTTCCGAAAAATCATCAAATTCGAAAGGTTTTCTTACGATTTATCCGTTGAATCAACCGTTTTTTATGGGAAAATTGCGATGTCTAATTCGTAAGGTTTTCATAATAATTTTTCGTTGATTCAACCGTTTTTTATTAGAAAATCACAATGTCAAATCATAACCGCTTCAACGGAAACCAAATTCCCAGATCCTGAAATCTTTCTTCACCGGAAAGTCAACCCACATCACCACCACCGTTTGGCCACTTCTGACCATAATGGAGACCCGCCAAAACCTCTACAGTCTATACGAACCATCACAGATCACTGGACGTATTAGTAGGCGCCAGACATAACCCACATAATCGGAAAAACGAAGGCATGGAAACTGACTTATCTATAATGTCAAAAATGTGGCATTAATTTGTGAACTTAAAGGGACACCGGGGCAGGGCCCAGGGGCCGACGGTGGTGGCGATGACGAATGATGAAGACAGACAATGGGAGGGAGATTGGAGACTGGGGAGATTTGGTGGAGGCGTTTTTAGACAGAAGTTTTCGTTTCTCTATTAAATTTGCCGAAGTTTATGTTGGCCAAACTTTTGATTAGTGGTTTGACGATTTATTATATTTGTTTGTTAGGTTATTTTTAAGTATTTTAATCATTTCCTTCAATTTAAATAAATAAACCTGCAATCACTTTAAATTGATCATTTAAGCACAAGACTCACACCAATTCTGTATGTATTGTGTTATAAAACTTATCTTTTGATTTTTTTGAACTTACCTTTTGATGCAAATAGCCTTTTTTTTACCACTAATCAAAAGCTACCAAATTTTTTTTTCAACCAACATGCACAACAAGTGATGTAATACTTTCTTCAAACGGTGCGTCACTTTTTTTTTTTTTTGCAATCGACTAACATGATTCGCGACTATTTAGAATGGAAGTCGCAACTCTAATCTAAACCACAGATGACATCGTCTTCAAATACCATCTTGCTTAGAGAATAAAATCAAAGAATTTTCGCTTCTATCTGACATAGTAATAATAAACATTCATAATTAACATCCCGCCGCAACGCGCGGGTAGCGTCAACTTGTTAACGACAATTATGCTATGTTCGACATTCCATGGTAATGTCACCTAACAACCGGTCATCACACGCAACCCCAGGTAAAGTCCTTAAATTTCTTTTATAGAAATTCCGACTTTTGCATCTAATGAGTAAATTTTCACATCTCTACTCCTCCTAATGGTCATTGTATCACGATCATTTGTTTCATTATGGCGAATACTCATTTGCTTCATTTCTTGAAAAATTCATATGTTACGCATGCATCGTTTGTTACGCATGTGGTTTCGTTTCGAATAAGCATTTCTCTAATTATTGATTTGTGATTCGAATGACCTGCATTATTGTAATTGTTGGCTCCTTTGCTATCAAGTCAACACAATTTTCTTGAAATTTCTTTTCTTTTCAAGTTACATACATGGTTTTTCGTTGTGACCATGCCGAAAGTTTTCTTGTCGATACATGTATTTATTGTCGGCTTGCGCCAAAACCAAGATTTAATTGTTTGAACTTGTTCATTACACATATTTATGCTCCATGGATGCTGTAGAAATAGTGAGTCATTTGTAAGGTTTTAGATTTGGACTTTAAATTTGTTCGGATACGTGTACTTCATCACTGAATTATGTGTGTATATGTAATATATGATGTTAACTTTGAAGGGTTCATTTTCGGTTAATTTTTTAGAGTTGTTTGACATGCGCCGCAACGCGGCCCGGACAAATACCTAGTTAACAAAAAAATCTGAACTCATCATATACCTACTCCACGAAACCCATCACCATCAGGTTTTTGAAAGTGTTATTTGAAGCATTTCTTGTCTCCTTTATCTACACCGTACAACAACACCACCTCCACTTAACTGTCACCACCTACGCACCGCCAAGGCAGACGACAACCTTGACGCTGCCATCGTTTGAAGACGGCGCGACGGCGGCTCTGGTGATTTCCATTTTTCAGCCGTGACTTCCAACGACCTAGGGTTTGCTTTAAGTTTAGATCCGTTTTCGATGTCGTGGATCTAGTTCAGATCTGTCATCAACATCGACTATTGTAGTAGTCTTCGTTTGTCAACCGCCGGAAAGTGCTCAGATCATACCTTGCTGAAATTAGATGTGGTAAGTAGAATTTTGAAGTAGGTTGTAATGGTTTAGATGGAGTGTTTGATGTAGTTATCTCAATTGTGACCCAATCACAACTAAAAAAATGTCTTCGAGCTCCTTATCCGACGGTGTTCTTGACGATATGGTTATCACAATTATGCAGGAGGCGATTATTTATTTGCGAGAAGAAGCCAAATCCTCTACATCGCGTGCCAGACAACAGCCTCTTGAACGGGATCGATTAGGTGCTCATGAACGTCTAGTGCAAGACTATTTTTTGTGAAAATCCGTTGTACGATGATGGTCAGTTTAAGCGTAGGTTTCGTATGAGCCGACGACTATTCTTTAAAATTTCTAATGATCTTGCGGGCGAATTCCCTTTTTTCACGCAAAGAGTAAGTGTAAGTTGCAAAGTTGGTTTCTCTGGACTACAAAAGTGTACAACAGCAATTAGGCAACTAGCGTACGGCACAGCGAGTGATGCGTGGGATGAATATTTAAGGATGTCGTCAAGAATGTGTCGTGAGTCTCTTGAAAATTTTTGTGAAGGTAATTTTTAACACTATTATTTATTATATTTATTTACATCGTTATTATTTTTTATTAACACTAGTTTATTAGGTGTTATCTCTCTGTATGGGAGACGATATTTGAGGATGCCAACCGCAGCTGACGTTCCACTTCTATACGAGGCCCATCAGCGCATACACGGGTTTCCTGGGATGTTGGGTAGTCTTGATTGCACGCACTGGGAATGGGCGGCATGTCCAACCGCTTGGAAAGGGCAACATCATCGTGTTGACCACGATGGTCCTACCCTAATATTGCAGACGCTATTTATCCCGAGTGGAGTATAAGTATGGCTACTATCTCACAAACGGTATTTATCACGAGTGGGCGACGTTGGTAAAAACTCTTTCGTGTCCAGATGACGAAAAAGATTGTATTTCAAGAAAAAAAAAAAACAAGAGTCAGCAAGAAAAGATATCGAGCGGGCTTTCGGTGTGTTAAAAAAAAGATGGTCTATCATCGCCCAGCCGTCGAGGATATTAGAAAAAGTAAAATGAGAAACATCATGTATACGTGTATCATTTTGCATAACATGATATTGGAGGACTCGGGTAGAGCGTTTTGTGGAGAAAGTTATGATGAAAGTAACCAACCGACGAACCCAATACTAACATACGCTGAGAAAGAAGCTATCCGAGCGAAGGTACGAGCCAGGAACACACACCATAACCTTCGAGCCGATCTGACCAAGCACCTATGGTTTTATCGTGAACAAGGAGGAGTCGACGAAGACGACGAGTTATAAATTATTAGTTATAAATTTTCTAGTTATATTTTTTAATGACTTTGTAGTGTTTTTATTTTTTTTTAATGAAATTATGTTTTTTTTTTTAATTTTCTAGTTATTAAAATTGCCATTTAATTTTAAAAAAAAATATTTAAGTAAATAAATAATTAGGTAATGATGATGGGGGCTCCATCCACACCCTGCAAATTAAAGGGGGGCGTGATAAAGCCCCAGGGTGACGTGGCTCCTACGTGGCGCTTAGGTGGCCTGATAAAGCCCCTAGGGGACTCCAATCATACCCTCCAGCCTAATTGTAAGAAGTGTAAGAAGGATTTATAGAGTAACAAGTGTCCAATAAGCTAAAACCTAAATCCATTACATCACCACCCAAAATCTAAACACCCACCCCCACCCAAAAACCTAAACCCCTCACCCAAAAACCTAACCCACCCCCCCCCCCCCCCCCCAAAAGAAAACCCTAAAAAAATCCTAAACACTCAGCACCACCAAAAACCTAAACCCCACCCCTCACTCGACAAAAAAATAAAATAAAAAAATAAAAAAATGGGGGGGGGGGGGGTTAGGTTTTTGGGTGGTAGTGGGTGTTTAGGTTTTTTTTTTTTTTTTTTTTTTTTTTTTGTAGTGGGTTTTTTAGAAGCCTTTGTACCCTTCTTACAACTGGAAGCCTTTGTATTTGATTCTAATCCGTGTTTTGTTTGTGTAATTTTACGTCTCTTATATTTTCCAGCTATAACATAAACTGCTTTATTAAAATAAAATAACACAATAACTTCACTTTTTAATTCGTAACTATTTTTTCAAACATTAATGGTATATGATATATAGATATTTCCATGTAAACATTATTCTATTAAAATGCTTTCAACATTCTTTTAGTGTTATATAAAGTAATGCAACGTGTATTTTGATTAAAACTAGGTTTTAATGCGCGCGCGTTGCGGCGCGTTAACCCGAATCATTCTATAAGTTTTGATACGGGTGAAATAAGCATGTTAATGCCTTTCTCACAGACTCTATCAACAAATGAAACAAATTATGATAACATTAGAATCCCATTCGAAGTAGTACAAATTAAAGCTCATTTTGACCCATTACGTTTCATACAGAAACGGATACATACATACATTTTTTTAAATACTAAAGAGTGCAGTATCTTTCAAAACTCGAACTGCTTCTGATTGATCAAACTATATATACAACCTTTGATATGAGACACAAAAAATTGGTTAAGTGAGATAAAAATTTGATCAAAATTGCTTCTGCTTACCTTTTGTTGCAGTAATTTGTGATTTCCAAAAATGCCCTTTGTTCTAAACCCGTTGGACCATTAATGGGTAAATTGCTTTCTTCCGAGCTCTTGTGCACCTTGTCTTTTGTATATGTATCCGAATGTGTGCAAGATATCTGCTCCAATAGCAGTTAGATTACAGTTGAAGAGGAAAAACATAATCAAACCTTATACAATGCCTCAGTGAACATCTGCAAATAAAAAGGATGAATACAACAACCTCTTTTTGTGAATTCACGTAAGAAGAATCCGAGGAAGGTAAGAAATTTAGTTCCTAAGAGTTTATTAATGTGCTTTAATAATAAAAATTATCAGTCGACACTTGCTAAAAAATAGACATCATTGGTTCCGCCTAATTTTACAACCCCTAGCGCCTCGTCAAAACCTTAATTGCCCACCATCGGATTTTCCAACAAACTCCTCAACTCCACTTCCTTAGGTTAAACCCTAATCCTCAAAAGCGTGGTAAACCTAACCCTAATCTCTCGCCTCAATGGCCACACCGACATCGTCTCCGACCCCACATGGTTATTCAACTCGCTACATCTACAACCCGCGCATTGACGAATGCGTCAAAACCCTGCGCGACCACATCAATTTTGTTTTCTTTCTACATCAACTTTAGCGTTTAATCAAAACGTATCATCCCTCAATCATTGAATGAGACGAAAAGGGTTGGTATGTAAGAACAGAAATCAACCACATCATTAGACCTTACTCATTGCCTGTTACATCTGTAACATTTCGACCATGACCATAGCTCCTTGAGGCCGCTAAATCGCTAATTGGCGAAAAAGTCCCAGTGGTTTCGTTCACTAAATTCTCACCTAAAGGGAACTTTATTCCCATGGAAACACTTGAGACCAAAAGCACTCTAGATAGTAGAGATCTAAAATCAGAGATCCGCTTAGGCTACTGACCATCTGTGTAAAAAAATAGAGTTATAAAGGCTGGTTCATTTCGTTGACTGCTAGAGTTATGCTTGTTTTGTGCAAAATCGATCTAGTAGTGGAGAAAAATGTAGGCAAATTTAATGCTAATCAGCTAATGCAATTGAATATGATCTTATAATCGTTTACAATTTACATACCAAAAAAGCAACCTCCTGCGAGCTGTGCGATGAGCGTTTCCAGCCAAATATTATGAGTTGTTTCTTAAGCAAATGTGTCTTCAACACCGCCAGTAACTTTCTTTCTCGGCTCAGCAATCATTTCTGTATAAGCCTGGAACGGAATATATATATATCATTACATTAGATCTAGAAACCAATTTCCCTTTAACATACTTTGTGTAATAGGTCTGGTTAGGGTTATAAACAGGCCGAGTCAGAGCTCTATAAATCATAAGTGCATCTTGTTTCAAGTGCAGATCTTGAGGTCAGCCAGTGATTGTTTTTATAGGCTTAAAGTCGCCTTGTATGCCAGATTGAAACTTATGTGTGTACCGATTCCTGTTGTAAGTTAAAACCAATTTTTCGGTATCCAAAAGAGCGGTTCCAGGATTCACATTGATTTGGTCAAAATTGATGACACCCCATCGTTTCTACCTACAATTTCCATCACTCTGGCAAATTTTACAATTTTCTACTGATTCAAAAATCTTTTTGAGCTTCTCATGTTCTAAAGAAAGCTCCCCTTGAAAATCTTTGAACCATTTTACACACAACCTAAGATTTTTTATGTACTCCATGAGTTAAAAACATTTTTTCCTGAAAACCCATAAAATGCAATTTCATCAAAACACCATGCAAGCCTTGATCGGTCTGAACAAAAAAGATTTTAAAAACTTTTTTTCGCCATATTAAGAGTTTTTTCATTCCAATCATCATTCCAATCATCAGTGATTTAAAAACTAAATCACTTATCAATAACAACCTCATTTTTGAAAAAACAGAGATACTTACTTAGGGTTATCTGAACATCATCAACTCCATATACAAATTTTAATTCCTTTTCACAGCAATCACTCGATACCTACAATCTATAGCAGATCACAAATTCAATAAAAACATTCGTTGTAAATTAATAACAACAATAAGACACACATACACATATATGTGTGCATCAACATTTGTTAATGGTTTTGAATAAACTGAATAGTAGAAAAGAAAGAATTACCCTGATTCAAGAACCTGGGAAGGTTTGACGTGATCGATGGAGATGGCATTGGAATCTATCATACATTACAACAACAACAACAATCGCAGGTCCGGCGGTGTTAATTTTCACCCAAACCCTGAGTTTCCGTTGTGGTTGGAGAAGACGGCTGAGGGCGTGGTGGTGAGAACCAACGGAGGTTGGTTGGAGGCGAATGTGTGCCACGGAGTGGGTGGCGAGGTGCGACGGCGTTTGGGGTTGAGGACGATGATGGAGGGCGGTGGTCGATGTGGTGATGGAGATGGAGATGAAGATGGAGGTTGGTTCGGGAAGCTGGTGGTCGATGCGGTGATGGAGATGGAGATGGAGGTTGGTTCAGGAAGGTGTCAATGTGGTGAAGAAAGAAGTGAAGAAGAAAGTGTGATTTGGGTATTAGGGTTTACAACTTTGATGACGCCGTTAGTGTTAAAAGACTGTTTCTCAGTTATGTGTTGAATTAATATATATATGAATATATAGTATATTAAAAATGAACTAAGAATATAATATTGATCGAGTTAAATTAAAAAGGCTAACCGCATTAAAGTTTATAAAACTTGACATGTATTTTTATTGGTTTGTAGTATGCAGCATATTTATCTTTACCTGCCCTAAAGTTGAAATTTTTATCATTCTTGTGTAATGGGAGACCTAAACTCGGATATTGTCGAATACCCAAATCCCGGCTGACGTTAAATGGATCTTCGCTGACGTCAAGATATCCCGCTCCTTGAAGCTACAAAAGAATAAACCGTTAGCCTCGTCACGGGGGACCCCGGGAGGGGGATCCGTGACCAAGCTCCGGCGTGAGAGTAAGTAAACTTGCCGGAAAACGAGAGGAGCTTCTCCCGATGAGCAGAATCACCGGAAGGTTTCCTCTTTGGTGTGAATCTAATAAATACGTGTGTGGTATTAAATGTAAGGGAATATTGGTCGGAATTAATGAGAGGAGAGTAAATGAGAGTGTAGTAAATGAGATAGTTCCGGAGATGATACCTGCCTTTGTTACCGTTCTCTGCCCCTTATATAAGTCCCAGACCTTATCGTGCATGTAAACTCTTCGTTAGGATGATCCGACGGATTTAGGAAGACCTCGAGGGGCTCAGACACGTGTCTGACCCCTAACGGTTGGATTAGCAGCGGCATTTAATATTTCAGAGGAGAAAGTACGATGCCAGCCATGATGCCCTTCTTATCAACCATAAATGAACCCCTGCATGATCTGACTTCTTGTTTCCCGCTCGTTTCTATGAAGGAGAAACCTTAATGGGCAAGTTAGGCTCTAGTTGGGCTCATGCTCTGTTGGGCCCGCCTATGGACAGCCCAAAACGGGTAAAAATGGGATTCACCATTGGCCCGTCGTCAAGTCATCTTTAGTCCCTGGTTCTGAGACCCGAGGCTCATGATCCGGGGCTGAATCATAACTGTTTCAAAAAGAAAGCTCACTTTTTTGGGCTTCAGATGCGGGCCCACTCCTGATTTACCATCATGGACTATCTCTTCAGGCCATCATTAAACTGCTCTCTGACGGCGGGAATTAATACCCTGGGGACACGTGCGTTTCTTTTTAAATTTTTGAAGCGACGAACGATGGGACGGTTACTGTGTGTCAGTTACCCCCTTTAAATACTCAATCTCTTCTCCACTTCTCTGCCCTAATCCCTCTTGTTCCTTTCCTTTTCTCCATCATAATTTCTTCGATTGACGTTTCTTTCCGACTATGAGTCGTTCCGGTCGTTCCGTTATCAAATCCGTCTTGACGGTGAAGGACTTGGAGTCCTTTGTCAAGACGTACAATATTCCTGAACAGTTTTCCCCTACTCTTCCCGGCCCCAACGAACCGGCGATTTTTACACCAGACAGAATCCCTCTTTATATTTTAGCTTTCTCCTCTTGCGGTGTCCGGTATCCTCTTTCTGCTTTCAAGGTTGCTCTGCTCCGTTATTTTGGGGTTCACTTTTCCCAGTTGCATCCTTTGGGGTTGATGAGAGTGGTGCACTTCGAGTTGTCCTGTGCAGCTGTCTCCGGTGAACCTTCCATTCCTTTGTTCTGTATGTTTTACAAACTGATTTCCGACGGAGATTGGTTTACGTTTGCCAAGAGGCAGAACAACGTATCACAACCCTGCTACACCTTCATGCCAACTTCCACTTATCCGAAGGACTGGAAAAGTAGGTTTATTTTCGTCTCCGCTGCTATGATGTCAGGATCCCCTTTGCCTAGGGACGTTGATGCCCCTATTGAAGATGTGGTTCCTACCCTGTCGGCTAATGAAACCGTTCAATGGAAGCGCATGTGTGAGAATCCTACTAGGGCTTTCACTTTTTCTGAAGGTATTTTGGCCATGGGGGGATTGAGTCCTACCCATCCTGTTCGACCCAAGGCTTTCTTTGGTAAAAAAAGGTATCTCTTTATCCTGCACTTACTTACTTTTGTTACTTGGTACCGGTATAGTCATCTTTAGTGTCTTTACTTCGCAGAGTTGACTTTGTGGAAGTTGCTCCAGGGAGACTCCAAAGATGTGAAGTTTGTGATTGATGGTGAAGTTGTTCCGGGCCTGAACCGGAGTGGGGCGGTGCAAGTTACTGAGGTGGCTGCCCAAGCAAGGGGCTCCGTCGCCGTAGAGGGAGGTGAGGACTCCTCCTCTGATGGGGAGGAGAGTTCCCCCGAGCCTGCCCCTGTTGATCCGAGTGGTGATGAAGATGTGGAAGTATGCTTAGTCCGCAAAAGGAAAGCTACCAGTCCCCAGCCAGCCCGTGTTCCCCGCGATATCCGGCAGCGACTCCGGAGTGCCAGCGGGCAGAAACCCCCTCCTTCGAAGGCTACCTCTGAACTCCCCCCCGCCGGGGTCAAGGGTTCCTTGTCTAAACATCTGAGATCCTCGAGTCTTGTGAGTGCACCTCCATCGGTGAGTCCTTTTTTTTGCTCTGTCTAACTTTTGTCCTTATTTCTGATGCTCCTTTTGGTGCAGGGGAGTTTTTGCGATCCCATAGAGGTTCCCACGGGTCCCTCTTCTTCCCGTGTACGGGACAAGACCCCCGAAGTAGGCCTGGCTCACTTCACCTCTGCTTTCGAGCTCTCTCCTCTTCATGCCACGGGGACCAGTAAGCCCTCTGAACCCGAGGGTCCTGCCCATCGGTCCCCTCTGGCTCCTCTATTCGCTGATGCCCTCCCCTTTATTTATGCTCCTAATTGGAAAGTTACCCATTCCTCGGTGATAGGGACTCCCGAGGCTGCTAGGGACTTTCTAAGTCATGTTGTTCCTCCCTCACATAAATTCGTAAATTCTGCTTTGAGGGACGATCTTTTCGAGGATCAATATGGCATGTCTCTTTGTGAAAGTTTCTTCAGGGGTGCTGGGATGCTGCAGAGGATTGATGACCTGAGGAGGACGAATGAAGGACTCAAAGCTGAGCTTAAGGCTTCCCAATCTGTTGCTGCTGGTCTTAGGTGCCAGGTAGTTGAAGCTGAGAGGAAGCTACAGGATGAGAAGGTATATAGTCCTTCCTTCCTCCCCCCCTTTTTTTATAGACTGACCTTTTGTTCAGAGGGCTGGAGCTGTGCTGGGGAAGAAGGAACGAGCTTGGGAGCAGGAGATGGCGGTGCTGATGGGGGAGAAAGAAGAGTTGGCTGCCGAGTTGAAGTATTTGAAGGAAATTGGCTCCGTTTCACAGGAGCAACTTAACACCATGTATGCGGATTATGGGATAACCTCTGACGATAATCAGCGATTGGCAAGGGAGAAGCATTGGTTAATTACTGAAGGCTTTGGAGCCTTCCTTGCTGCTGTTGCTCAGTCAGAGGATTTCAAGAGCGGCCTGGAGGAGGTGTACAGGGCATACAGGGATGTTGGCTACCAGTCAGGATTGAAGGATGGCTATGCCTACTCCGCTCAGGGCATGGGGAGAAAGGAGACTCCTCTTTACAATTCCAAGGCAAAGAAGAGGTTGTCCAAGCTGAATGAGGAGTTCGGGCGTAAAACCCCGGCCATCCTTGAGAAAATCCTGGAGCATCCCCTGATATCTATTGATGAATTAAAAGCCCTTTTTTCCTCTGTCGGCCCCTCGTCTCCACCATCTTTATCCGGGGGTGATCCCCAGTGAATTTCAGACATTTAACATCTTTCGATATGGTTGTAATATGGATAACTTACCTGCTCTAGGACACTTTTGAACTTTGTTTGGTTGCTTGGGAGGAGGTCCTTTGTGTCGGGGGCCTCCTTAGTATCTAATCATGTAGTTTATGACTGTGTATTGCTTCCTTGTTTTTTTTTTTGTCTGTTTCTTGTTGTGGCTGTTTGTTTTGCAGGGGCTTTTACCGAAGGTCAGCTCGGTGCTTCCCTGGAGACCTTTAGACTGTCTTAGCGAGGAGCTATACCTTTGTCTCGTTTTGCTATATTTGTCATTTCGTGTGTTGTTTACTCTTGCCAAGGGTTACCGAGGCCTTTCTTTGTGTATGTACTTTATTGTAAATAAAGGAAACTTCCGTTTGTGGTTTTGTTTACAAAAGTATGTTGTATTTTTTGTTTGTTCGTTAAACTATGATTGTCTGTTCGAGGCCAATCGATGGTCAAGTTTATAATGTGGTATTATGTTTTTGACTTGTCTTGCCCGTTTTCTTTTGGGTTAGCAAGACCCTTATTTGCCCCACGGCCGGGCTTTTGGCATGTTTGAGATGCCTTATACACGTGTGTTTACCTGTTAATTAGGTTTAATGGTTTTCCTGGGCACATCTGCCCAGGTGTAATACCCATTGTTTTGTCAAAAGAGGACATGTTGACCGTCCGTTTTCCATTTACTTTCTAGGGATTTGTACTTCCCGTCATAAATTGTTACAAAAGATCTGTCTTTGGGGGAACCCCAGATTAATAGTTAACTACTACAAAAGTGGCTCTTGGCCATTTTCCTTGGGGCTGGACCCCTTACACATAATATTTCCTAAGCTGCATGAGATTCCAGGTCCTGGGGACCTCCTTACCTTCGAGTGTTTCCAATTTGCAAGTTCCTTTGCCGTTTGCCCATATGACTCGGTAGGGCCCCTCCCAGTTGGGGCCTAGCTTCCCGGTGCTTTCCTGCAGGCTGGCTTCATTTGCTCTTAGGACTAGGTCTCCGGGGACGAGGTTGAGCTTTTTCATCCTGGCGTTGTAATAACTTTCCAGTTGTCTCTTATACCTGGCCTCCCTGACTGCCGCTATTTCTCTTCTTTCTTCCAAGAGGTTCAAGTTCGTCCGGAGGTCTTGCTCATTTTCCTCCTCCCGGAGCCTCATTCGGGTCGTTGGGGATCCTATCTCAGCTGGGATAACAGCTTCTGTCCCGTAGGTTAGGCTGAAAGGAGTCTCCCCATTACAACCTTTAGGAGTTGTTCTGTATGCCCATAAAACGAATGGTAATTCTTCCAGCCATCCTTTTTGCTTCCTCCCAAGTCTTTCCTTCATTCCCTTGATTACTCTTTGGTTAGCTCTCTCTACCAATCCATTACTTTGGGCGTGGGTGATGGAAGTGAACACTTGTTGAATGTGCATCTGTTCGCACCATGGCTTAAAAGGTCTTCCAGCAAATTGGACGCCATTATCGCTTACCAGCTCCTTTGGGACCCCATACCTGCAGATGATGTTGTCTAACACGAATCGCCGCATCTGTTCTCCAGTGATTTTGGCCAGGGGCTTCGCTTCGATCCATTTGGTGAAATAATCAATAGCCACCACTACATATTTGACCCCTCCCGGGCCCTCCGGGAATGGCCCAATTATGTCGATAGCCCATTTTTTGGAATGGCCAAGATGTTGAGACCGGTATCATGGGGTGTTTGTGTCGGTGAGTCATTGGTGCATGTACCTGGCAGTTATCACATTTCTTGATTTCCTCGGATGCTGTCTCGTACATTCGTGGCCAGTAGAACCCTGCGTTCATTGCCTTCGTCACTATCGTCCTTGGTCCCGAATGCATTCCGCAAATCCCCTCATGCATCTCCCTGACCACATATTCAGCTTCTTCCATATCGACACACTTCAGGGATGGACCCAGATATGATCTTCGATATAACTCCCCATCAATCAGCTCGTATTGCAGGGCTTTGACCCTTATCTTTCTGGCTGTCCATTCCCCCTCGGGTAAAACTCCATCCCTGAGGAACTTGATAATCGGTGTCATCCATGTTTCCTGAGTACTCTCAACTGTAGATACCTCCTTCGTGTTAAGGGAAGGAGATGTCAGGACCTCCACCTTAACTTCTTTTGCGAGGTGGTCAAATGCCGCCGAGGCCAATTTACTGAGAGCATCAGATTTTCTGTTTCTTCCTCGGGGGATGTACTCCAGTCTGAAGGTTTTAAATGCCTTGGTCATTTCTTTCACTTTCGCCACATACCGGGCCATGATGATGTCTTTGGCTTCATACTCTCCTTGGTACTGTTTTACTAGTTGTGAATCGGTGCTAGCTTCTACGTGCCTCGCTTTCATTTTTTGTGCCAGTCTCATTCCCGCCAGGAGGGCCTCATACTCGGCAGTGTTGTTGGTGTTTTCGAAGTCCAGCCTCACTGCGTAGGTCAGCTCAATCCCCTCGGGACTTATCAGTGTGATGCCTGCCCCGCTCCCTTCTTCACTAGAGGGCCCGTCGGTGAGTAGTTTCCACACAGCCTTGTCCTCCTTTTCTTTTTCTTCTTTCTCCAAGGCTTCCCATTTTAAAAGCTCATTCTCTTCATCCTCGGGTACCTCTGCTAAAAAGTCGGCCAGTATCTGCCCCTTCATGGCCATCCTGGGCTTAAACTCCAGAGAGTGTTCCCCTAGCTCCACAGCCCACTTAGCCAACCGTCCCGACAGCTCCGGTCTCCTGAGTACCTTTTGAAGGGGTTGGTCAGTCATCAGGGTAATCTTGTGCCCTTGGAAGTTCCTCCTGAGACTTCGAGATGCGAAGACTAGGGCCAATGCTAGTTTCTCTAGAGGCATGTAGCGTTCTTCGGGACCTTTAAGTGTTCTGCGGATGAAATATATGGGGATCTGTTTCCCTTCCCGTTCTACCATCATGACTGCACTTATGGTCGTTTTTGAGGCGGACATGTATAGGAGCAACGGCTCCCCGGGTACTGGGGTGGCCAACGTTGGGAGCTTGCAGATGTAAGCTTTCATTTCTTGGAAGGCAGCCTCAGCCTCTGTGGTCCATTTAAACTTGTTTGTCTGGAGGCAGTCTTTCAACACTTTCATGAAGGGAAGGGTTCTGTCGGCTACCTTTGATAAGAAACGGTTCAACGCTATTAGTCTCCCGTTTAGCTGCTGAATGTCCTTCAGTGACCTGGGAGATCGCATCTCGGCCACAACTTGGGTTTTCTCAGGGTTTGCTTTGATTCCTCCTTTAGTGACCACTACTCCCAGGAAACTCCCCTCCTCTACTCCGAAACAGCACTTCCCAGGGTTTAACTTCATGTTCACATCTTGCATAGTGTTAAGAGTCTCGGCTATATCGTCTATCATAGCCATCTCCGTCAAACTTTTGATAACAATGTCGTCAACATATACCTCCAAATTCTTTCCTCGTTGCTCCCTGAAGAGGGTGTTCATGAACCTTTGGTATGTGGCTCCAGCATTTTTAAGACCGAAGGGCATTTTGGTATAACAAAATGTCCCTTCGTCTGTGATGAAGGCAGTTTTTTCTTCGTCCTCTATTGACATTTGGATTTGATGGTATCCTTTGTAGGCATCCAAGAAGCATTTCAGGGGGTACTGAGATAGAGAATCTACCTGGACGTCTATTTCCGGGAGGGGTAACAGTCCTTAGGACATGCTTTGTTCAGATCTTGGAAGTCTATGCACATTCTCCACCCCCGTCTTTCTTTTGAACCATAACCGGATTGGCGATCCAAGACGGATACTTCACCTCCCTAACTATCCCTGCCCTGAGCAGTTTTCTGGTTTCCTCACAGGCAACCCGTCTCTTGTTGGGTCCCATGCTTCGATTTTTCTGTTTCACTGGTTTTGCCCATGTGTAAGTGTTTAGCCGGTGCTCGGTCAGGCTCCTGGGGACTCCTGTCATGTCCCCATGTTGAAATGCAAACACATCTATGTTGTGGAGAAGTAACTCCTTCAGGGTACTCTTGCATTTGTCACTTAGGTGGCTTCCCACTTTGACCGTTTGTTCTGGGAACCTGTCGTTAAGGACCCATTCTTCTACTCCCTTTTTCTGGGGTTTCTCAGGTGCCTCCTCTTTGGATACGGAAGAGATTACCTCATAAGCAGATTTAACCCATGCTAGACCCTTCGGTGTCTGAAATACCAAAGCTCCGTGTGGGGTGGATGCCTGTGCCTGTAAGTCTCAAATCCCAGGTCTTCCTAAGATCGCGTTGTACTTTGAGGGTGCCCGGACCACTGTGAAGGTCAGATTTATCGTTCGGACCCGATCCCCTACCCCAACTGTGAATGGGAGCCTGATCTTTCCCAACGGGTGTGATATGCTGTTATTGAATCCCACCAAGGGGATGGAATCTTCTTCTAACCGATCTCTTACATCTCTGTCGAATCTAAGGAAACAATGCTCGTATATCACCTTGACACCGGACCCTCCGTCCACATGTATCCGAGACACCTTATGGCCAGCTATTATGGCCGAGATGTTTAGGGGCAGTCGTTGCACTTCGCTTTCTTCCAGGTATGGCATAAGGATGGGAGCTTTCATGCAGTTCGGGGAGCCTAGGATCCTGGCTTTTACACTGCGGGTGGTATCGAATTCATTCCTCCTTCTAATCATATCAACATCTGCCCTCCCAGGCTCCCTTACATCTCTTCCCTTGCGGTCCCCTCCCCCTTCTTTAATTTCCTTAACCAAGTGGGCCAGCCTTCCCGTCTTTACTGCAGTCTCTATTTCTCTTTTTAAATACATGCAGTCATCGGTTTTATGCCCGAAACCTTTGTGGAATTCACAGTATTCGTTTGGTTGTGCTTTTGGCCCGGGCTTTATGGGCGGTGGCCTCGGGAAGGAGTTCTTTACCCTCTCAGTGGCCAGTATCTCACTTGGGGTTTTGGTGAGAGGGGTGAAATGATCAGAATAAGGAGGGGGACCCCTCCCCCGAGGTCTGTATGGGGAGTAAGAGGGCCTTGCTCTGTCATGCAGCATTCTATCAAAAGTAGGTTTTCTAGAGTAGGGTGTACCTTTGTCAAGGGGCTTTGCAACTGGGGCGATCCTCCGGGGTGTGACGTCCGTTTCCTTGGCTTTGCTGACCGTATCCTTCCCTCTGACAAAGGCTCTGACCCTGTCCATAAGGTTGTCAAATGAGTGGGGGAACTCCTCCCCCAGTTTCTCACACAGCTAGGCATGTTTTAGCCCGTTTATGAAACTGCTAATCTTCATGACCTCCGGGACATCTTTGATGTTCATGCTCTCCTTGACGAACCTCTCCATGTACTGATCTATCCGCTCATTGTCCCTTTGTCTTATGTGGAGGATCTCGTTTGGATTCTTTACCACCTTTCTCTGTTGACCAAAGTTCCTGAGGAACTTCTCGCTTAACTCTTCATAACCATCGATTCCCCCCGGAGGGAGGCTGTCAAACCAGAGCCGGGCTCCCTCCGTTAAGGTTTGCACAAACATGTGGCACCAGACCGGCATGGGCCACCGTCCCAGTTGCCCTGCCCCCTGAAAGCATGGAGATGATCTTCAGGATCTCTTGTCCCATCATATCGGTCAAAGTTTGGAGGTAGCTTTGTCTTAGGGGCATTGGTGCTTCTGCTATCCTCCGGGTAAATTTAGAGACTTCAGCTAAGTCCCGTGGGAGGTAGGGTTGATCCAGGCCGTCGTTGCTTGGTTTTTCCTTTTCCTTTTCTTTTCCTTTCGGTTTCTTTCCCGTAATGAGATCCTCCCTCTCTTCCGAGGACATCTGTCTAAGGGTTGTCAGGAATGTTTCCAGTGGGTCACTTCCACTGCCCTTGTTCTGGGGGTCTGCCTTCTCTTGATTAGAGGGTGTATCGAACGACAACTTAGCCCTGATACTGTCGAGTTTCTCTTGTCTTTCTAAGTCCTTCAGACACTTTCTCAGTTTCTCTCTGTGCATGGCCACAAAATCCGGTGTGATGGTCTCCTCTTTTTCCAACAATTCCGTCTGATTCTCATTCTCTTCCTCATGGGTTATATCCTCCACCGTAACTTTGTCATGATCATTCTGCACCGTTTGAATGACCTGTGAACCGGGTGTGGTGTCCATGCTGCTTTTCCTAAGACGGGTTATCTATGACGTCGGAGTTAAGTGTGGAGACACCGGTTGAGCTGATGTCCCACGGATGGCGCCAATGTCGAATACCCAAATCCCGGCTGACGTTAAATGGATCTTCGCTGACGTCAAGATATCCCGCTCCTTGAAGCTACAAAAGAATAAACCGTTAGCCTCGTCACGGGGGACCCCGGGAGGGGGATCCGTGACCAAGCTCCGGCGTGAGAGTAAGTAAACTTGCCGGAAAACGAGAGGAGCTTCTCCCGATGAGCAGAATCACCGGAAGGTTTCCTCTTTGGTGTGAATCTAATAAATACGTGTGTGGTATTAAATGTAAGGGAATATTGGTCGGAATTAATGAGAGGAGAGTAAATGAGAGTGTAGTAAATGAGATAGTTCCGGAGATGATACCTGCCTTTGTTACCGTTCTCTGCCCCTTATATAAGTCCCATACCTTATCGTGCATGTAAACTCTTCGTTAGGATGATCCGACGGATTTAGGAAGACCTCGAGGGGCTCAGACACGTGTCTGACCCCTAACGGTTGGATTAGCAGCGGCATTTAATATTTCAGAGGAGAAAGTACGATGCCAGCCATGATGCCCTTCTTATCAACCATAAATGAACCCCTGCATGATCTGACTTCTTGTTTCCTGCTCGTTTCTATGAAGGAGAAACCTTAATGGGCAAGTTAGGCTCTAGCTGGGCTCATGCTCTGTTGGGCCCGCCTATGGACAGCCCAAAATGGGTAAAAATGAGATTCACCATTGGCCCGTCGTCAGATATTACTCACATGACACATGATTTGAACACCCATATTGTAATTATGAGTGTAGACCTTACTCGGATGTAACTTACATGACAAATGATTTGAACCATGATTAGAGATGGCAATCAAACCCGAACCTGATGGGTAAACCCGAAACCCGACACGTTTGGGAATCGTTTTTATTTTTTTCTTGGGTTCGGGACGGGTTTGGGATCTGGTGATATACCCGTTTACCCAATCCGATTACCCGATAACGTGTACCCGTTTAACCAATTGTATACCCGATATAATTTGTTTTATATTTTTAAATATGTATATATAATGATACATTCATTTTATATATATATATAGGTATTTTATTCCATATACATTGTAGTTATTTGATATATTTTTATAGTAATAATACTAAATGTAACTGATTAGCGATGGGTTTTGGGTCAGGTACACCCACTGAGTAATTTTTTTAAAATTAACGGGTTTATACGAAACCCGCGGGTATACCCGATATCCAATGGGTATTTACCCGCTAGAAACCCTACGGGTTTCCAGACGGATTTGGGACAACTTACATAACCGGGTTTGGGTTTGGGATTACCAAACACAACCCATTGACATCCCTGATGTGATGAACTTGACCCCTGTTGTAATTATGAGTATCTAGATTTTAATAATTCAAAAGCAAAATGTCATAAATATAAAACTACTGCTTATAATAATATTATCTATACTTTAATTTTTTATTCAACTTAAAATAAATAAAAAAATGAAAAAAAAAACATCATTAATTTGTTCAAGTCAACGGTACCTAAAGACTGACAAGGAACCGTAGCCCGTAGCTACTAAGAGCATTCACATCATTAATTCTGTATGTGAAGTTTTTATAATATAAAGAGTATAAGAAGCGGTTTTGAGTGAAAAAAAAGATAAAATGTTACTGTTCATCTGTAAAATTGGAGGACACTGTTCATCTCCTGTGATTTTTTAATATATTTTAAAGGTGGTTGTGAGTAAAGGAGAGAGAAAAGGTAATGGTAAAGGTATAAAAAAATATTATTTAATTGAAAAGGAGAGAGAAAATGTAGTGTTTTTAGTGTAATTTAGTGTGAAAATATGGTGAAATAGATGTGAATGCTCTAATCTAAATCGGGCTTTGTAGTTTTGAAAGCCCAAATATGGTTACTGTACAATCCGAGGTATGGCGGACCAAATTAACACATTAAAATTCATATTGAAATCCTGAAATCCATTATAACCCAATTGGGCCTAGTGGATAACTGGGCTTGGGTAATAACTTACGTCTGCTTAGAGGTGCAAAAAAAAAAAAAAAAAAAAAAAAAAACGGTTCCATAACCGCCTGATGGAACCGACACGGGACCAGTTCCGGTTCCTACCCGATAGGAGGAACCAGTCCATACCCATATATAGCCTAACCGAATCCTAATCGGTTCCTACAAGGATACTAACATTAAAAGCGTTGGAATCGATTTTAGATCGCTGGAAACGGCTATATAACTGTTGAAATCAATTTCAGAGCGTTAGAAATCGATTTTAGCCTAAAACTCAACTATAAATAGTAGTGGGTTGTATTGGTTGATTACCCAACTCAAACACGTTTAAACGCATTAAAAAACGCAAAAACTATGCTTGTTTCACTCTCTTTTCCCATTTTCAACATTCGACGCATTCTTCTACAGTTTCTTGTTATCTTATTCACACGAAATGGCTAATTGATTACAATCATCCGTTGGAGTCGATTCTACATCCACCCCATTCGTTGTTGGGGTTCTTCCACATAATCGAACCAAGGATACTTGGTGTAATTGGGATTTGGTGGAGATGAGTGACAGGACTATGAAGGTCCGTTGCAAGTTTTATAGCACTATTAAAAAGTTAGTCAAACTCAACTTTGAAAAAAAAAACATATTAATAATAAATATTGCAAGGCATTGAAAGATATATCGGAAGGTGATCAACCACTGATGGCAACATATTCAGGTACTCGGCGGAAACAGTGCATGATAGGATGGCAAGAGTGGTGATTCAAGACTCTTTGCTTTGCAACCACTTCGACAACCCGCAAATAACATCCATGATTCGAGATACGCTTTAACCACGCTACACTTATGTAAATCATAACAAACTTAGGCGTCATTGTTTAAAATTATTGAATAAAGCAAAAAAAAAAAAGATTTAATTGTAGTTTTTGAACATTTAGAAATCGGTGTGAATTTAACTAGTGATGTTTGGTTGGCTCCACGTGATTTACCAGAATCGTACATTTGTGTTACCGCACATTGATAGATCCCCATTCGCAGCTAATGATAAAACTTACAATTGCGTTTGATGGTTTTCTTTCTCCATATAACACAAATAACTTATTGAAAATTATAGATAATACAATACAAACATATGGTTTACAAAATAAAATATTTTCAAAATCATTCAATAATGCCTTAAAAAATACCGACCATTGAAAAATTAAAATTAAAATATAGAACGACTTGCGAAAACATTTTTTTTCCATACTTATTGTGTTGCACATATTATTAAATTTAGTAGAGCAAACCGGGCTAAAAAATAAATATGTTAGTCACTTTATAAAATCTTTTAGATTAGTGTTACATGATGTTTTAATTGTGGAAAGGAAAGATATCATGATTACATAGCCCGTTGTGCCAATATTAGTGTCAAACACAAAGGTCCTTATTGAGACGTACCGACTCATTGGAATTCAACTTGTCTCATGCTTGAAAGTGCTTTGTCCCAAATGGATCCTTTAGAAAGTTTTCATAATAGCTTAAGTGATACATATGACCTGAACTCGTTCGACCGCATGTATTGGCGTATTGTTGAAAACGTCACTCAATTTCTTGGTGTTTTCAAAACGGCAAAAACAAAGTCATCCGGGGTTTACCATCCCACGTGTTGTAAAGTTCTTATGAAGTATTTTTAGATTTTAAAAATGTTATAACTAAATTTTAAAAATTCTGAAACCATAAATAATTTGTTTGGCTTAGTGATAAAACCAAAGAAAGAAAACTTTGAATTTTTTTTTTGGAACTACCCCGGTTTTTACTTGTGCCTTCACTTTAAACCCAATACTAAATGTTTCGGGAGTTGAAACGTCTTATTAACAAAATTTTTGACAATCTAAATATGTATGAGAGGGACCAAGTTTGAAAGCAAAAACTAAAGAAAATTCAACAAAGCTTTAAACAATATGTTTGATTTTCATTTAAACAAATATGGCCCGACAACATAAATGAATGTGTCTCAAGAATCGAGCTCAAGTTCTACCTTACGCTCGATATGGGACCCGGTTATGACTATGATGAATATTGTTTGGGATGAGTCAAATAAACGACAAAGGGGTGATGCCCCAACAAGTTAACACAGTAGGTATAGTCATGCAAATTATGTATCGACTATGTCTACCACAGTTTATAACAACTTTGATCTTTTGGCGTAGTGGAAAGAAAAGGCTAAAGAATATCCGATTCTATCCACCATGGCCCATGATTTACTAAGTGTCCAAGCTTCTATGATAGCAGGGTGTCGTCGATACAAAGAATAAGCGAATCCATAGAGATGTGCTTTTGCATAAAAGATCATTTAGATGTGGTTGATCGTATACAAGACAAGACAAACCTCGAAGATGAAATAGTGCTTGAAGCAAGAGTACTTGAGGAAGAAGTGGAAAATGGACTATCTTCGGGCGTATCCGATGAAGAAGTCGCCGAAGATGCTTCGGCTCGTAATAAATAAAGATGTAATGAGATAAATCTTTTTTATGTTTATTGTTATGTATTTTTTCTACATTATGAATCAATAAATAAAGATTTTTTTAACTTTTTTATTAATGTTATGCTTGTTTTTTATATATAAAATATAGAAACTTATATAATTTGGGTTAAACGCTTAAAAGCATGTTTTTAAGCAAGAACCGGTTATACCTGGTTTTTGGTTAGGAACCAGTCTCAACCCTACCTTACCCTAACCAGGTATAATAGGTATGAGTTTAAAATCTTCAACCTGATTCCGGTTTCTACCCAGTTCTTAAAAAAACTCGAGTTCGTTAATACCCGATTGGGCCTTACCCAGTTCCCACCTGGTACCGGGTAAGGCCCAATACCCATTTTGTGCACCTCAACGTCTATATATATCCTTTACGATTTCAACTTTTATCTTATTTTATGCTTTTGTGTTATTGTTAGTTCTACCTTCATTCTTGATATGTTTACTTTGTTACTTGCACACTTGTAACCTATTGTATATATTATTTTCACCATAAACCTTAACTAGAAAAATAGATTAAGATCTCGGGTGAAGTTCGCTTGTAGGCAAAAGAACTAGATGAGTTGGAAGGGTCCGGTTATTCTTTGGTCGTCAAAGGTTTTCTAATAGAATGGGTACCTAACATGTTGTGTACTTGAGGCTCATAGAATAGTTGAATTGAATGTATAAAAATAAGGATAACCTTATGGTTTCGCTACATGTTTCGTTAATGTTGAGAAAAGGGTGTTTTTAGTTGAAACCAACCGCACCATCCAACAAGCCGATCAATTTGGGTGGTTTGAAAATTAGTTGGCTTTGGAGGTTGAAGAAACACCAAACTAATCTGGTGATTAGTTCGTGGTATGTGCCTCAACAAATAAGGTTAATCTCCTTAGTCTTCTCCAAGCTGTGATGATGAGCTTCCTGCAAAACACTAAACACCCCGTTAAGCTCGTTAAGAGGAGGGGAATATGGGGGTTCTCCTCTTAACCGCTCTCCGGCGTGAGAATAGGTATGAGTTTTGAGGAAATAAGTGTGTGATTAATAGTGAGAGAGCAAGGAACAGAATGGTTAAACCTGTAGATGAAGGCTCCTATTTATAGCTGTAGCAGGGAGGAAGGAGATAGGCTAATGGGCCTTGGGCCTGGAGTCGACAACAAGGAATATCCGTCTTGTCCTCTCTGCAACAACCGTTAGTGCTTCTGGGTGAGGGTGGAGTTGGAGCACGTTGAATGGATTCACGTGTCCTGATCGTTGTCCTTGTTGTCTCTCTGTCATCAGCGGTTGAGTGGAGATTGTGGAGCAGATGTCGACGCACGCTGATTGGTGCCACGTATACGTCCTTGTGTACCTTCCTGTCTCATGTACGATTGTTAATCGTGGAGCACGATCGGATACAGCCTGTTGGACGCTCATTGGTCTACTGCTCTGCCACTCATACCTATGGTACTTGTCCTAAGATGAACTGTACTTCTGTCCTCCGCGCGGCCTCTGGGGAAAATCCATGTAGCCGGCGCAAGGTCCAGGAAGCTTGGGCTTTTGTCTAGGAAGCTAAGTGTGAAGTCGTGTCTTGTCTTTGCTTAGACCTCGCGCACAACCTAGGTGTTACCTGATTGGTCAGCGCGAGGTTGGGAAAGTTACCAGATTAGTATAGTAGGAGTATGGTCCCGCGCGCGACCTGATTGGTTGGCGCAGGTTTTTGGGACCATACCCCTTTAAGTCCCCCAGTCTAGTGCTGCTTCCATGCACGAGGCAAGTGGTTGGAGCTCTGGACTAGAAAAAAGAAGAAGTTAAGCTTGGTCTTGCTTGGGTCTCTTGTAGGCATCTTCTAAGCCCTAGGAGCCAGCGCATGTAATGTGTTACAATTACTACGGCGCGACTGCTAGGGTTGCTGTTGAAGAGTTATGCTACCCTGCGATTGAAGAAATCTTATGGTGATTGTCTTCTATGGCAGAGAAGGTGGCGTGCGTGTGTAAGAAGACTAGAGCACACGGCGCGACTCTCTTATCTTGTTGCTGAAGTAACATGAATTTGCACGGGAAATTTCTTGAAATTTGAAATCTGACAAGTTGGTGCGGTTCGTCGCTGATGGTGATGGTTAAGTTGACTGCTGTCACTATGTCAGCCATGCTTTTTCGTCTTATGTCAGGTGAGAGAGGTCCACGCGCGCGTGGTAACTGTGACTCCGTAATTTCTCGCCATACGTGTCGACTTCTGGTTGGATACACGCGCGGCGTGTCTGGCACGGTTACCCATCGCATTAAATGCGATGAGTATAAATAGTTGGAGATGAAGAGATAACGATCACTATTTCTTTGAATTCTCTCCTTTTCTCTCTGATCCTCTCTTGAGAATATTCAAATCTTCAAGGAGTTTTTCAGATCTTCAAGATTTTTCTCAGAATTTCTTTAATCATCAAGTTCTTTAAAGTCTATGAGTATTTCACCCTCTTATAACACGATGTCTACGGAGGATGTAACTGTGATTGAAAAAACCTGTAACGCCCTGCTTCTTCGTACTTTCCATATTTAGAAGGTCTTGCTTGTACTTCTATTTTTGGAAGTCTTGTGTTCTTGTAATCGTCCTTTCTTTGTAATCGTTGTAAAATCCGAGACTTGGATCATAAATAAAACTTGTATTTTGTTAAATTCATGTTGTACATACTTTATACACGCTCATACATTCAATTTTGTGAAACAATTGATGCTTATTCGTAATTCTTGGAAACTATGTGCTAAACTTGCAAATACGTGAAACTTATGCATAAAACGTGTTTTGATCGTAAACAATACTTAAATGCGACATTCATACACTTAATTGTACTTGGATTATGTTCATCATACTTGATTTATCCTTAAACTATGCCTATATGTCATAAATAACCCTTAAAACACCTAAAAACCTTAAATATGAAATTTTAGGGGCCAAATTGTAATTAACTGAAACTTGAGCCTCCCCCCTGTTTCTGGCCGCGAAGCCCACCCCCAGAACCTTCGCTGGCCGTGAACAAACCCCCAGATCAGTTCCCTCATTTCAGCTCGCGAATTTGAGCGGGATTTTGGTTTATTTTAAGTTTAAACGAGTTTTGGACATTAAATACTCAACTAACACAACCCTAATCCCTTCCCTATATAAACCCAAGCTTCCCCAAGCCATTTTCACTTTACAAACTCCCTCACAACCCTCTCTAATCAGTCCTAAAGCTGCTGCAAACACAAGTTCGGACAAAAGCATCCTACTTCACAAAAGTGAGCATAACTCACTCGTTTCTTATCCGTTTTACCTCATTCTTTTTCCTATGTGCTTGGATTGACCTTAGCTTCGATTCCATGGGTTTTTTACAGTAAATTAGTTCCTAGAACGTTGCCAAAAAGGCTCCAAAGTTCACTGGTTGTTTCTGTTTTGATTAAACCTTTACTAAAACTTGTTCAACTTGAGTCTAACTCATCTCAAACCTATGTCCTTATGCTTATAACCACTTCTATGGTTAGTTAGGCTTAAAAATAAGGTTGAGACATTCAAAATCATAGGTTAAACCTCACATACATTCTGTTTTGTTTAGGGTTTTTAACCCACAGGCCACAAGTGATGTTCAAGCTCCAAGTTTAATGTATGTGTGATTGAGGATTAACTTGGGTTGTCCTACATAAAATCCACACATTGCTTGATGATTTCTTATAGATTAGTGTTTAGTATTCTTGTATTTCTTGTAGTTCATGACCCTCCTTGTATGTTCTTACATCAAGTGTAGTGGTGAACACTTAGAGGTGCCTAAATGGAAGACATTTCTTCCTACCTCCTACATGATTTCCATGAAACTTAGAGGTACCTAAATGAAGATTTAATCTTCTACCTCATGCTTGACTATTGGACATACTATTATATAACCTAAATAATACTTATACTATTCAACATTCGAACCTTTGATGATGAACTTGTGTTCATTCGTCAAAGTACTAGACTAATATCATCTAAGACCTAAACCTTGTTATGATTCTAATAGGTGTCCTACTCATGAAAACATTATACCCTTTGAGGTTTCATAGTGTCAAACAAGTGTTATGTGTTAAAAGATGGTTATTTTCTATTTTTGTGTTTTAAAACTCCGAATCTTCATTCCACCGTATTATTCCCAACACTCATACACTTTGCTTCTTCGCGTAGAAGGACTTGGTGTTCCAACCTCCTAATCAACAAGTAATTCACTCGCGGATTCTCAAGTTCAAGACTTTCAAAACCGTGAGTACACTTGACCCATTTACTTTTAAAGACACTTTGGGTTGTAACATGTTAATATACAAAATACACACTCACACATTTAACCATTCTTTATACTCTCAATCTGTTATACATGCTACTTGTTTACTTAGGTTCATGCTAGATTATACATGCTATATGTCATTAACTTTGCTAAGCCCTCAACTTAACATATATAGCGCTATAGGAGTAGCACACCACCCGTCGGGGTCTTGTTAAGTCTTTATTCTAAAAGGTATTGTCACTTTTGTGGCAAGGGATTCTAAATACTAGTGGACACTTGGGTTTGACGTATTGCTATTGATGCGTGTAAAGTGTGTATATAAGTTTAAGTATATTTTAAGCCATTTTACACTTTTTTAGCCAAGTTTTAAATTTATAAAACACGATATTTACTAACACTAAACACACATATGGGCAAGTGCACCCATCGTGAGCATAGTATAGTGTTGGTAAGATACCGAGGTCGTCCAAGGACACAAAAGCTTTTAATACCGGTTTATCCTCAACGTCTAATCAAATCAAAAGTTTAGAAAAATGTTTTAAACTAAGAAAATAAAAACTAACTAAAATGCTGAAAAATAAAAATAAAATAAAAAACAGATAGACAAGATGAATCACTTGGCTCCGACTCGTGTTTAGTGTAACCTTTGATTATTTTCGCACTTTTGCACTATTTAAGAGATTATCTTAGTTATTGTAGTAGGCCCCTCTTTTGGAGGTGACGTTACCCTCAACCCAGTAGTTTGAGTCAGCAAGGATACAATCCTAAAGGGTCGGATTATTGAAAGATAATTAATTAAGTTATTAATGCATAATGTGGTAGGCCCCTCTTTTGAAGGCGACGTTACCCTCGGCTAAGTAGTCTGAGTCAGCAGGGATACAGTCCTAAGTAGCCGGGTTAAAGTTTTAATAGTAGTTTAACTTATGAGGGGATCAAAGAGTTTGGACCCCCGCCATCCAATACCGTTAAGTATTGAAGGAGGTCCTACTAAATTTGACCCAGGTCCTTTGCAGGATCTATACACTGAACAATGGCAAGACTCTTACCAAACCGTTCCCTTAACCCCCAACCAGGTAGCCAACATACCTCCATATAGACCGTGGAGATATGAATGGTGAAAATCTTTTATTTTATATAGACAGTAAAATAATGCCAAGACACCACGGACAAACGATAAGGAAGAATCACCTTCAACATAAGAAACTAGTTATTAAAGTCATTAATACATAACCAATTAAAAAGTGCGAAAAGATTAAAAATAAAAAGTATTACACTAGACACTTTGTCTTCACCAAGTGATGTAAGAGACTTAGGCAAACATAGCCTTGATTGTCAAGAACTCTTACGATCAATCTTGGATCCCGAGACGACTCACACACTCTATGATGGACAATGGATGATGGTGGTGGATGATGGTGTTATGGTGGTGGTGGGTGAAGTGTGAGAGAGGTGGTGTGCCAAGGGATGGTTTGAGCTTGAACCAAGCACTCCTATTTATAGGCTGAACAGAAGCTCGGGCACGGCCCCGTGTCCAGTGGGCACGGCCCCGTGTCCACATCCTTCTCTGTCTTCATTAATTGCTCTTGTCTTTATTAGTTGACCACGACCCCGTGTCCGCTGGGCACGACCCCGTGTGCAGAAGCATATCTGTACTATCAAGATTTGCCTGGATTCTGCGAATCTTATAGTTGAGCACGGCCCCGTGTCCGCTGAGCACGGCCCCGTGGTGGGCGATGGAAGCTTCTACAACTTTGTCTTTTATGCTGACACTTGGGCACGCCCCCGTGCTCACTGAGCACGGGGCGTGTTCAGCCTTCTGCTCTCTTGTTTTGCTTGGGAATATGCTTTCGGGGAGGTCAGGCATGCCACGTTTATTCCTTTTCTTGTATTTATGTTAGATTTTGCTGCCTTTTTGCTTCTTTTGTTAATTTGAGCTCATTTAATCCTGAAAATACAAAAGGAAGACAAAAACACACTTTTTTCCAACATTAGTACTAAAAAAGGGTTAGTTTTATGCCACAATTGATGTAATTTATATGTTGCATTTTGCACACATCAAATACCCCCACACTTGAATCTTTGCTTGTCCTCAAGCAAAACTCTTTATAATATGGCTTTACACTCCCAAATGGAATGGGTAGAAGAGAAGGTTTTTGGGCTTGTCATAGAGTGTCGGGATTTCCAAGATTCTTTATTACATTTTATTTTTATTTATTTACAATTCTATTCGTCATGATTTATTTAAAACTTTTCATAAGATAAATTACTTATTAGGGCATAACATGCCTCTTTAAAATTTTATTTATATACAAGTTCATATACCTCACGGGGGATCACTCAACACTCGGCCGAAGATGTATTTTAGTGAATCACTCGAGAGCGGCATGGAACTTATCCTACCATAGGCTTGCCAAGCAATCAATCCTCCTCCTTTTTAACTATATACCTTTGTAAATATCAAGAGGACTTTTGGGTGAAGGGTTAGGCTTGGGTTAAAGGTAGGTGGTTGGGTTAGTGGTTAGTAGAAAAGGGCGAAAAAAACGTAAAAAGCGTCGGTTTTCGAAAGACTTTTTATTTTTTTATTTTGATGAAACTATTATTCAAACAAAGTTATTTTTGATGAACTTGTTTGTTTATTTCTTTTGCTTCATCATAAAAATATATATATTTTTTTTCAAAGTCATACGAAAAACCGAGCTAGTTACTAAAACAAAAGGTTAAAAATAAAAAAAGTTTTGGTGGGTGAAAGGGTGTTTGGTTTGGGTTAAGAAATGAAAAGGTTTAGGCTCAAAGGGGTTAACTAGGGGGATTTTGGGTAGGTGGTAAAAAAAAGAAAATAATGGTGTAGAAATAAAAAGGGTTAGTCCTAATGCCTCCATCATTTACTTACTCGGGTTTAAGTTGGTAAGGACCGGGAATGTATCGTCGTGGCAAGTTCTAGAGTTGTAAGAACCAAGCGGCTATTCACACAAGAAACGAAAAATGAGCATTTAATTTAAAGATATGTATTTGTATGCTCAATAAAGGCTCAAAACTCCCTTTTGTGGGAATGAGTTTTTATGTGATCAAGTATATATAATTAAATTTTAACTAAGCTTGTCATGCCTTTTCATAATTTTCTTATGTTGGTTCTTTTTATCACGACGCTATTGGTTGTAAATTTGTAAAAATATAACCTTTTTAGAATTTTAAAATTCCCAAATTAAACCTAGACAAATAAAAAATGAAAATTTTTGAAAAAAAATTTGGGGTGATTAGCGGTTCCAATAGAGTTTTGTGTAAGGCTTGTTATTAGGACTTGCAAGATTCAAGGTTTTAGCATCCCCCCCACACTTAAATTACACATTGTCCTCAATGTATCCCAAAAATAAGTTTTTAGGTTGATTGAATGTGTAAAAGGTGTGAATCAAGCAAAAATTTGTGTTACTGGGCGCTGGACACGACCCCGTGTTCGTTGGACATGACCCCGTGTTCAGGTGCCAGTAACGAAAACTTACAGAAGGTGGACACGGGGGCGTGTCGGCTGGACATGACCCCGTGTCTGTCAAAAGTCTGCATATTTATACAAACAGCAGGTCTGGGGAAGTGGGCACGGGGGCGTGTTGGCTGGACACGAGCCCGTGTAGACAGTCTGCAAGGTTGAGAAACAGGTTTCTGGTTCTGGTTTTCTTGTCCCGGCTTTAGTAGCACTAAGGTTTAGTGCTCTAAGCCTCGTATGTACCTGTTTTATGTGACACCTGTGCCTCCACGACCATCAAACAAATACTGTATCAATTAAATATTGTATTTCATACTTGGGATTTGTAAAAATATGTGTAACGTTTGCACATATCAACTCTTGTTCGATTTCAAGCTTTAAATCGCTTTCTGGAGGGTTATACGCGCTCTGATGCGTAGATATAACCAGTTTAATGCAACGAACACTCCAGAATAGTGAAATAGGCTTAACATACCTTAAATAACCTTTACATAACTTAGATGTAAGTTTTGGAAGGTTTGGTGTGGTGAAATCAAGTTAAATCGCTTACAGGGACTAAAGTTGACAAACTGCGAAAGTATGCCAATTTGGACTGTAACAGGCATTCCGGAATATGACCATAAGTTAAACATACCATAAATATCCTTTACATAGCTTAGAAATAGGCTTTGAGGTGTTTGGTGTGCTAAAATAAACTTTTGGGTCATTCAGGTGTAACGCTCCGCGTTTTCATGACTTTCCTAATTTAGAAATCGAGCCTTAAAAAAAAATCTATTTTTAGAAGCTTGCCTCTTTCAAAATTATAATCCGTTGCATCGTCGAAAATCTTACCTTTATTTTTAGTTCGTTATAAAATTGGTTAATTTTTCATTGTTTAATTAATTAAATTAATTAATATTACAATTTAAAAAGTCAATTTTTTTTTAATCTAGTTAGTCTCGTTAAATTTCAAAGTTAGTTTAAGATAATACAAGTTAACCCAGTTAGTTTTGTAGTTAAGTTCGTTTTTTTTATATATAATAACTTAACCTAACTATATAAACACCCTAACTTCTACACCTTTTTTTGAGGCCTCAAACCAAACCCTAATCCCCTTCCACTTGAACCAGCCGACACCCACAAACTTCTTCACCTCACTCACTCTCTACACCCAAGCAAATAAACACAAAACTTGCATCTACTCTCCCCCTCTCGATCTATCTCTGCTACACAAAAAAAAAAAAAAAAAATAAAGGTTTACACCTTCAACCTCAGCCATACCCCTCTCCTACCTCTCTATGAAGGCCGGCCGACCGACCACCGCAAGTGGTGGCAGCGTGTGGGGACTGCAACAGCGACAGGAGACGCCACAGGCGGCGTTGGTCTTTCCCGGTGCCGATTAACCGACGACATCACGACCCCTTCTCTCCGATGAGCTCCAGCGAGGGCGCCGCCGCCGTGAGCGGTGGCGATGGGCTTGGTCTCGTGGTTTCGTTTCCTGATTTGGGTTTGTTTTGGGTCTTGCTTGGTTCATGAAGATACATGTCCGAGGCCGGACATGATCCATGGGACGAACAAGACCTCACTCGGACGGACATCCGAAACCTGTTCGTCCGCACCAAGAGCCTCCGAGGACGAACTTTCATTCAAGTGCGTCTGGACGGATGACGTCATCTCAGTTGACTACTATAAATACCCCATCAAGTACAAAGCCAAGTACGATTTTCTGAACCTTCGTCCTTACTTTCTCTCTCTATTTTCTCTCTCTATCAATACTTATCCTCACGCCGGAGGGTGGTCGCAGAGGGGCCCTCCCATCTCTGCGGCGAGCCTAACGGTTTTCTGTTTTGCAGGACTGTTCCCCAAGTTCTCTCACAAGATCCAAACCCTCGTTTGCAGGCTCCGGCCTAAACACGATTCTTTGGTTCTTCAATTGGCGCCATCCGATCTCAAAGCTCTTAGTCCTTCACTCCGGTGAATTTCTTGAGCAAAGAACTGACAAATGGCGGCCTCAGGTTCTGTGAATCTGGGATCTACAACTGTTAGTACACAAGTTACAGCACCAGCAAGTACTGTTTCCATAACCTCAGCTGCTTTAAGCTCAGGGCCGGGAACAACCTTGCCTTTTGTTCTAATCCCTACTTCGCAAACATCTGAGTTTGACGCGGAGTTTCTTTCCAAAAATGCAAGTCTTCTGTGACGATTGAAAGCACAACAGGCTAGAGATGAACAAATCCTCGGTTTACGAACCAGGTTATTTCAAGAAGAAACCCCGATAAGGACCATGGGTCCTACGATGTTTACCTCTCCCACTTTTTCCACAGTTGTTACCACGGAAATTTACACTGGGTATGTCCAGGGTTCGTCCGGACCTTCGCCAGCAATGGCTATACGAAATGAAGCACAGATGGACGTAGTTAATGATCCGGAACTCACCAAACCGTATCACCCAGTTTCCATGACTGCTAAGTCAAAATTTAGCGCCCACATCACACATGCAAAACTTCCTCCGAAGCTCAAAATGCCAACCACAGTAAAAAAGTACGATGGTACAACTGATCCAGATGATCATATGTTCGATTTCGACGGAGCCGCGCGGGTAGAACAGTGGCCGATGCCAGCGTGGTGCTTCATGTTCGCGCAAACACTAACTGGAGCTGCTCGAGTGTGGTTTGATGCGCTGAATGAAGGTGAGATCAACGATTTTGAAGAGTTCCGAAGATTATTTCTCCAAAATTTTAGCCAGCAAAGGCACTACTCCAAAGAAATCACCAAAGTTCACAACATTCGGAGAAGGGACGGAGAATCTTTGGATAGCTTCATTGACCGGTTTAACCGGGAGAGTATGCAGATTAGTGGAGTAGTTGATCAGCTGAGGATCTCCGGATTCTGTCACGGAGTCCGGAACAATCAGTTGGTCGAAAAATTACATGAAAATCTCCCAAAGACAATGGAGGTACTCATGGAGCGAGCCAGAGCCTTTGCTCGGGGCAAAAACGCATGTAACCCAGCTCCGGAGTCAGATCACAAAATGTCTTCTTGGAAGAAAAACGGTGGGTCGGTGTTTGATAAAACCCCATCTGGGAATAGGGGACGTTCGCACCCCTACAGCAGGAATGACAGACCTCCACGCGGAAGAAGTTCCGGGTCAAGGTTTTACAACTTATCAGATCTTTCCAAAACTCCCAGTGAAATTCTCAGTGCGGAAGGGGCAAACTTCCCTGCTCCGCCAAAACTCCGAAACCCGGGTGATAAGAATTCCAAGAAGTACTGTGATTACCATCATGCTCGAGGTCACAACACAGATGATTGCTGGTCCCTGAAGCAAGAAATAGAAAAAGCAGTGCGATCTGGAAAGCTGTCGCATCTAGTGAAAGAAGTGAAGGAAGGAAAATCTTCGGGAAATTCGGGAGATAATCCGAACAACCAACCAGCAATTTGTATGATCAGAAGAGCAGATAATCAAGGCATCAAGCGATCCAATCACCACATGGCCGCTTGGATGCAGCAACCCATTGCTTTTCCTCCCATCAATCCGGAAGAAATCAAGGATGGACCAATCATAGTGTCCGCAATCATAGCAGGTCACAAGGTCCGGAGGATTTATGTCGACAGCGGAAGTGCCACCGAAATCATGTATAAGCAGTGTTTTCAGCAGCTAGCTCCACAGACTAAGGCAAAATTGATTCAAGTTTCAATGTCGCTGGTAAGTTTCTCCGGAGAGGTGGTATAGCCCATAGGGCAAATTACTTTGCCAACAACGTTAGGAGACGGAAGTTTGGTCCGAACAGTCAGCTTGACATATCTAGTGGTTGAAGTAAGGTCCGTCCATAATGTTATTCTAGGGAGGCCCGGTATGTGTGCCTTTGGTATCATCAGTTCTACCATTCATGGATCGTTAAAATTTCCCACCGAAGCAGGAGTGGCAACTCTGCACTCCGAATCAACGATCTGCGTAGCTGAAATACGACAAAGCAAGGGTACTGATAAGCCTCCGAATCTTCTCACAGAAGAATGGGCTATCCATCCGCACTTCCCAGAGCAAAAAATTGCAGTCGGAGCTCAACTTCCTGAACGTACCAAAAAGAAGTTGTGGAAGCTTTTATCTAATTCTCTCGATGTATTCGCCTGGCAAACCTCCGATATGGTGGGAGTTCCTCGGTGTTTGGCTGAACATAAGCTGAAAGTGTCGCATTCGGCAAAGCCAGTGGCTCAAAGAAAAAGAAACATGGCTCCAGCTCGAAACAAGGCAATCTCCGAAGACGTGCGAAAATTGTTAAGTGCCGGAATCATCCGGGAAGTACGTTACCAGACCTGGGTTTCTAACCCAGTAATGGTAACCAAGAAAGATAAAACCTGGAGAATGTGCGTAGATTTTTCCGATCTAAACAACGCATGTCCGAAGGATTGTTATCCCTTACCAGAGATCGATCTAAAGATTGATTCCCTTTCCAGCTTCCGCCTTAAATGCTTCTTGGATGCATACAAAGGCTATCATCAGATACATATGGCTTTGGAAGACGAGGATAAGACAGCATTCGTAACCAATGAAGGGCTTTATTGTTATACCAAAATGCCGTTTGGATTAAAAAACGCCGGAGCCACGTATCAGAGGTTGATGGATAAGGCATTTAAGGACCAGATCGGAAGGAATTTGGAAATTTATGTTGACGATCTGGTCATAAAAAGTCAGGCCGAAGATAACATGATTGATGACATACTCGAAACCTTCACCAGGCTTCGGAGTGTCAATCTTAAACTTAATCCCAAAAAATGCTCTTTCGGTTTAGAAGAAGGGAAGTTTCTCGGTGTATGGATAACTCAGTCCGGAATCAAGGCACATCCAGACAAAATCAAAGCAGTAGTCTCTATGCAACCCCCCAAAACTGTCAAAGAAATTCAGTCATTAAACGGAAAGCTCGTTGCTCTTCATCGTTTTGTTTCAAAAGCGGCTGATCGTTCTATCCCTTTCATGAATGTGTTGAAAAAACGAACGGGAAAAGGCCAAATAGAATGGACACCGGAAGCCGATTCGGCATTTCAGGAGCTGAAAGTTTGTCTTGGATCCTTGCCCACCTTAACCGCTCCAATCACCGGAGAAACTGTCACGGTATATCTCTCCGCTTCTCATTTTGCCATAAGTGCAGTGCTCGTAGTGCATCGGAATCAAGCACAAATCCCGGTCTACTACGTAAGCCGCATCTTGAAAGATTATGAAACCCGGTACCCGATGATCAAAAAGTTGGCACTTGCTTTGGTACACGCCTCTAGACGCCTCCGAAGATACTTCCAAGCTTTCAATATAGAAGTACAGACTGATCTCCAGATCCAACAAATTCTTAGAAAGCCAGAGGTCTCCGGACGTCTCACGAAATGGGCAATTGAACTCAGCGCTTTCGACATCACCTATCGTACCAGAGGACCGGTGAAAGGCAAGGCGGTGGCAGATTTCCTTACGGAGGTTCCGACCGGAGAAAGCACCAAAGAAAAATCAGCCCTACCAAGGGTATGGAACTTATATACGGATGGAGCCTCCAGTAAAGAAGGATCAGGGGCAGGGCTAATCCTTATAGATCCAGAAGGGATAGAGTACACTTATGCCTTACGATTCGAATTAAAAACTTCAAACAATGAAGCAGAATACGAGGCTCTCCTTGCAGGTCTCCAAACCGCAGCCAAAGCCGGAGCAACCTCCGTGTTAGCACATGTTGATTCATTGTTGGTAGCAAACCAAGTCAGTGGAGAGTACGAAGCCCGAGAGGATAACATGGTTCGGTATCTCCAGCAAGTAAATAGTTTAATCTCCTCCTTTGATTCTTGCAAGATAGTACACATTCCGCGGAGTAAAAACAAAAAGGCCGATGCCTTGAGTAAACTCGCATCCGTAGCATTTTGTCATCTATCAAAAGAAGTCTTAGTTGAAACCTTGCAAGCCCCGGCCATCCAACAGACGGAGTCGGTCATGTCAGTTTCTGTAATTGAAAAATCCTGGATGACTCCGATCGTGGATTACTTGAAAGAAGGAAAACTCCCAGAAGACAAAGCTCAGGCTCGGAAGTTAAAGGTCAAAGCGCTGCAATATCAGATCCATAACGGGCAACTTTACCGAAAGGGCTTTTTAGGTCCGCTCTTAAAATGCTTAACGCCAGAAGAAGCCAGCTACGTCATTAGAGAAATCCACTGGGGAATATGCGGCATTCATGCCGGACCAAGGATGGTTATAGCTAAAGTAATGAATGCCGGATATTTTTGGTCGGGTATGCACCAGAGTGCAGTGAACGAACTACAATCATGTGAAGACTGCCAACGGCACGCTCCCATTAGCCATCGAGCCAAGAACAACCTCGTTCCGGTAACATCGGCATGGCCTTTCCAGAAATGGGGGATTGATATTGTGGGTCCTTTCCCCGTTTCCACTGGAGGGGTGAGGTTCCTATTGGTTGCCATTGATTATTTCACAAAATGGGTCGAGGCCAAACCACTCCAGACCATCACAGGGGAGCAAGTGCTGAGGTTTGTCTGGGAAAACATAGTGTGCAGATACGGAATGCCGATGTGCATAGTCAGTGATAACGGAAAACAGTTCGCCGAGAAACCATTCAAAGCATGGTGTGAAAGAATGTGCATTGAGCAAAGTTTTGCTTCGGTTTCCCATCCCCAAGCCAACGGGCAAGTAGAAAGAGCCAACCGCAGCATCGTGGAGGGCATTAAGAAACGCTTGGGGAGGGAAGGCGTCTCATGGGCGGATGAACTCCCACACGTCTTATGGGCCCACCGAACGATGCCAAAGACGAGCAACAGGGAGACTCCCTTCAGCTTAACATATGGTACCGAAGCAGTTATTCCCGCTGAAGTAGGGATACCTACTCCCCGCATGCAGCTGAGTCAGGAAGAAAATGAACAGGAACTCCTTCTGAACCTGGATCTAGCCGAAGAAAGGAGAGAGCTCGCGGCGATCCGAGAGGCGAAATATAAACAAGAGTTGGAAAAACATTACAACTCAAAAGTGAAGGAGATACGGTTCAAAGTCGGGGACTATGTCATGCGGAGTAATGAAGCAAGCTTGGTTGAAGGCACTGGAAAGATGGCTCCAAGATGGGAAGGTCCGTACCTGATCAATACCGCCGGAAAGAACGGTGCATATACGCTCAAGAAAATGGATGGGACCCTCGTTCCGCGCACATGGAACGGAGCTCACCTTAAAAAGTGTTTTCTTTAAAGTTTCCTATCTTAAAATAAGACTGTAACACGGAAGCTACGGCTTCCGTCACTTTTCTATTTTCCTGTAATGCGGATGGTTATGCCCGCACCAGATAAATTATAAATTCAAAAGACCGTGGAGGGTTTTACCTACGGATTGCATAAAATGTTTTTACCATGTCAATCGGAGAAGCATAACTCCGGATAAGAAAATAGAATAAATTTTTCTATCTTTAACAACATTGGAACACAAGTTTAATATTCGGCCGAATTAGGGATGCTAACCCTAAAAGGTAAGGACGAGCTGGTCTCGTTCGTCCTTTGCCTTCATTCAAAAAATTATCCTAAGTAAAATAAGTCGGATCCGTGCCTTTAAAATGAACGTTCAAGAAACAAAATAAAATGTAAAACAAAACATGGACGCATGTATAAACAAGTGATTACATCAAAGACTAACCGGACTTGTATAAACCGGAAGTTACATAATTATACACAGGATAATTGTTCAAACATCAGTAAAAACATCATTACATTCATCCGAAACAAGGTGCATGCCCCAAGCTACCGGACATGTCCACCTTCCCAAAAGAACTGAATCAACTATAAACTTCCAAAGTGCATACCCCAAGAAGCCGGGCATGTCCACTTTACTCATTCGGAGAATCGTCGTTTGCAAAACGTAAAACTTTCTTAATTTCGTCAAGGGGCGCATCGCTAAGCTTTGGAAGATCCTCTATCACCGGGAACGTAAGGGTATCAAAGCAAGCAACCGCTGTTTTAAGCTCCTCCGTAGCTTGACGATTCAGTAGTGGAACATCCTTATAAGGGGTCTTTTTCTGCAAGGCATGAACATAACCAGCATGCAAGCCGGAGTTGATTCCCACCGCGCTCATTGCATTGTTAACCCCAGCCACCGCAGCAGTCATCTCCTTACCTTTATGGATGTTTTTCGCCAAAAGCTTGGCCCCCTCCGAAAGCATCCAGACTTTTGTCTCTTGAAGATCGCTCACTTTAGCTCTCAGAGAAGCATTCTCCGCTTCCATATTCTCTTCACGGCCTTTCATCTCCTCAATGCGGTCCTTTAAATCAGCTTCCCCTGATTTAAGCGCATCCCGTTCTGGAAAAAATGTTAGAAAAACAAGAGAAATAAAGAGACTATTAAACCAGAAAAAAGACGTACCAGCCATCATGCCCTCATAAGCAAGACGAGCCTTGTTAAGAGAATCCTCCATCTTCGCTAAAAACTACCTTGTGCTCTTCATCCTTCTGCTTCATCGATTCGGAAAACGCTTTAAACTCCGAAGAAATCTTATCCCTGTCCTCTGCGGCAGCAGCAGCAGCCGCTTGGGACGACTGATTCTGAGCAATCAAAGAATTAACCTTCTCTTGCTGAGTCTGAAGATCTTGGGTCAGCTGGTTGATTTTCTTTTCTGCGTCCGGTGACCTTGAAACCTTCCTCTTCAAAGAACGAGTTTCTTTCTCCAAATTCTCCCTAACCGATTCCACTTCTACCCATCGACGATATAGCTCTGTCACAAAGATGTTCGATTGGGCTTGATTGGTCAAAACCGCAGCCCCTAAATCAGGGTTCTTCATCTTCCGACTCCTTGCATGATCTATCAGAGTGTTGATATTGAAAAGCATAGTTCTGGCAACCAAAGTATCCATCACCGAATCTTTGTTCCGGATGTCCCAGTCAGGAACGAACTTTTCTTCGGCAGTTGCTGGGTCAATATCCATGTCATCCGAAAACAAATCTGCATATCGAAAAAAGGACATCAACTCAGGTCCGAACCAAGACGAAGGAAGAGAAGACACTTGATCTTCCTCATCATCTGCAAAACAGTCCGGACCCAAGGATGAGCCCAAATGCGTACCTGAAAAAGTCACCACCTTTGGCTCACCATGAGTCTTTCCCTTATCCGTAACCACCGGATTCTCCATCTCCATGCTTTCCACCTCACTATCAGGTACGAAGCCACCTGAATAGACAGGAGTTGGTTTATTACGAGCCAATGCGGCCTCCTCCCTAGAAAACCTACCTCCAGTAAGATGTTCATCCAATTCAGCCATCACATTACCTTCGGAACGAGAACCCTTCCTGGATTTCTTCGACTGGGGCAAAGGAAGAGGATCGGTAGAACGTATTAACATCGGCTCGGTCTTCCTCTTACGAGAATGAACCTTTTCCACATCCGGAATCACACCTTTGTTTTTCAAAGAAGAAGGCCGATATTGAAGGGCCTCGTCTAATTCACGTACCTCCGAGTCATCATCCACATCATCAAGAAATGATCTCTTGCCAGACTGAGATCCGGACGAACCAACAGCTTCCCTCGTTGATTTCGGAGTAGAAGAAGCAGTCTCCACAACAACCTGTTCGGGCACATCTTGAGGAATGGAAGAAGTTGCTTCGGCAACAGATGGCCCGGTCACATTCAGATTCACCTGCGGACGGACGGGATGAGCCGAAGGTGCTATCTGTTTCATAAACGGAACGTCTTCTTCACCTTGTTCTTCAAAGTCAAAATCAAACACATCCGCGCTTGGAACCTTCAGAGCATCGAGTAAAGACATTGCGGCACCTGCATTTCCAAAATAGAAAAGGGGGTTTAGCAAAACAAACAAGGAATAGTGACCGAAGGGGAGGCAAAGGGCCGGAACTTACGATCACGCTTTCGGCGAATAATCGGCCATTCCCTATCCCCTCGGGCCCATGTAAAACTAACTCGACCTAACCAAAGTAAATGCTCGGAAAGGGGACGGATGGGAGATTTATGATCAATCAGGGCACGGACAAGACTTTCGTCATAAACAAAGTCTTCATCAAAGGACATCGTCTGATCCTTGAAACGCCACCTCATATCCTCCGGGAGGCAGCGGTCATCCAGCCAGAAAAAATTCTCTTTCCAATTTTTTAAGCTAGATCGCTCGCCGGAGGATGGGGAAGGGACACCCTTTCGGTGCGCGAACGTATACCAATCTCCGGCCGTTATAAACTCGTAAAAATAACGAAAAACGTTCAGGTCTGGTTTCCGATCTAAGGCTCGGCAAGAAATTTCAAAATGGTTAATACGGCTAAGGCCGAAGGGGTTAACCTGACAAATATGAACCCTAAAATATTGTAAAACCCTAATCAAGAAGCGAGAGAAAGGAACCCTATAATTCGCGAAATTACAGACGCGAGTATAAAAAGGAAACTTTCCTTGACGGAACGGATATATTGCTTCCCTTTCGGAGGGAAGGACCGGGTAAAGATCAAGGGGAATCCTATAATCTCTAATGAACTTATCCAACTGCCGTTGGGTAAGCACGCTCACGCTCTCCGAAAGATTCTCCTTACCAGGAGCCAAAACTTTAAAAAAGTAAGAAGAATAAGGACGCACCTTTTTCTTTGAAGAAGAAGAAAATTAAAGAGGATAAACAGCAGAGAAGATGGAAGAAGAGAGGAGAAAAGGTAAATATGAAGTGGTAAAAATCAGATTTATAGGAGAAGTAAGTCGGTGGGGTGCCCATCATGTCAACCGTCACTTCCCACACGGGTTCCGCTACCGTCACCAGCAGGTGACTGACGGTCAAGAAAATGAAGGTCACCCACACCATTCAGAATCTGCCACGTCATCAACCCAAGACCACTCCCATGGCTACACGTCATCCGAGTAGGACAAAAAAGTTTGAAATTATAGTTTGCTAAGTTTTTATAAAGACTTACCAAACTTGGGGACTTGAAGATACATGTCCGAGGCCGGACATGATCCATGGGACGAACAAGACCTCACTCGGACGGACATCCGAAACCTGTTCGTCCGCACCAAGAGCCTCCGAGGACGAACTTTAATTCAAGTGCGTCTGGACGGATGACGTCATCTCAGTTGACTACTATAAATACCCCATCAAGTACAAAGCCAAGTACGATTTTCTGAACCTTCGTCCATACTTTCTCTCTCTATTTTCTGTCTCTATCAATACTTATCCTCACGCCGGAGGGTGGTCGCAGAGGGGCCCTCCCATCTCTGCGGCGAGCCTAACGGTTTTCTGTTTTGCAGGACTGTTCCCCAAGTTCTCTCACAAGATCCAAACCCTCGTTTGCAGGCTCCGGCCTAAACACGATTCTTTGGTTCTTCAGTTCAAGTTCTAGTTGGCTTCTTTCGGGTCATGGCTCCAGTTTTCGGTTCAAGATTCGATTCGGGTTCGGGTGCTACGGGTCAGACTCGAGCTTCGGTTCAGCAGGTTTGGGTCTGGTTCAGTCTACGTCGAGTCAATGGGTCAGTCGGTTCGGAGTAGAGACGGACAATGAGTCGGGTCAACCCGATCAGATGTCACCGGAGCCGTATGGAGATCATCGCAGCGGGAATCGTTCCATCTTGTTCGGTATACCTTTCTTTATCAAACTGTTTTTTTTTCTTGTTAATCCCATGTTGAAACTATGCTTGATTCGGTGTTCATACCCGTACAAACAAACTGAATCTTATCGAAATTATCGTCAGTCTGTTGTCGACTGTTTCTTTTTAACGAAGAAGAATATGAATGCATAATGGCTTAAAACATTGTAAATGATTCATGCTAGATGGTGGTTGTACAATATAACACATACTGCACTCTAAGTTTGTTGTATTTCTTCCAAGGCAACATGTATTTCTTGCATTAAAAGTTTATTTTCCATAAAATAATATTTTTGGATGTATTGAAACTTAGGAATTGTAGTAGAAAAGAAATACGAAAAAAAAATAGAAATAAGATAAAACATGTGTGTGGAGACATGTGTGGAAGTAAGAAATACGATTTTTGCTGTTTAAACTCTAAATCCTTTTTTTTTCTTTTTCTGCTTTAATGATTAAAATCTTTTTTTTTTCTTTTCTTTTCCTATTGTAGTTAACACGATAAAATGAAACAAAATTTTATTGTTTTGTTTTAACCCATTTAATCATTTAATCATAATAATAATGATTTACACTAATCTTTTTATAATACAAAGAAATTTTAAAAGAAATATAAACCTTAAATATAAAGAGTTGTATCTAACCAATAAATAATAACGAGTTCGTTATGTGTTATTTTTAAATCTCTAGGATAACCACTACGTTCGTTCTCTTGGTTTCCCAATCTTACTCGTGCGTTACTTACAAGAAATCGCAACGCAATCAATGTGAGTATACTCGATCCCTTTTTCCCCTTTACACTTTGGGATGCAACATGTATAATTATGCAAACATCTTTAAACTAAACTAAACATACTCAATCCTTGTACAAACATGAAACTAATGTGCTTTGCTTATGATTCTTGTATGCTCTATTTGAACGATTTGGAACGTATATGCTCATTAACTTTGCTAGCCCACCTTAACAATTATAGCGCTATAGGATTTACGCACCGCCCGTTAAACTTGGGGTATTGTTAAGTTAAACATTTACCATCCCGCTATCAATTGGGATTAGGTTATTTTATGCGTTGGATTCTTGGGTTTGATCATAGTGTACGCCAAAATTGCATACTAGTAATTCACATATTATGAATCATGTTGGATTTGAGCCTTTTATTCTATTATGCTATGTAAACAAACTTGTGTACTCGCTCATTGCCTTTGCATTGAAACTCTATTTTAATACATGTTGCAGGTTGATTATTGGAGTATGGATGAATGATGAAACAAGTTTAGGGTGGAATAGATACACACCTTAAGTCTATTTATCTTTTGTTGATTTGAATTTGAACAATGTTGTATTTCTATTTTGAATGTTGTATGACAATTTAGTTCTTGAAATGAAATTCGAATTTAATTAAATATTGTCACATAGTGTTATGATGTTTTGAGCAATTTGTTCGTCTCATCCCGATGTTTCCGCCATCGGTTGAGGTGTGACAGATTGGTATCAGAGCCATAACTATAGGGAATTAGGAAAAGTAGGAATTATTTTACCTAGTCTATAGTTTTAGAGCCTTATTCATATGTTTTGCTTGAACTACTATCATCATCATCATCATCATCATCATACTCAGTAAATCCCACCAATAGCAAAGCAAAGGTAGGGTCTGAGGAGGGTAAGATGTAGACAGCCTTACCTCTACCCCGTAGGAATAGAGAGGCTGCTTCCAGTGAGACCCCCGGCTCGATAGTAGTTTTGCATCAAGCCTTGGACATAAGGCACATAACACTCGGCAATCGTGACAAAGACCGATTAGTGCATGTACCCTTTTGTCTTTCAGCTATCAACGCCACCACATGATGCATGATTAACCGTCCTCCACTTTTAACGTTATTTTCACGAAATTAGTAAAATAACGTTAAAATTAGTGCACTTTTACTTTTGCCCCCCGATGGCCCACACATATATACATTATATGCGCATACCGCAAGCGGGGCGTTTGCTTGAACTACTATGTGATACTTTATTTGTTTCTTATTTATGCTCTTTTAAACATGTATGTCACTCGTGAGTAATATTCGGCATGTTATTCTTATGCATTAATGCTTGTCTTATTATGTGTTAATACTTGTTTCATTGTTCGATTCTTTACGTATTATTCTTGACCTATTTCTCTATGTGTTAATAGTTGATTTATCATTTCATTATTTATGTACCATTCTTGATATGCCTCCTTACGTGTTTATACTTGTTTGCGTATTCCTTTGACATACACTTCCCTCATGCATTTTACTCGGTATTTCTAAATCCGAAAACACTCACAATACACAAACGAGACGACTTCACCAAAATAGGCGTGAAACCCACAATTTGGTGAATAACTCTCAATCCTTCTACTTTTCTTTTTACACGAAATTCACCATCAAGTTAGGAGTGAAATCCTCACCTTGATAGAGAAATTCGAATTTCAAATTCTAGAGGACCCTCGTCAAAGTGTCAAAATTAACTTTTGACCCGACGAGTACCAACCACACTTAGGATACTAAATCGCCAAGTTAGGGGTGAAACCCGCACCTTGTCGACTAGTTCCACTCTTTGATTTTCATTAATCCCGCCAAGTCTCGAAATTTCAATTGAATCGCGGACATGTAGTAACCGGAAGGGTAAATACCGTTAACCGACTTGTCGGCGAGAGTATTTCACCTATTAGGCCAAAGCTTGCTCCTCAAAGTCGAAAGACTTTTCGACCACTTTGGTTAGTCAACGTTCCGTTTTGGAACCATCTCAAATTTTAATCAAACATACATTGTATTATTTATTTTATACGATGCAATCTTTCAAATACGAATTTACTTTCGGTATTTTCTCCTCACACACACACAACATATTAAATCATTTTCATACATTTATACATATGCATGATTTCATATAATTTAAATTTGTATTCCTTGTAACGACGAGTGGGGACATATCATCGAGATAGGAGTGATTTCCTTACCTTGACGATTAACTCCACTCCCCTTTTTCTTAAAAACGACCTCACCAACGAGTTAGGGGTGATTCCCTTACCTAGGTGATCGTTACCAAAACGTCTCTTCAAGATATCTTATTATGCAAACCCGATCATATTTTATACCTAAATTGTTTATCATTAATCAAAATACCTACTTATACCGATTTCAAAATACATTGTTTTATCAAGCGTACTTCTTATTCTACAATCTATTTTCACTCAACTCATATACACGAGATTCTTAATCATGTCTTAAAAACGTTTTGCTACTCGAACCTCAAAACCTTACGAAATGCTACCTAACAATTTAGTCGGTCCAATGAAACTCTTGCCCATGAACTTCATATTCAAATTAAGCACTAAAACACACACACGTTATACCATCATACTAGAGACTTCCATTCTTAATCAAAAATCAAACCTACCTTTCTCAATTACTTATAGGATCTTGTAGGTGCTATATGAATGTTTTACCAAATACTCCTTTCAACATCAACAAATCATTTGCTAAAACTTTTAACAATCACTAAGTCCTTTTGTTAAATTTCTTTTCTAAGGAGCCTCGTTTTCACAAGAACCTCCTAAATTCATAATTTCTTGTTTGATGAAACGAACTTACTTTTTTATCGAAAACCTTTTCCTACACCCATTTACAAACCACGTGGGCAAGAAGGCTTCATGGGGATCGATCATCTTCGGGTTACGTAAACTCTTTTGAAACAAAAGTAGCATTTCCATTCATTACGAAATACATTACGCTTAACCAATGAGTAATGTTATCCTTTTACATGTACAAACTATATTTTACCCTCCAACTAAACTCAATCTATCTTGATTCGATAAAATTTAACGTTGCTCAAACAACTATACATGCACATCATTTCACGTGTTCTAGTTTTTACCTCACGACTGCTTCACATGTACTACTCAGTTTTGTTTCTTTTATACTCAAACCTCTTGATCTTACACGTATTTAAATTCATATCATATATAAAATCATTAACTCATACACTAATAGTCGCGATTTATACATTTTACGTTGTACTCATATGTTACACTTATATTCAAATTTATATTCATATTCTTAGAATTATACTTACACTCATGTTTACATTAATATTCATATTCATGCTTACAATCATACATCCTACTTATACTCATGTTTGTACTCACACATATACCCATTTTTCATACACGTTATGCTTATACTCTTACTCATAACCATGGCAATACATTTATGCTTATACTCATGTTCATATCATACTCATACGTCATATGTTTATACATACACTCGCATGCGTAAACATAACTTACACTTATACTCATACTTATCTTTCATACATATTCATGATTCATACATTCGTGCCCGTACGCGAGCGGAATCCGAGGGATTCGCTTACGTAGGTTCTATACATACTTAAGCATGAACTTGCTTACATACTATATTCTTATACGCACACATTCTTATTTTTAAAGTATACCTACCAAATTCATACACAACTAGTACAAGCTATACGGATCATGCGACGATCAATATAATCACGGGTGCAGACGGGATTATAGTGATTGGCGCATGAGAATCATAGAGTGTACTACTGTGTATGGTAAGACACGGAACGTAACATGACACCGAATACGAAACCGACATAGCATGGTTAAAACATGGTGGATACGCCACTGGTACTTCCTATGTATAAGTGTTTTCACCATGTTACCAAACTTTCGTAAGACGTGCCATGAGAAATTCGGTGTTTTTCAGACCATGTTTAGACCTGATATGCAAACTTTAACGACACACAAACGCATTGCCAGACGCATTATATCTGATTATCCACGACGAGGCCTTATTCTTAATACACTACTTTCGTCTATCCGATACTTATGCTATTCTTATACTCATAATCGTTTATTAGATCAAACGTTCACCCTTATACCTCGATTATTCTCCGTTGTCTCAGACTCCAAAGCCTCAATTTTAAACAATCCTCTTCGGTTTGCCAAAAACCCTTTCGATTCTTCCTCTTGAATAAATTTCGGGACGAAATTTCCTAAAGGAGGGGAGACTGTAACACTCCGCGTTTTCATGACTTTCCTAATTTAGAAATCGAGCCTTAAAAAAATCTATTTTTAGAAGCTTGCCTCTTTCAAAATTATAATCCGTTGCATCGTCGAAAATCTTACCTTTATTTTTAGTTCGTTATAAAATTGGTTAATTTTTCAATGTTTAATTAATTAAATTAATTAATATTACAATTTAAAAAGTCAATTTTTTTTAATCTAGTTAGTCTCGTTAAATTTCAAAGTTAGTTTAAGATAATACAAGTTAACCCAGTTAGTTTTGTAGTTAAGTTAGTTTTTTTTTATATATAATAACTTAACCTAACTATATAAACACCCTAACTTCTACACTTTTTTTTGAGACCTCAAACCAAACCCTAATCCCCTTCCACTTGAACCAGCCGACACCCACAAACTTCTTCACCTCACTCACTCTCTACACCCCAAGCAAATAAACACAAAACTTGCATCTACTCTCCCCCTCTCGATCTATCTCTGCTACACAAAAAAAATAAAGGTTTACACCTTCAACCTCAGCCATACCCCTCTCCTACCTCTCTATGAAGGCCGGCCGACCGACCACCGCAAGTGGTGGCGGCGTGTGGGGACTGCAACAGCGACAGGAGACGCCGCAGGTGGCGTTGGTCTTTCCCGGTGCCGATTAACCGACGACATCACGACCCCTTCTCTTCGATGAGCTCCAGCGAGGGCGCCGCCGCCGTGAGCGGTGGCGATGGGCTTGGTCTCGTGGTTTCGTTTCCTGATTTGGGTTTGTTTCGGGTCTTGCTTGGTTCAAGTTCTAGTTGGCTTCTTTCGGGTCATGGCTCCAGTTTTCGGTTCAAGATTCGATTCAGGTTCGGGTGCTACGGGTCAGACTCGAGCTTCGGTTCAGCAGGTTTGGGTCCGGTTCAGTCTACGTCGAGTCAATGGGTCAGTCGGTTCGGAGTAGAGACGGACAACGAGTCGGGTCAACCCGATCAGATGTCACCGGAGCCGTATGGAGATCATCGCAGCGGGAATCGTTTCATCTTGTTCGGTATACCTTTCTTTATCAAACTGTTTTTTTTTTCTTGTTAATCCCATGTTGAAACTTTGCTTGATTCAGTGTTCAGGGACTAAAAGCGTCAGGGACTAAAAGCGTCAAAAAAGTGCACAAGTTTGCACTTTCACGCATATCTTACGTTCTAAATACATCCGGACATCCAAAAATTTATGTAAGCACTAAAACATTTTATTTTAGTGTTTGGCATAAGAAAAATCCATTCGTCGCGTTATTTGGATCGTTTTTCGCGCTTATGCGCATTCCGTCGTAATTAAGCGAACATCGCGATCGTACGGCCAAACGAACCGACACCCGAGATATTTTTGAACACATTTTAAGTTCCCTATACTTTAACTTCATTTTAGAGCTTTGAAATGGGGTTAACGGGCCTTAAACATGTCGGAAATAGCTCAAAACACTAACAGGGACCAAAAGTGTAATTATGTGAAAGTAGGTCCTTGTGCACCTCAACACTCTGAGTGTTAGGGTGCGCAAGCAGGGGCCAGATGCAGCAACTCGTTTTAAACAGCCTGTTTCCAGCCTTTAAACCCCCCCAAAGGCCAATGCCACTTGTCAATAACTGGTGGTGGGGGCAAAATGAGCTACCATAACATTCCAACACTTGTACGGATGAGATTCGATCACGTTATTCGAGGAACGATCCGAAAGGTGGTCCATTTACTATAAATACCCATCCATCCCCATTGCAAAACCCACTTGAAATCTGAGTTTTTCTCTAAGTGGTTGTGTTTATACACTTCCTACCTGAGATTACCTGGAAATCAATCTTGCGGGGACCCTTTGTAAGTGTTCCTTCGTTCTTTTATTGCTTTTCGAGTCCGAAAGTCAAACTTTGTTTGACTTTCTGCATTGACTAGTTTATGGTCAATGCGATGTTCATTTGAACTTCATAACGTGAGCGTGATCACGATGGTTATAGTCCCTAGTGACTATACCTACTGATTACCACGTTATCTAGGCTCAGTGACGAGTCGTAGTTTCGGCCAAAATGCGCATTCTTGCGTGTTTTGTAACCAAACTACTTGTGGGTATCAAAACCGTTTGTTTTGATACCAAACCTATTTTTCTAAACTTAGTTAAGCATGTTTTAACATGCTTAGCTCGTCACTTTTAGTTTAGTGCTTATATAGGGTCGTAAGGTAAGCGATCTAAACAATCGCTTATACTTACGAACCCGACCCGTTTGGTCGATCATTAGGATCCGACCAAACACATTAGGTGACCATAGTATATAGGGAATAAGCTTTCGAGGTTATACCTTATGGTCACTTCGTTTAAGTAGTTGTATGATAGGTAGTTTATATGCCTTAGGTAAATTACCAAAATGCCCTTTTTACGCCAAAATTCATTTTAAGCATATGTAACATAAATTTTGGTATCTAAACTGATTTAGTAACAATATTAGATATGTTAAGGCATATTTTACTTGTCATAGGACTAGTTAGGCGTTCCGAACGCGTTTTACGCAATCGACGCGTTAAAGTAGCATAAGCTACCTAAACGGGTCGTAATGGGTCGTAAGCACTTAGGTTAGGTTTCATTTTAGTATGTAGGCTTTGTTAAACCATACTACATGAGTTCCCATACTCATTTGGTTTACGAGCCCTCATTCTATCCGATCTTCCGATTATAGGTCCGGTTTATTAATGTAGTTACCTATATTAGGTGCCGTTTGATATCAGTGATCTCTAGCATTGTTTGGTTGTTACTCAAGGACTTCTAAGCAATCTCAAGTGAGTACATAGACCCCTCTTTTACTGTTTTCAAACTGTTTTGGGGTGAAACACATGTGCCTACTTGTTACTTTCATGCTTTCCTGTTTTCACATCATATACTTGCTATGTTTATTAGTACATTTATAGTACATGATTTCAATACATTTTATGCTATGTATGCCCATTGTGTGCATACTTAGTACATCACTTTACAATACATTTCATGCTATGTACGCCCATTGTGTGCATACTTAGTACATTGTTTTACATTACACTTATGCTATGTATGTCCATTACGTGCATACTTAGTACATTGTTTTACACTACACTTATGCTATGTATGTCCATTACGTGCATACTTAGTACATTGTTTTACATTGCATTTCTGTTGCATATGCTCATCCAGCATATGAACACATTATACTACATTTTGAACCGTTGTAACCATTTGACTTTGTGAACCGCCGTAACCCTTTGATTATATGAACCGTTTTAACTATTGAACCGTGTGAACCAGTTGTATCTGTTGACATGATTTACATTTGACAATAGACATTTGACTATACATAAACATTACTACAATTGTTAAACATTACATCTTGGTGGTTTGGTTTGAGTAAGTGATTTAAGTAACGAGGCATGTGTAATATGATACAAGCATGGTGGATACGCCGCTGGTACTTCCTATATATAAGTGTTTGTATGGTATTACATATCGTAGCGTTATTTGAACCATTTAAATTTGAGACATATAACATTTTATACAAATAACATGCTTTTCACAAGACATTGTTTTACAAACAACTTATCTTATACGAACTCATTTTACATGGTTATTCATTTAACCATACATTATTCTCTTACTTATACATATCATCTGAACTTATTGTTTTTCAAACGATTTACAAGACAAATCAAATTACAAGGTTCATGACTAAACTTTATTAAACATTTTCTTAAACTTACAAGTCATGAATCCTATTTTCACAAATCCTATGTATCTCACAGGCATTTTTATGCTGACGTACCTATTTTCACATGTGTTTTCAGGAGATGATGCATAGGACTTATCGAGATACACTTAGGCGGATTTGGGCCTTAGTGACAATAAAAGATGCAAGACTAGTTATTTATGTTATTTTCTTTGATTGTCAAGACATTGTAACTCTTTTAATCAATAAACAAATATTTCAATTTCCATGTGTTATGAAACAATGATTCTGTTACAACACTCCCTGACGTTTCCGCCACGTTTTGTTGTTTTACGTGGTCGGGGTGTGACATTTTATCAATAAACACTACCCAAAACATAGCAAACATCCTAGATTACCAATGTTCAACATCCCATCCATCACAAAGTTAGAAAGAAAAAGAAATGCAGAAAATAAAAGAGTTAAAGGAAAGTAAATTGTTCGACACACGGCACGCAGGCCGGAAATTGTTCAAGATAAAAGGGGGTTAACCTGTAAGATCACCAACCGCTTCTTCCTCCGCTCCTCCCGCCTAGTCCATGTCCTCGTCCTCATCATCATCATCTCCACCATGGCCCGTAATGTACTCCTGGATATTTCCAATATCATCTTGGATATCGGATATGTTTCTCTCGATCGCTCCAACCCGGTTGTACGTGTTGCTTGCTATATTGTAGGTGTTCCTGGTGCACATGAGGTTTTCTTGCAATAAATCATGTAAACTTTGGAAGTTAGGAAAACCGCCTCCTGAGGAGGACTGGCCTGGATCACCATGGGGCTGGTACTGGTACTGATGATGTTATGGAGCATGAAGGACAAGTGCCTCTTGCGGGTTCCATGCATGCCCTTGCATCCTTTGGAAGCTAACCGTCCCGTCTTCAGCCTCATAAATTAGGTTCATTGAGCGGCAAATGTGTATATCTACCCTTCCCGACCATGGGCTCCTTCCGAATGACCTAGGTATGTTGGTGAAATGCTTGAAGAGACGGTATACCCATCCTCCAAAGAAGATAGGTGTTGGTGAAGTAGCAAGCCGGTTCAGATGCATGTTACGGAGCATGAGGAACGGAACATCGAGGTGTCTGCGGTTATGGATGCAGTGGAGGACAGTTAAATCTCTTAACCCAACAACGCCACCGCTATCATGCCTTTGGCTAAGAGAGCAGCCGAGGAGCCTATGGATGTATCGGTAGAGCGGGTCCCTCAACTTCGTGCTCTTAGTGCTGCTCGGATTGTAATGCCCTTCACCAATCTGAGCCCACGCGGCTTGGCGATCGTTCTCATCTATCTCTCGCATCCCTCCAGTATTTTCCTCGTTACCTGCATCTTCCTCCGCATACAACCCGATAATCGACCCAAATTGTGCCATAGAGATCGAATACCTAGTTCCACCACATCGGAATGCTACCCCGTCATTGGCGAATGGGTCGCACCTTGAATGGAATATGAAGGTGCTATAGAATTCCAAAGTGCATTCGTGGACGGAATGAAGTCGAGTTGTTAAAGCGAATCTTAGTGGGCCTGTGACAAGGTTTTTGAAGCGGTCGAGTTGGTTCACCAATGCTAACAAATCCGTACAGGCTTGCCTTGGGTATTCTTCCGGTCTTGTTTGAAGTACTTCGTATCTAGCCCTAGCATCGAGCTCATTTGCGTTAAACCTTGTGAACTTCCTTGCCATCTGAAAGAATACACCAAAAGTTAGCACGAAAAATTAGAATTTTCGGACAAAACTGCAAACAGCGTGTTGGACACGACCCCGTGTTCAGCGGACAAGGCCCCGTGTCCAGGCTTCTGTTACTCAAAAAACATCATTTTTTTACCCGGTTTCGAAAACTTGAAAATTTTTTGGTCCAGTAGGTGCGGTTTCCCCCGAAAATGAAACCCCAAGTGCCGTTTTTCCCAAAACAACCCGTTTACCCATTCGATTTTATCTTTTTCGGTTCAAAAACAAGGGTTTGGGGTTTTTGTGAGAAATCGGGCGAATCTATGAACAATACAAGTGGATTTACTTCCTTTAACATTAATCTAACTAAATGCTAACAGATTAAAGCAAAAATTTGAGGTTCGATCCGGGTGTAGTTCAAGAACCCTAGATTTTTCCCCAAATTTTTGAAGTTTTAACTACATGCGAATGCTAAATCTAACTACTATTGGTGATAGAATCATACCTTGATGTTGTTAGAATGATAGGAAACGCCAAAAATTTGAGGAAAATCGCCTGGAACCAGAGCGTTTTCGGGGAAACGGGGCGTGTGGAATGAAGTAACTGTTATGAAAAGGGGAATATATCCCGACAGTTGCGCGGACACGGCCCCGTGTCCAGCAGACACGGCCTCGTGCCGAGCAAATTATTATTATTATTTTTTTAGTGCTCGTGTGAGTGCCCTTGTTTCCCAAAAACTTTGGTTAGAAAACTTACCGATTTAGATGTCGTCCCAATCGTTTGTAACTCACCAGGTATGATGTTGATGCTTTCATTCTTCGACCGTTTGAAGCGAGATCTCCTCCTCTTCATCCTCAATGAATCCTTGATAGAGTTTCAGCCGTTGGCCATTGACTTTGAATGGAGGTCCATTCCGAGATTTAATTTCTACTGCACCGTGTGGGAAAATATGGGTGATGGAAAAAGGTCCTGACCAGCTAGACTTTAGTTTACCAGGAAACAATCGAAGTCGTGAATTAAACAAAAGAACTAGATCTCCCACTCGAAATTCATTAGGTTTAATATGTTTGTCATGCAAATTTTTCATTCTTTCCTTGTAAATTTCTGAGTTTGAGTATGCATAATTCCTAAGCTCGTCTAATTCATTTAATTGACAAAATCGATTTTTACCAGCAAATTCCAAATCTAAGTTTACATTTTTAATTGCCCAGTAGGCTTTGTGTGCAATTTCTACTGGTAAGTGACAACTTTTTCCATAGACTAGCTTATATGGGGTTGTACCTATTGTTGTTTTATAAGCAGTTCGAAAAGCCCATAAAGCATCATCTAATTTATCTATCCATTCCTTTTTATTTAACCCTACGGTTTTTTCGAGTATTCGTTTTAAACCTCTATTAGTCACTTCGGCTTGTCCGTTTGTTTGAGGGTGATATGCTGTTGAGACCTGGTGATAGACCCCATATCTTGTTAAAAAAAATTCAAGTTGATGGTTGCAAAAATGGGTACCTCTATCACTTATCAATGCTTTAGGTGTGCCAAAACAAGAGAATAATTTCTTCAGAAATCTTACCACGACTCTTCCATCATTTGTTGGAAGTGCCTCGGCCTCGGCCCATTTAGACAAGTAGTCTACTGCCACAAGTATATATTTGTTTCCTTTCGATGGTGGGAAAGGTCCCATAAAGTCGAGTCCCCACACATCAAAAATTTCACAAACAAGAATGCCATTTTGTGGCATTTCATTTTTGGAAGAAATATTACCTGTTCTTTGGCACGCATCACAAGTCTTGACAAGACTTTGGGCGTCTTTGTAAATGGTTGGCCAATAAAATCCTGAATCAAATACCTTTCGTGCGGTACTCGCGGCACCATGATGTCCTCCATATGGACCTTCGTGACAATGGCGGAGAATTCTTCGTGCTTCACTACCATGTACGCATCGTCGGATGAGTTGGTCGGCACACATTTTGAAAAGATATGGATCTTCCCAAAAATAGTGTTTCACATTGGCAAAGAATTTTTTTCTTTGATGATGTGGCCAACCCTTAGCGACTATACCGCTAGCTAGGTAGTTAGCATAGTCGGCGTACCATGGTTCTTCCTTGTATTCCACCATTTCTAGGGACACAGTTGGAAATTTTTTGTTGATTTGCTCGTCCCTGGTTGCCTCCAAAGCTGGGTCTTCTAAGCGTGAAAGATGATCTGCTGCGGTGTTTTCTGCTCCTCTTTTATCTTTAATTTCAATATCAAATTCTTGGAGGAGTAGAATCCACCGAATCAAACGTGGTTTTGCGTCCTGCTTTTTGAAGAGATATCGAATGGCTGCATGATCTGTATAGACTATAGTTTTAGAAAGAACAAGATAAGAACGAAATTTATCAAATGCAAATACCACAGCTAGTAATTCTTTTTCAGTTGTTGTGTAATTTTCTTGTGCATCGTTAAGTGTTTTACTAGCATTATAAATTGGGTGAAAATGTTTTTCTTTTCTTTGTCCCAAGACAGCTCCAACTGCAAAGTCACTGGCATCACACATGATTTCGAAAGGAAATTTCCAATCAGGCGCTATCATGATAGGTGCATTGACTAGCATTTCCTTTAAGGTTAGAAATGCTTGATTGCAATCCTTGTCAAAGATGAAAGGGGCATCTTTTTCAAGTAATTTTGTTAGAGGCCTTGAGATTTTAGAAAAGTCTTTGATAAATCGCCTATAAAATCCGGCATGCCCTAGGAAACTTCTGATAGCTCTAACGGAGGATGGGGGCGGTAGTCAAGAAATGGTATCTATTTTTGCTCGATCCACCTCCATTCCTTCATTTGAAATTTTGTGACCGAGTACTATTCCCTCCGTTACCATGAAATGGCATTTTCCCCAGTTAAGGGCGATGTTAGTTTCCTCACATCGGGATAGCATTCATTCAAGGTTATCGAGGCATTGGTCGTATGAATCCCCAAAGATAGAAAAGTCGTCCATGAAGACTTCCATTGTCTTTTCTATCATGTCGTGGAAGATGGCATTACATAGACCAAACGGCATGCGTCGATAAGCAAAAGTTCCATAGGGGCATGTGAAGGTTGTCTTTTCTTGGTCTTCGGGTGCTATCGGGATTTGAAAGTAACCTGAAAAACCATCCAAGAAACAATAAATTTATGACCGGATAATCTTTCTAACATTTGATCAATGAAGGGTAAAGGAAAGTGATCTTTTCTTGTCGCTTCATTTAATCGTCTATAATCTATATGTTGGACCGATTTGCGACCCCGAAAAGTCAGTTGAGAAAGTTCATCTTCACGTATAAAGGCGGAATCAGTACACGCAAAGTTACACAGCTTTTCCTATTCAATTCCTTCTCTTTATTGCTTTCTGAGTTGATTTTGACAGAGTTTGGTTACACAAGCAATGGTCAGGTCTCGCTCCAACGTACACGAATGAATGACTAGGTCTCGCTCATAATACCTATATATAGTCCCTGAGGTTTCGCTCTTATGACAAGACCAAAAAAGCGAAACCTCCAAGTTGTTCTAATAAGCAAAACCATCTAAAGACCATATAAGCGAAACCTATCACCCTTTGGAGCGAAACCCCTATAACTATGAACATACAAGCGAAATACCTATCTATCCTATGTTCATATAAGCGAAATTACAAGATAAACCCTAATCTTAACTTTCAAGACTCTATGTTGACCTATCTTGATCTAAGACTTGACGTAGACGTAGTCAACAGACATTCTGTGCATCAACAGACTCCCCCTTGGATGTTGACGAAGTCTTCAGCTCCGAGTCTTCAGTCTTGGTCTTTTCTCCAACTCTATCTTTACATCATAAGCACTCTATCTTCACAGGTTTAGGTTCACTTCCTAGCTCCATCTTCAGACTTCCCTTTGACTGTTGATCCAGAATCCCCTTTCACAGACTCCCCCTCTCAATATGCTAGAATCTGAGATCTTTATCTGGTTCAAGCTTTAACAATTAGCTTCCGTGGGAATAATGAAGTCCAAAACCTGTTTCTCAAACATCAATCATTACAAACTATCTTTTCAACAATAAATCACAAACTCAATCAGCTTTAGCAATCCACTCAAGTATTCAGGTCCAAGTTAATGACCCTGATTACTTGATTAATCTACCAAGTTCAATTTAATGACCCTGGATGATTATTTGACGAATCAAACTGATTAAAAAAAAACAATTTAAAACATTTTCTGAAAATAACAAGTATCAAGTTAATGAACTTGTTTTTGACTTTTCAATAAATCAAACTCTATCAAAGATAAGCTCTCCTCATTCTTCAGTCCAGAATCTCCTGCATCTGCTTCAACATCTAAGAATCCAACAATCAACTCTCCACTTTGGTTTGTCGGAAAATAAAGCAGAAATAAAATCTTTTTGAATTTTATAAAATGTTCTAAACTAAGGAATGAAATACAGAAAACTTAAATTGCAGAAAGTAAACAAAGTAAACTATTTACAAACCTATTTTTGGCGAGTGTGTCAGGGAATCATATCAGCTATCAGACAAATTACAAGTACCGTTAAGCTTCATTTCATACTCAGACTTAAACAATTCACCTCGATTGTCGATATACTGATCCATCTTAAATTCCCACACAAATTTCAATTTACTCAGGATACGAATTAGATATCTTATGAACTTAGCTCATTCATGTGTCCCACCTCTTGAATATACTCTCGTATCCAGAATCCCAATATTCAGTCTTACAGGTGAGTATACTACAATGATATCTGTACATAAATTAGGTATGCGAGGGCCGAGGGATCTCAGGTCGATACTTCCGTATACGCAGAGAGATATCAGCTTCGACTTTACGGTATGTCCCCTTTAGAGGATCTTTTAGCTACAACAGCAGCGACTATCAATTTTATTGTTTCATCGGCATGCTGAGGGTTTATGCTATGTTTCAAGCATTTGCAGAAAGTATTATCCAAGGACTAGGTCAGAACTTCCATTCAGCAGAAGTCCCGGAATAATACCCCAGACATCATTGAGTATAAAGACCTAGTATATCAAATTATGAGACCTTTCAAACGAGATTTCAGGGGTTACCTATATATCCAAGTAGTGTTCCCCACGAATTTCACAAGTTTGAAATTTTAGGTTTATATCCCGAATAAATCTACTAAATGTGCGAAAACCTATCGACACATCATTAGTGAGACTGTTTAACTCAATTAAACTTTACAAATCTTTAGCATACTGTAATTGTCTAGCCGATGTACTATCATTTTCCCTATATACACAAGCTCTTTTTTAGATTTTATCATGTTTTTGTATTTTTGCATTTTTTACTGTTTTTGTATTTTCTGAAAAATAAACTATATACATCTATCTACTCCCCCTAAATACCAAAACAAGTAAAAAATCGACAAACCATTGCAGATTGTTTCTCGTCTTCATCCGCAACAGTACTTTCATCAACGCCCACAATTCCATCCAACACCGAAAGAAGCTTCATACCATTCAGTTCTAACAAATATTGAAACCGATTTTTATCAAAAGCTTTGGTATGTAAATCAGCTTTCTGTTCGTCAGTGTGGATTTTCTCAATTCGTATCAACTTTTTCTCAAAACAATCACGAATAAAGTGATGACGAATTTCTATGTGTTTAGTTTTAGCGTGATGTACTGGATTCTTTGTTATATTTATTGCGGCCTCATTATCAACAAAAAGAGGTGTGTTAAGAAACTGCAAACCGTAGTTGCGCATCTGTTGCTGTATCCACAGGATCTGAGAACAGCAACTGCTAGCAGAAACATACTCCGCTTCACATGTAGATAACGCCACAGACGTTTGTTTCTTACACTGCCAGGTAACCAATCTAGGACCAAAGAACTGGCATCCTGCAGTTGTTGATTTTGAATTGACTTTGCAGCATCCAAAATCCGAATCGGAATACCCTTCGAGCGTAAAGTCGCCTTTCCTAGGATACCACAACCCCAATGAAGGAGTTCCTTTCAAGTAGCGCAATATCCTCTTCACAATAATCATGTGCGATGCTCTCGGGTTAGATTGAAATCTTGCTGCGAGGCACGTTTGGTACATGATATCAGGACGTGAAGCATTTAAGTACATCAAAGAACCTATCATGGATCGATAGAACGTTTCATCAGCCCTGTCTCCGGTTAGATCTGGGTGAATCCCATGATTTGTTGCAAGTGGGGTAGCAGCTGGAGCAGAACTTGACATCCCAAATTTCTCTAGAATATCATGAACGTACTTTGTCTGATGAATGAAAATTCCCTTAGGAAGTTGTTCAACTTGTAGACCCAGAAAGAATTTCATCTCCCCCATTGATGACATTTCAAAATTTTGCTTCATCACTGATTCAAAATCTTTGCATAGATTTTCATTCGTTGACCCAAAAATTATATCGTCCACATAAATCTGAACTATCAGAAGATGACCGTCGACCTCTTTAGTGAAGAGAGTGGCATCCACTTTTCCACGAATGAACTTGTTGGCTAGTAGGTGTTGAGACAAAGTCTCATACCAAGCTCTCGGGGCCTGATGTAAACCATACAGCGCTTTGTCCAATAAGTAGACCTTGTTTTTGTGGATTGGATCGGTGAAGCCCGGCGGCTGACCGACATAAACCTCCTCTTTGACCTTCCCATACAGAAACACCGATTTAACATCTAACTGATATACTTTGAAGTTCTTCCAAGACGCAAATGCAAGGAAAATTCTGATTGCCTCTAGTCGTGCTACAGGAGCATAGACTTCTGTAAAATCAATCCCCTCCTGTTGACTAAAGCCCTGAACAACGAGTCGAGCCTTGTTTCGAATCACAACTCCTCCATCGTCTCTCTTGCACTTGAACACCCACTTGGTGTAAATCTTCCTTTGACCATCTGGCAAATCAACTAACTTCCACACTCCCAATTTTTCGAATTGACTCAGTTCCTCCTGCATTGCATTGACCCAAGAATCTTCAGTAAGCGCCTCTTTGTAAGTTCTTGGTTCAACCTGCGAGATAAAACAACTCAATGAAAATTCAGTTTGCAAAGGAGCAACTTTTGTATAAAAACATGTAAGTCCTTTATCAATCTGTCTTCGAGTGCGAACGCCTGTCTGCAATTCTCCTATGATCAACTCCTCTGGATGATATGAAAAAGTTCGCGGCATCACTTCGCTTGGAACATCTACATTTCCCTCCAGATTAGTAACATTCTCCTCTGCATCTTGTTCACCAACTTGGTTTGTTTGACTTGAAATCTGAATTTGCTCCCCCTCAGAATCTGAATCACCATGATCAAAGACTAGCATATTTTCAGCTTCTTGAATATCATCTTGAACCGACTGATTATCTTGAGCAACTTCATTCTGTTGGACATCATCATGTTCACCAGCATTACTTGGACCTGCTTCATCGTCATTTGAAGTTTCCTGAGGTCTTCTAGAATACTCAGCTGGGAACCTTAGCTGTGACTCGTATTCACGCAAAATATCCAACTCATCAAAGAAATCTTCATCTTCCTCTGATTCTTCTTTCATGTCAAACGAATCCCAAAGTTTGTCATAATGATAACGCCATGAATCTCCAGGATTCTGCGGCGGCATAGTATAACCTTGACATTCAACATTTGCAGCTTCAATAATCCGCTTCTCACTTGGAACAAAGACACCTCGCATCGGATTTGCATAACCAACAAATATTCCCTCAATGCACTTCAGACCAAACTTTCCATAAGGCTCTATAACTGTACATGGTGACCCAAACGGTTCTAGATACTTCAAATTCGGTTTGCGGTTATTGATTAACTCAAAACATGTTTTGTTGAATTTCTTGACAGTTAGAACCCTGTAGAGCGTATAGCATGCGGCGGAAACAGCTTCAGCCCAAAAATTTATCGGTAACTTTGAATCTGCGAGCATAGTTCTAGCCGTCTCAATTAGTGTCCGGTTTTTACGTTCTGCGACTCCATTCTACTGCGGAGTGTACGGAGCACTATGTCACACCCCGACCACGTGGAACAACCAAACGTGGCGGAAACGTCGGGGAGTGTTGTAACAGAAATAATTGTTTCAAATCCATGGCAATTTAAGTTTCGTTTTATTAATCAAACATGAAAGTTTACATTGTTTTAAACAAGAACCAAAGAGTACATAACATAAATTAACTAGTTCTTGTCTCGTTTTAAGTCACTAAGGCACAGGTCCGCCTAAGTATGTCTTGATAAGTCCTATGCTTCATCTCCTGAAAACACATGTGAAAATAGGTACGTCAGCATAAAAATGCCTGTGAGATACATAGGTTTTGTGAAAACAGAATTCATGACTTATGTTTGAGAAAATGTTTAGTCATGAACCTTGTAATTTGCTTTGTCTTGTAAATCATTTGAAAAACGATAAGATCAGATGATATGTATAAATATGAGAATAATGTATGGTTAAATGAATAACCAAGTAAAATGAGTTTGTATAAGATAAGTTGTTTGTAAATCAATGTCTTATGAAAAGTATGTTATTTGTATAAAATGTTATATGTCTCAAATTGAAATGATTCAAATAACGCAGCGATATGTAATACCATACAGACAGTTATATATAGGAAGTACCAGCGGTGTATCCACCATGCTTGTATCATATTACACACGCATCGTTACTTAAATCACTTACTCAAACCAAACCACCAAGATGTAATGTTTAACAATTGTAGAAATGTTTATGTATAGTCAAATGTCTATCGTCAAATGTAAGTCATGTCAACAGATACAACTGGTTCACACGGTTCAATAGTTACAAACGGTTCATATAATCAAAGGGTTACGACGGTTCACCTAGTCAAATAGCTACAACGGTTCAAAATGTAGTATAATGTGTTCATATGCTGGATGAGCATATGCAACAGAATTGCAATGTAAAACAATGTACTAAGTATGCACACAATGGACATACATAGCATGAAATGTAATGTAGAAACGATGTACTAAGTACGCACACAATGGGCATACATAGCATGAAATGTAATGTAGAACGATGTACTAAGTACGCACACAATGGGCATACATAGCATGTAATGTAAAACGATGTACTAAGTACGCACACAATGGGCATACATAGCATGTAATGTAAAACGATGTACTAAGTACGCACACAATGGGCATACATAGCATGTAATGTAAAACAGTGTACTAAGTACGCACACAATGGGCATACATAGCATGTAATGTAATGAAATCATGTACTATAATGTACTAACGAACATAGCAGGTATATGATGTGAAAACATGGAAAGCATGAAAGTAACAAGTAGGCACATGTGTTTCACCCCAAAATGTTTGGAAAACAGTAAAAAAAGAGGGGTCTATGTACTCACTTGAGATTGCTCAGAAGTCCTAAGATAACCGCCAAGCAATGCTAGAGATCACGGAATCAAACGGCACCTAATATAGGTAACTATGTTAATAAACCGGACCTAAATCGGAGGATCGGATAGAATGAGGGTTCGTAAACCAAACGAGTATGGAGTCTCATGTAATATGGTTTAACCAAGCCTACATACTAAATGAAACCTAACATAAGTGCTTACGACCCATTACGACCCGTTTAGGTAGCTTATGCTACTTTAACGCGTCGTTCGCGTGAAACGCGTTCGGACCTGCCTAACTAGTCCTATGACAAGTAACATATGCCTTAACATGTCTAATATTGTTGTCAAATCAGTTTAGATGTCAAAAGTTATGTTACATATGTTTAAAATGAATTTTGGCATCAAAGGGGTATTTTGGTAATTTACCTAAGGCATATAAACTACCTATCATACAACTACTTAAACGAAGCGACCATAAGGTATAACCTCGGAAGGTTATTCCCTATATACTATGGTCACCTAATGTGTTTGGTCGGATCCTAATGATCGACCAAATGGGTCGGGTTCGAAGGTATAAGCGATTTATTAGATCGCTTACCCTTACGACCCTAGACAACATGGTAATCAGTAGGCATAGTCACAAGGGACTATAACCATCGTGATTACAATCACGCTGCGAAGTTCAAACGAACTTCGCATTGACCATAAACTGGTCAATGCAGAAAGTCAAACAAAGTTTGACTTTCGGACTCGAAAAACAATAAAAGAACGAAGGAACACTTACAAAGGGTCCCCGAATGCTAATCTAGATCAAAATAGCTCAGGTATGAAACAAAGGTTTCAACTTAGAGCACATTAGATCAGATTCTTGTGAAGAATGAGTGAACATAAGGTGGGTATTTATAGTTTTCGGTTCACCGTTAGGATCGTTTCTTGGAAAAGAGGGAATGATCTCGCCCGTACACTTGTCGGAATGTTGTGGTAACTCATAATGCTCCACCACAAGAGTTTGACACTTGGCCTTGGCCTTTGGAGGGGTTAAAGGCTGTTAACAGCTGAGAAAACGATTTTCTACATACCTGACCCCTGCTTGCGCACCGCAACACTCAGGGTGTTGAGGTGCGCAAGGGACCTGCAGACCAGAACTTTGAAAAATGGCAAAACAGGCCCCTGCAGCTCCAAACTTGGTTTTCGATGCATTTTTGACACGTTTAAGCCCCGTTAACCCCATTTCAAAACTCTAAAATGAAGTTAAAGTATAGGGAACTTAAAATGTGCTAAAAAATATCTCGGATGTCGGTTCGTTTGGCCGTACGATCGCGATGTTCGGTTAATTACGACGGAATGCGCATAAGCGCGAAAAACGATCCAAATTGCGTGACGAATGGATTTTTCTTATTCCAAACACTAAAATAAAATATTTTAGTGCTTACATAAATTTTTGGATGTCCGGATGTATTCAGAACGTAAGTTATGCGCGAAAATGCAAACCTGTGCACTTTTTGACACTTTTAGTCCCTGAATGACCCAGAAGTTTATTTTAGCACACCGAACCCCTCAAAGCCTATTTCTAAGCTATGTGAAGGATATTTATGGTATGTTTAACTTATGGTCATGTTCCGGAATGTCTGTTACAGTTCAAATTGGCATACTTTCGCAGTTTGTCAAGTTTAGTCCCTATAAGCGAATTAACTTGTTTTTGCCATACCAAAGCCTTCAAAACTTATCTCTAAGTTATGTAAAGGTTATTTAAGGTATGTTAAGCCTATATCACTATTCCGGAGTGTTTGTTGCATTAAACTGGTTATATTTACGCATCAGTGCGTGTATAACCTTCCAGAAGGCGATTTAGAGCTTGAAATCGAACAAGAGTTGATATGTGCAAACGATACACATATTTATACAAGTCCAAAGTATGAAGTACAATATTTCATTGGTTTGGTATTTTTTTGATGGTCGCAGTGACACAGGTGTCACAGTCTCCCCTACTTAAGGAAATTTCGTCCCGAAATTTATTCGTAGAAGTCTGTCTGTGACTTTGTGTTAAATAGCCATCAAAGATATGTAAAGCATAATTTTGTTATTTTCCTCAACGGATATTTTTCAGAAGCGAAAATGAACGAACGGAGTCATTTTCTTCAACGGGTTCTTCGGAAATGGAAAATAGAGGATTTTTTTTTTACTTAAACGGATATACATTTCCCTCAACGGATATTCTTCAGAACGAAAATGAACAAACGGGGTCATTTTCCTCAACGGTTATTCTTCAGAATTTGAAATGAAGGAATAATCAACGGATATTCATTTCCTCAACGGATAATTCTTCAGAAACGAAAATGAACTAACGGAGTCATTTTCAACGGTTGCTTCCTCAGGTACGGAAATGAAGGATTTAACAACAGATATTCATTTCCTCAACGGATAAATCTTCAGAAACGAAAATGAACTAACGGAGTCATTTTCAACGGTTGCTTCCTCAGGTACAGAAATGAAGGATTTAACAATGCATATTCATTTCCTCAACGGATATTCTTCAGAAGTGAAAAATGAATAGCTAGTTCATTTTTCCTCAACGGATGCTTCATCAGAATTGGAAATGAATAGGGTTAACTCTAGATACATGATAGAACTTGCTGTGATTTCTGTGCACTAAATTCCATAATTATGTATGCATCCATAATTACGTAATTCCTTGCACAGTCCGCACAGTTCGTTTTGTAATGTTGTGGGGAAGGATATCAAACTTGTGATGAGGGTGACTAGACTACCATAGGGTCCTTTTAATTAGATCGACAGAGGATCTTCTTAATTAGGCCACCAAGGAGTCCTTTCATCTATATCATCACATAATATTCCTAACCAGATTTTTGGATTGATCAGTTTAACTAGACCACTAAAGGGGTCTAATTATGAAGTAGTACTTTATAATCCAAGGGGCTTAACTACAGCGTAGAAGTCCATTAAGGATTTTAGGTAGTACCTTTGGGTATCCTACTATGAATCTCTTGTACAAGGATATGTAAGATTCTACAAGGATTTGGATAACATAATTTGGATCACACGACACATAAAAGGGAACACATAAGCACATAACCACATAATTACATTGCAATGTAAATAAAAGATTTATTTATAAACAATGATAACAACTGTTTCATGGACCTTGACAACAAAAGAAAATAATACATAAGACGTGATTATTTCTAAACGATGTTGTCTTCCGGTTGGTCAGATGCTCATCCCTGCGCTGGATTCGCATTAGCAAGCCTTGGGCAATTCCTACGAAAATGGCCCATCTCACCACAGTTGTAGCAAGACCTCGGTGGAAAACGAGCTTGAGCAGGATTGTTGCCAGCTTGATTTGGTGCAGCTGCGGTTGGGCAAACCCTCGCTGTATGACCTATAAGTCCGCAAACCTGGCATGTGCGGCACTTCACACCAGCATGATGATGTAGGCCACATTGGTTGCACAAGGGTGCAGTTCCGTTGTAGGGTTTCCTGGCAGGGGGTTGAGCTGGTTGGTTGGGAACGGCTTGATCATTGTGAGTAACCATGGCGAAGTTCTGAGAAGCCTTTCGCTTCTTTGACCTCTTAGGGGATCCAGTCTGTTCATCCATGGTCTTTGATTCCTCGATTGGGTTCGATTCCTCGACCGGTTTCTTGTCACCTTTTTGGAAAAGTTTACCTTTCCTGATCTTTGATTCAGTCAAGGTTGCAGATAGCTCAATGGCCTGTCTAACTGTAGTAGGGTTGCTACCAGTCACAATGTCTTGTATTGAGTCAGGGAGGCCATCAATGTACTTTTTGATTGCCTTATCCAAAGGTGTGACCATGTTTGGGCATAACAGACTTAACTCCTCATATCGATCAGTGTATGCTCGATGTTCACCGCTGTCTTGCTCAAGATTGTTGAATTCCCTTTCCAAGGCCCTGATCTCGTGACGAGGACAGAATTCCTTCATCATAAGGGCCCTAAGTTCAGCCCATGTCTATGCTAGAGCAACTTCTGCACCACGATCTCTCATAACCCCGTTCCACCATGTAAGAGCCCTCTTCTGAAACACACTCGAAGAAAACTCGACCTTGCGATTGTCAGGACACTTCACGTGGAGGAAAGTATTCTCAATGCTCTCGAACCATTGAAGAAGCCCAGTCGCTCCCTCAGAACCACTAAACTTGAGTGGTTTAGCCGAGTTAAAACTCTTGAAATTGCATGGACCATTGTTGTTGTTGTTGGCTTGGTTCCATTGAGCAAAGAGGTTTGGGAATTGAGCAGCCATTTACTGCGCAATGATTTCTGCCAGTTCGGCAGTCGCTATCTGGTTTTCGCGTCGAGGAGGCATTCTAAAAGAGGAAACATGAAAAGGAAACGAGTGAGAGAATTAGACGAAAAGAATGAGATGAAATAAATCTGATGAAAGCAAGGATAGTGGTCATTTGTTTGTTACTACGAAGCAACAAACGGCCCCAATGATTAATCAAAGTAAGTAGGTCAAAAATAATGTTTCGCGAAGACATGCTCGCCTATAAGTGGACACTCACCCCAAGAGTTCCCAGGTAAGAGTGACTGGTCCGATTATGTGGATTTGTACGAACACTCTAGCCTTAGATAGAAAACTCAGGGTACATGCATTCACCCTTCCAGT